>OX638257.1:7435843-7820892 GCA_951806755.1 Brenthis hecate
GAAAAGTAAAAAATAACTGATTGGTAGTTTTCATTTGCTATACATACCTAATCAAATATTTTCGAAGTCGGTGCCAGCCATACAAAGCAAAGCACACCGAATTGAGAACCTTCTCTTTTTTGAGGAAGTCGGTTGAATAGTTTAAACATAAAATTTCAATATTTCTGACTTCAAATAATGGCGAATTTCTTCGAACGACTTCGACAAACTTTGCACTATTGATACAGGATGAATTTTCTAAAATTCTTCCTTAGTGCTAACTTTCGTTATGATATATATACATATTGTGTATATATAATTAAATTCTATAAATTAGTAGTTTTTGATTTAATTGACAATTAATTTACACACAAAATCGGCGAGAATTTGTTTTAATGTTGGAAATAAAGAATTATATATCATATAATATTTTTTTATGATTTTAAACATTCGATCTCTATCTGTACATTTACATTTTAAGATCGTGTAGTCAAAAAGAAGTATATTTATATATTACTAGCGACTCACCCTCATAAAAAGTATCCTATGTCCTTCCCAGGGTATTAAACTATCTTCTTACCAAATATCATCTAAATCGGTTCAGTAGATCTAGAGATTACCCCCTACGACGTCACAAACTCACAAACTTTACCTCTTTATAATATTAGTATAGACTAGTGTTCCCCAATGAACGAAATTTGATCATAATTATTATTGAAAATTTGATGAAAATATATATGAATTTACATTTTTTTTTATTGAAAACGCTAAAGCTCTTCAATATTGACTAAACAAGAAATAAATAAAAACGGTTCACAAAGAAAAAAGGCATTGAAGTTTGAACTGCTTCGTATTTGCCTATTTATATTATAAAAATTGGCCATAATATGCTGTTTTCTCATTTAAAATACAATTTAAATTAGAGTTGTAGCTAATTAAGAATTTATGCTTAACACTTTTATAACTATGAAATTGCTCGTTTTCATTGTTATAAAGCCGTTATCATCAGATTTAAAGAGAACACAGTTATTTCAATGCGTGTAAAATATTTGGTAGAGAAAACAAAACAAGTGAGTGTATTTTGTTTATTATAAGCGTGGTATAAATAGTCGCGACCCGCTTACGACGCGACGTCGCGTCAGCTCGGGACGGACCCGTTAGGAATATTGTTTTTGGTTGTTATATTGGTACAAATTGTGGATTATTTGATTATTATTAAGTTTTCTACTTGTTAGGGAAAAATTTGTGATAAGAAAAATATTATAGTTAAGTTTTGAATTTATACTTCTTTTAGCACGTTTAGCGGACAACCAAAAAGCAACATGATGAAGTTAGCTGGAAGTGACATGATGAAGTTAACTGCAATTCTTTTACAAACAGAGATGAAAACTTTAGCTATTTTTGTTCTGTTACGCCAAAGAAGTATAACTTCTTACGTGCGTACATAAGTGAACACACACGTTTTTTGTAATCTGTAATTCTGTAATAATAATATAAAAATGTAGGTTGTGTGGTCTCTTTATTATTTTGTTTGCTTGAATGCGCTAATCTCTGGAACAACCAGTCTGTGTCGGTCATGTTATAGACTACCAGTTTTTGTCCGTGGTTTCGTTTGCGTGGTAAATGAGACGAATATTACAAAGGTAGCCTATGTCCGATCCCAGAATACAATCAAAGTAATTACCAAATTTTATCGATATCTGTGCAATGGTTTAAGCGTGAAAATGTAACAGACAGACAGAGTTACTTTCACATTTATCATATTAAGTATGAAAAAGTATGGATAGTATAAATTTATTAAGGAATATTATATTCTATTTAAATAAACAGTAACTAACAATACATATTAAAAAAATACACCAACGGGTCTACCAGCAAAAGCTAGTAAAATTATTATCAACAAGTACTTTGTCTCCATAGGAATGTCATTCTGCTATCATGCAATGCAAATGTCAAATATTGTATATAAAACGGAGTTTTTATTGCTATAGGTATATACTTGTGTTATCCATACTAATATTATAAATGTGAAAGTGTGTTTGTTTATTTGTCCTTCTTTCACGTCGAAACGGAGCGCTTGGCGGATTGGCGTGATTTCTTGCGTGGAGATAGAAATAGAAGGCTGGAGAGTGACATAGGATATTTTTTATCGCGGGAAATTATCTAATTCCCACGGGAAAACACGTTATAATACAATCCAAAAAAATATTTATGATCAGAATTACGTGAAACTTGGTATTAATGCTCTTAAATAAAATTAAATAAATACATGTTTTAGCATTTTTTGAAATTCATCCTAATAGGGGATGAAAGTTTGTATGAAACTACCTTTTTAGAGATTGTTTGTAGTTTAAGGGCGGGCGAAGTCACGGGTTCTGCTAGTAACTTTATAATAAATTGTTTTTTTAAGTTCTGGACCTTATATGGGAAAAACAGGGTCTTTATCACTCGCGTCTTTTAAAAACATAAAAGTTTAAAGGGTCACATATAGGGCAACTGTATGACGGAAATAAACCAATTTTATTTAAAATTAAAATAATTTATAGTATTATTTTAAAATGAATCAAATGTATAAGAAATTGGAATTCACCTTACTTTCTCACTATAGAAAGGAACAAATATGACATATGTTTCCTCATACTTAACATACCTATAGCGAAAACTCTGATTATTTAAATTTCTTAAAAAACATTATGTAAAAAAGTTCTTACTCGCTAGGCTGCTTTTTTATATTTAGAAGTGACATCGATTAAAATTACGTGATTGATAAGGATTTAGTAAGGTAACTTATAAAAAAGTGAATAAAAAAATTCTTTATAATCACTTCATATACTCGTAGTGTGTGCATTGCTTGTAACAGGGTAGAGTATGTAGAGTTTAATAAGAGATAAAATATCTTAATTTTATTAAAAAATTAAGATATTTTATCTCTGATAGTACAAAAGTACGATATATAATATCTATATTAGTCTATGAATATAAAAGTGTGTTGGCTGTTTGTTTGTTCTTCTATAACGAAGATAATATTTGATATACATATACCTGTTTACAGTGTGTGATTTTTTATCATAGAGAGTTATAGAAATTTCTCTTAGTTATTTGACGCAACAAATTATGTACATATATTGAATTTGTTATAGCTTAAAACAACGGGTGCTTAAATCGATTAGCAATAAATTACGCTTAATTTGCATGAATTGGCATAAACACGTATTTAAAATTTTTAAATCAACAATGATGAAAATGAAATTTTATTCGTCCCTATTTGAATTATAAATAGTCGCGTGGCTCCAATGTATTGACGGTCGTTTACGACCGGTCTGTCGAGAACATAGTATTGTTTTAACAATATAGCTAATGGTACGGCATACGTGTTGATATATGCGTTAAAATATGTAGGTACTTAAGTAACAATTTTAAAAGCTTTTTGTAGCTGTAATATTTTGGTAAAATGTTTATTTCTTCTTCCTTTTTATTGAAAGTAGAGTCCTCGAGAATAGAATATTTTTTGATATATTAAAGTATTTTTTTATTATATTTATAATTGTTATTTAAAAAATAATTATAATTATTGTTTTACCTAGCGAGCTACCTTTATTTAGCACGGAGGCGTCCTAAGGTGTTACTTAGGTTTTAGTTGTCTTACGCCCGATTTCACCAACAACCCATAAGCTACCACCTACGTATGGGACCCCTAGCTCAAAATTCCCCTAAACTAAATTAAATTTCGTTTTACCATCGTCATTAAGCACATATTTCAAGCACCTAAATTTAGGGGGCCTTTTAACATTTAGGTGACCCCTAACT
This sequence comes from Brenthis hecate, assembly GCA_951806755.1. Classification (NCBI taxonomy): domain Eukaryota; kingdom Metazoa; phylum Arthropoda; class Insecta; order Lepidoptera; family Nymphalidae; genus Brenthis; species Brenthis hecate. The sequence continues at coordinate 7,439,630 of OX638257.1, forward strand.
GTCGGTGAAACCGAAACTGTCCCCTAACAGCCCCCCAAACCATGCTTAGGGGATCCCTTAAACTTAGGTGACGTTGGTGAAATCGGGCATTAGTAGCTAATAGCTTATGAGTTACTCCAGGTCATAATCTATCTGTATAATCATCCAAATTTGTGCAGCCGTTTCAACGTGACAAACAAACAAAGTTCTAACTGACACAAACTTTCCCATTTATAATAATAGTTATTATTGACGACATTTGCTTAAAAAAGTTTATGTCCTTGTCCCGTTTGGAGACAAATGAAAAACTGGATTTTGTAACTGTTAGGAACACTAGTTTATTGTAGTTTGCACTGGATTGTTACAAGTTAACATGAAATAATATATATTTTTAAGCAAGCGTCTTAAGCCTAGTTCGCATTAAGCTAGTATTTTAGTCTAGTAGCGAGTAATTTAGTAACTAAACGTGTCTGAACACTAAAAATTTAGTTGATTAGTTTAGTAAGTAATTTAGTCGAGTCAATCCATTTTATTCTATTTTTTTGGGCGAGTAGCAGCTCCCACCACGCGTCCGAGGTCACTGGTTCACCGGCTAAACAAGTACGAACCTGTCGAATTAGTCGAGTTCATTAGTTGCCGCCATAATGTCGTTTTTACACAACTTTCGGACATTCTCAAACTATCGAAGTATTCTTTGGGATCTCCCAATGTTAATTCCTTCTGAAGACAATTAGTAGCTCCTAGTTTATCTCGTCTTTCGATCCATTTTCGTACCCATAGCTTCTTTTTACTAATCACACAAATTTCCTCATCCACCTCTTCTAAAATAGCCGTTACGATCAGCTTAATCAGTTTATTTACTTTATTGCGTTGTAGGCTGTTCATCTTGCAAAACACCACTCACTTGTAAACTGTACTCGACCAAAGTGCGAACGATTTTTGGTGAGTAGCGAGTAATTTAGCTACTAAATTACTCGCTACTAGACTAAAATACTAGCTTAATGCGAACTAGGCTTTATTAGCGACGGCCGGGAGAGCCAGAGAGAGCCAGCCGGGAGAGAGGAGTGAGTGTTGCCATGATGGCGAAAACGGTACAGATTTATACAGATTATAAAACAACATAAATAAAGTGACGTTCGAAAACTTATGAAATCTAAATTATTTTATATTATATTATGTTATTATTATGTTAATATAGTATATTAATAATAATTATACGCTACAACCTGTATAATGGCATGCTTTTTTTCTGTGTCAAGATGTTCTTAGGATATTATAATCTGACTGAAATAGCAATCAATTACTACATATGTAGTAAATAAAAAAAGTAGAATATTATACTTTCTTAGATTTACGCGAATATTTGACATCTATATATATCTATACATATAATAAAATTGTATTTGTAACTAAGCCGTCTGTACATTAAATATATTTTGGAAAATCTTATTGAAATAAAAATTATTATCGATACAGAGGCCGAATCTATAGAAATTTGGTATGATGATAGCTGGTTATCCGGGTCAACATATAGGATACTTTTTACCGCGGGAAAATGTCTCATTTCTGAGAAAAAATACAAAAACTGTAATGTAAGAGTATACTAATATCTATGTAAAACCTAAGAATTTAGTTTTTTGGTCATCTGAACGCGAGCGGAGCCGCGGGCAATGCTAGTTTTAAATAAAACTACTTTCCTGTGACCATGATCGCTGTAAAGCATTCGAAACGTCGGCAACCTAAAGTCAAAATAAATATGTACGCGAAATAATCCGAAAATACAGTTTTATTTAAAAAGTAGAACATTATAAAGATTTCGTAACTAGCTCCTATTTTTAAATTTATTACAAGAGTGCATGAAATTGGATGAATATAACAACTGATAACTTGTGAGAGTAAATGCACGTAAAGTCACGGGTTATTGTATAGTTCTCAATAAAAGAACCCCATAACAATAAGTATGACCGAGCTTCACATCCCACTAACATTGAAAATCACATAGTGAGGCGATTTGTACCATATCGCGGGGTAATCTGTCGATAAATCTTGTGTTTTACAGCTGGTCGTGATAAGATCGACGCCACGTGGGGTGCTAGTGATGGGATTTAACGATAATATTTGTTTACAATGTGAATCATGTTTAAATGTTTATTTTACAATCATTTGCTGTCATCTGATTGAGTCGATATTTGGCAAACTAAGTTAGAGCTTGTCTAATGATGATGAAACCCGAAAATGATAGAAGTTTTCAACCGACTTCAAAAAGGAGGAGGTTCTCAATTCGACTGTATGTTTGTTTTTTTTATGTTTGTTACCTCAGAACTCCGTCATTTATAAACCGATTTGGACAATTTTTGTGTTGTTTGAAAGTGTATACTTCCAGATTGGTCCCATTTAAATTTCAAAAAAAAAGACCACCCCTAAGGGTGGAAAAATAGCTAATGATGAATTTAACCTACTTCTAATTGTCATATTGACTTGGAACTTTGCAAGTGTTTCTATTTCCGTTGATAGTACAGTGGTTCGGTATTGTTGACCTGATGTGATGGTAAGGCCAGAAGGTGGATAGGTGGAACTCTTCAACGGCTAATAGTAGATACTTTGAGTTTGGGCTTGTTTTGTTTGATTTGACAAGCCTAATACGTTAGAATTCTTACTTTGCTACTACTGTCTACACTAATAAGGGAAAAATAAAAACTTTTTAAAAAAAAAAAACCGACTTCAAACAAAAGCACTAAAAAAGTAAAAAATAACTGATTGGTAGTTTTCATTTACTATACATACCTAATCAAATATATTCGAAGTCGGTGTGCTTTGGCTAAGTAATTAAAGCCTACCTATTAAATACATACCTAATTAAATATTTTCGAAATCGGTGCCAGCCCATATAAAGCAAAGCACACCGACTTCGGAAATATTTGATTAGGTATGTATAGTAAATGAAAACTACCAATCAGTTATTTTTTACTTTTTAGTGCTTTTGTTTGAAGTCGGTTTTTATTTTTTTGTTAAAAAGTTTTTATATTAAAGCTTGTCATTTTTACAGTCTTTATTACGTTTATTTGTTTTAAATTTGAGCTATAATAAATTTTAAAATAAAACTAAACTTAGACTTAGTTACCTTATTTATACTATTTATTACAGCCGGATCATACTTAGGTCTTGCACTGTAATTATAATATATCAAGTCCCCCAAATAATTTTCAAAGTTGAAAATAGCAGAGTGAATTTGTTAGTAATGCTACTATTTCCAATGTTGCTAATAGAACTTGTTTACTTTCTTTGGATTATAAGGGATTTTTTTTAATATAATTTCTTTACCCAATACCTACTATATTCTTTCGTATTTTTTTATCAATAACTGACTGCTTTTCTTTTCCTTAAATATTAAATGCTTTTGTTCTTTATTAGGTTGCTACACTAAAATTCGTTAGCTATTTTTTTTATTATAATTTATTTATTTATCAAACTATATAATACTAATATACAATTTATTATAATAAATTATTTATATGTTGTTTTTAAATACATAGTTTTATTTATAATGTTTATATTTCATAATTTTTATATTCATACTAATATTATAAATGTGAAAGTGTGTTTGTTTGTTTGTCTTTCATACACGTCGAAACGGCTTGGCGGATTGGCGTGATTTTTTGTGTGGAGATAATTGGAAGGTTAGAGAGTGATATAGGCTACTTTTTACTGCGGGAAAACACGTTATAATACAAATCTAAAAATATTTATGATCAGAATTACTTGAAACTTGGTATAAATGCTCTTCAGTACAATTAATTAAATACGTGTTTTAGTATTTTGCGAAATTCATCCCATAACCCCGTAAAATAGCGGATGAAAGTTTGTATGAAATGAAACCTACCATTTTACAGTTCTTTAGTAGTTTTAGCGCGAGCGAAGCCGCGGGATCTGCTAGTATTTTTATATTTGTATATGTAATAAGAGTTTCCCTTTCCCTCTATTTATTCCATTTTCATTTGCAAATTGGAATAAGAACTCCTACATACTACTGTCTACTACCAACCAAACGCGGGGGATTTAAATAGGGATCAAAGGTTGATATTTTAATATGTGGATTGGAATTCTAATAATTATAAATTTAGCATCTAGGTAATGCGAGGGTGGATAATAAACTTAAAAATGAAATAGGCTAAAACAATAATATTTTTATAATTTGAAGTGTAGGTCAATTACACGTCGTGGGTGAGAAGTATTTAAATTATGAAAAAAATCTGTCGCTCGAATGTTGATAAATGAAACCTCTTTGGGTTTCAGCCAAATACTATTATAGCAGTTTTATAAACGCTGAAAATAATATTTTTGTAGGTATATATTTATTATTTAAATAAAAACTTACAAAGCTTTTAAAATGGTGATGTTCAGTTTGTTCTTATTACATTACGTTTTTTTAAAATTACGAATGGCCTATCAAAATGGAACTAATGAAATAGGTGATATGTAGCAAACGATAATATTTTATATTCATAATATTTACTTACATAAAAAAACAGTTTTTTAAATAAAATAACACTTATTCAAAGATATGCAAAGTTACTATATTTCTGTTGTTTTTTAAATTATATTAATACATTAGATTTAGACCAAAAATATTTTTACTGAAAGCGGTTTAATAAATAAAAGAAATATTCTAAACTACTATAGATTATAACATAGGTCAACATTTTAGTATAATCTAGGTATACTACGTATTTTCTATATTATGGCGTAGTTTAAGCTTATTAGGTTTTTACAAAATACAGAAAATTAAGTAATTTAACTTTTTATTTCCAATATACTTTTTTGCACTTAATTTCATTTATTTTACTGGATTAGCTTTAATGTACTGTACAGAATAAAAAAAGTTTTTTTTTCTTAGATATGATTTAACATGTTCAACATTTTAGTAATACCAGTTATTGACCTTAAAATTTTTAATTAAATCAAAAATTCACATGACTAATCTACATTCTTTATTGCAAAATTATGTTAATAAATGCTTAAAACAATATATTGGTGATATATGGAGGCAATTAATTTAAACATTAAATTTAAATCACTCGAGTGTGTTAGTTGTTACTATTTAGTTTATAGATGGATGAAATCATATAGAACGAGTTTTGACATACATTAAAAGAATTTATTACACGAGATATAACTTTGCTTTCGATTTTATAATTATAATTATCCATCCAAACTAAAAGCCCGATTAGTTTTTGTGAATAGTAAATGGACTACTTTTTTAAAATATTGCAGTTAGTCGATTACAATGCAAAGAAATTTATTTTATTTTTCACAAACCAGAAATATATTTATTTATTATAATATAAACAATAAACATCGACATCGATGATAACTTTAATGGCACATAACTATCAACCCGTCAGCTCCATATTTCAACGAGGCCTCCCTCGATCGTGTCGATGATAAAAATTACTTAAAACACCAAAGATTTAACATTTGCCCCCTTACGACCTTTTGCCATCTCTCTGTTTCTTATGCTAGTCCTGTGCATTAGAAAGAGACAGTAAATGTGTGCATTTTTAATGCTAGATTTATTTCAGTATTTATTAATACGGAATAGAAGCTATTTTTGTTTGAGTGGTATTTTACATAGTAAATCGCTCGTTGTCTTGTCAGTGAATCTCAACAATTCTTCAAAGTACGTGAGTGAATTTAGGTGCTATAAAAATATGGAAAATTAATTGTATGAGATTTTCGAAGTTGATTCGAATGAATAATTGATATTAAATTTTGTTATATAAAGGTGTTTGATGTGTTAAGACATGTTTGTCTATTTTAATTTTTAAACTTTAAAAGTTAAAACAAAATTTTCTTTGCTGTATTTTAGAAACGTTACTATAGATTTCTTTTGATAGTAATTTTTCCTCATTATTTAACTCAAAGACGACTAAAGAATAATACATTAATAAAATGTACGTTTTTATATTTGTATGTATATACTATATAGTAATGTTAGTTTATATGTATCTAATTATTATTTCATATTGAAAAACGTCCTATTTCATTATTTGTTATTATATTTATTGTTATAAACACCAAATGAATTTATTATGCTTAATTAAACTATTAAAGTTACATTTACGTAGCCTAAATTAAATCTTATGTTATTGTTAATAATGGCAACATCAAACATGCGATTATCAGATTATTTATCGTAGTAAAAGTTAAAGGAAATTATAATTCTAGCATTATCTTATACACATATCTCATATATCTGCTTAAATTTTATAAGTACTTATTATTTTCATTTTTACAGGTAAGAAATGGACCAAACAGGTTGAAGATTAAAATGAGAAAGAAGAGAAAAACAAAAACGAAGGAGCATTAAAAAGAAATTAAAAACAATAAAAACCATTAATTTTAACCTAATATAAAATAAATATTTTAAACAAACGCTAACCAGACAGAGACTGGGTAATAGTGATCATTTAAAGTGAACAAATATTTAAAGCGGAGCGTATCTTAAAAACATTTTAAAAACAAACCTGTTAAACAAATAAGTAATCGTTTAAGGTTTTGTTCAAACATTTTTGGGACTGCTGCCTTCGAATTATTTAAACAAAAAAAAACAGTAAAGAACAATACCAAAGCATTTAAGTAAAACTCGTTTTATCTGTAAAATAATAGTTTTAATAATCTGTGGTAAATATTTTTGAATATAGTGTAAATTAAATTATCTGTGAAATTACTCAATAATTACTATTTATATGTCAATTTTGCCGCGCAAATTGCAGTCATTTGGAGTTTTAACAAATTAATATTTTTGTGACTGATTTGATAATCTAAATACTATTTTTAAAAGTAAAAAGTTAATTTTTCGCGTGTGGACTTTTGTGGTGTCAAAGTGGCTGGGGACGAGCATTTGGACATGCTGGGGGGCCCGGAGTGGGGTCAGCGGGAGGCCACCCCCCCTAGAGATGCCCCCCTGCCGAGTTTCGGTTTCACACAGGAGCAAGTCGCGTGCGTTTGCGAGGTGAGCTCATTTCATTATAATTATTATCTTCTCTTTAAAATACATTAACTGTGTTTATTATTATGTTGTATTTGGCTTATTATGATAATTAATGCCGCTCAAAATAGGAATTACGTTTTAAATGTTTATACGTCAATTAAAAATGATGAACGGTCATGTCACTATGATTTTATAACTAATAGAACATTACTAAGATGCTTAAATAAATAGCAATATTTTATCTTGTTCATCTTCGAATTTCGATATTTAGCCGGTTATAATATTCTATAAATATACATGAAACTAATTTTATTTAAATAAAGGCTTAAAGTTTCTTTTCCTGACGGATTCATCAACGCCCAAAAGCGTGAAAATGCAATAGACCGACAAAACTACTTTCGTATTTATTATATTAATATGGATTAGTATGAATTCCTATAATCACATATACTTATTTTAACCATAGGTATATGAGTACACATAACGGTATATTTAAAATTGACCGCAAAAAGTGTTAAAATATAATAATAAAATTAATATAAAAAAGCTACTATTAGTGTTTTTTTTTATTTTACCTTTAAATATTAATTTTATGGGTATAAAATACACATTATAGGTACTTTAAAAAGCCGAAAATATGTTCATAAATCTTAGAAATGAATCTTTGTTTTTAAAATAGAGAAAAAATAGCTCTAATGTAGAGTTGAGTGTAGTTTGAACAAATATGCATTAAGGCGACATATTGTAGTAATAAAGCTAAATAAATACATATCTTCTTTACTACTTAATACTTCAAGCAGTCGGGTAGAAATCTATATCGCTCTCTTTGCGTTACGTAAAAAGATAATATTGAAATTATGTAATACTAGCGACTCACCCTCGCTTCGTTCGGATTCGTCTCTAGGTACGTTTTAGCGGTTAGTATGAAACACAAACCTTTGAATTTCCCGGCTTTTCTGTACTATAATATGAATGTATTATACATATAAACCTTCCTCTTGAATCAGTCTATCTATTGCTGAAAACCGCATTAAAATCCGTTGAGTAGTTTAAGAGATCGAAGCGAACAGACAGCGGAACCGGCTTCATTTTATACTACGTAAAGATTAGTATACTGATAAGAGTAAGAAATATACTTTCATCTTACATCATAAATAAATTAGTGTCATTCTTTGTTTTTCGTCATGATTAGAATTGCGTGAACACACCCAATACGTTCTGCCAGTTAATTTTACCAAATTAATAAAAAAAAACAAAAAGTGTGTGTGTATGCAGTACACTTATGGTAGAAGTGAAACTTCAGAAAAGTAACTTACGAGAGAATGAGACGAACGAAGCAGGAGTAGGATATTTGTAAGGTTTAGCTTTTTTACCAAGTTTAAGTTATTTTACATTTTATTTAACAGTACCTGGGCCACCGAGCTTCGCTCGGAGGTTTAGGTCAAAAGTATAATTTTCTTTAAAAAAAACTAGAATAAATACAAAAAAAAAAACAAAAAAATAATATACCTTTGTATCCGACCAGAATTCGAATCCGGACACTTATTCAATCTTGCGCCTTGGCCGCTTGACCATGATGTTTATATCCGAGCGTGCGAAATTATCAAACATAATATTTTGCATGGAATAATGCAAAAGAAAACCGCATGAAAATTCGAAAACACACGTTTTCCCAGACATAAGACTAATCTAGATCGATTTATCGCCCCCTGAACCCCTCGTATGCTAAATTTCATGAAAATCGTTGGAGCCGTTTCCGAGATTCAGATTATATATTAGGGTGTGCCAAAAATGACGATATTTTTTTTTCTTCGCTCTCACCCCAAAATATCTCAGAAAATGTCCCAACAAAGCTCCTGTTAAAAGCGGAGCTCAAAATTCCAGTTCTAAGAGGTTCTTCATCGAACTTTAAGTTTTCCCATACAAATTGTATGGAAAATATGATTTTTAACACTTTTTTGTCCTGCGAACTGTGACGAAAATATTTTTCAAAAAAATGAATGAATGGACCGTTTTTAGTATTAAATTTAATACAAAAAGTTCCATTGAGTCGAATTTCTATCTTCAATATTAGATTTGTTATATGGCTTTGAAGTTCAAATTTACGGTTTTTTGCATTTTTTAGCTAAACTGTAAAAGTTGGAGAAAAATGTTAAATGGCAAATTTGTAGTACGTTTAAAATCCTATAAAAAAGTATTTGTCAACTTTTTCATATCATCAATAATAACAAAGTTACACTATGTAGTATCCCGAGGACTACCGGCAAAATCATGGATGGAACTCTACATACTAATTCCATTGTGATGTAATGAACATTTTACAGGTACAAAAAGTATATTTTAATGTAATACTAATAACAAAAAAACGTCAACTATGACATTCAGTCATAGTGTATGCAATTGTGCATACCACAATGCACCCAAGCGTGGTCTTGCTAACAAAACAATTACTTATCTAGAGCCGTCAACTCAGCAGAGAACCACACGACAGTCAGACCACACGTAAGAATAAATAGATTTGAATTTAGCTATGCTAAGATCTAAGTTTTAACCTTCTAGTTCCAATTGATTTAAGTGTGAACTATGAACTACGAGTGTTATAAATATAACTTTAAGGCAAGATGACATTTTTACAGCTACAGTGAGCTTTATAGTTTAGGGTGATGACGTGATTACCTTATACCAATAAGTAATAAGATAAGACTCAGGTTAAGGAATTATATAGACGGAACCCGTCAAAAAGTGTTTGTGTTTATGATACTACTAGCGACTCATCCTCGTTCCGCTCGGGTTTGTCCCTAGTTACGTTTTAACGTTTAGCTCAGAGATGAGAAGATATTTTTCCGCAGTAAAAAGTATTCTATATGTTGACTCGGTTAACCAGCTATCATCATACCAAATTTCATCAAAATCTGTCTAGTAGTTTTATCGTGACGCGGTCACAGACAGACAAAAATACTAAAAACTATAGATTCGGCCTCTGTATCGATAATAATGACTATTTCAATAAGATTTTCCAAAAAATATTTAATGTACAGATTCGGCTTAGTTACAATTTTATTATATGTATAGATATATAAAGTAGCATAATAACGTAATCACCCTTTATCATCTGACATTTTGAATTTAATTATTTGTATAACAGAGCTGTTGAGTCACGCTCTTTATACTATAAATCATATATGATCTTGATTCTTGGTATAGTACTTAAAGCACTTAGTATCGCTCGCTGTATTTATATGTACGTAAATCATATGTAGACATAACATTGTTATTTTCAAATATTTTGTTTGTATAAGAGGGCGTATTGAAATAGTTTCGTAGAATTATGCTTAGATATTGTTTATTATATCTGGAGTGATCTGTGAGTGTGGCAATTAAATTGTCGTTTCACGCTTTACGTTTGATAAACTATACCTATACTGTATTTAACGTTTATATTTTTGGATAATGAACTTTGTGTGAGTTATATTTGATAGTTACTTTTTAACTGGTGGCTTAAAATTACTTTCAAAGTAAATACTTATTATTTATTTATTTATTATTATTTTTTCAATAAAAGAATTTCATGTTTTGATGTAACATCTTGTTACTAAAAAAGTAACAGTGTTACTGTACATTCTATACAAAAGCCATACGAATGACTTGACTACCTCCTAGTTTATGAAATCGGTTGAAAATAATATATATATATATATATATATATATATATATATATATATATATATATATATATATATATATATATATATATATATATATATTGAAAGATTATATTATAAATATATTGGGCGTAAAGATTCACAAATCGGAAGAAGAAGGAACATAAAATATTTGATACTGGCGATCCGCCTTAAGGGATGATTTCCGGTATAAAAAGTATCCTGTGTCCTTCCCAGGGTCTCAAACTAACTTCTTACCAGATTTCATCTAAATCGGTTCTGTAAATCCAGAGATTACCCCCTACAACGTCACAAACTCACAAACTTTACCTATTTGTAATATAAATATAGATAGGTACATTCAAATCAAAAAAATATTGCAAATATAAAAATGATAAACGTGTGTTATGTTTATTTGTAGAGTATCATTTCATCTCTTTCGTCACATTGGGATGATCATGAAACTTGATAAATTAATGTGGACTTTCCCGAATAGTTTTTTGGCAATATACCTTTAATCAATGTATGTCAGTTGACATGAGAGTATTAGAATTCAAGTCCCTAGTTTCACATATACTGTCTATAAAGTACAAGTTTAACTTATACTTTATAAACAGTATATGTGAAACTTGTTTATGTGTCTGTTATAGTCTAGTTCACAAGTTAAAAAGCGTACTAATTCATGTTAGTGCGAATTGAAATATGTGAGTCTCATTCGATTCGTAATAACATATAAAAAATATATGAAAGTTTCTAAATCCCACAAGTTGTTAATCATTAGCAACTTACGTTCCTAGGGTCCTTTCTTTCTGGTAAATGTTAGTAGCAGTATAGCTTATGTGTTACTCCTGGACATACCTAGTCTATTTTTGTACTTAATTTTTTCCGTATCCACCCATCCAGCGCGAAGCAGTAACAAATATGTGTACATATTTAAAATAATATTGCGTTTAAGTGAACATTTCAAAAAAAAGCGTCCGGGACCTAACAAATGGCTCGAAAACCATTAAGCATATTAACGTTAGAGAAATTAGTGTCATAGTTTCACTTAGGACAAATGTGATTTGTGACAGTATATTTGACTTGCTCTAACAAAGCAAAAATGTTAAAAGAAAAATATTATTATTTATTATCTTTACATTAGTACAATGACTTATCCTGGCTTTGCAAGAGTGCGTCCCTGGGTGCTTAGCCTATGTGTTACTCAAGTTCATAGCGTATCTTTTTACTAAATTAAAAATTTTATCCAAATCGATCCAGCCGTTTCAACGCGAATGACTAACAAACATACACACACAATTTTTCGCATTTTTAATTGTAGTGTAATTATAGTATGGAAGAAACCAAAAAGTGTTGTCATATAAATGAGGCAATACACTAGTAATTATAGGTAGTCTTAACGAAGTAATGATCTCGAGTCTCGTCTAAGCCGTAACCCCTAACCACGCCCCTGTAATGTGATACACCGTCGTCAAGGTTACAGGCACTCTGTTTGTATAACACTGTATTGTATCTACTTCTATATAGTTGTTTTATGACTGGAAGAGCTACTAATTTTATATGGTAGCAAAACAACTTTATGTAAGCTTTAGGAGCTTAACTGACAAAAATGAATGAATGATTTGTTAAGTAATTCACTCACAAATTATTTTAAATACAGTATGTATAATATAAAATAATTGGAACTGAAAGTAACCGTAGTTTTTGGCACTTTTAACGAGATAGAAAAAGTTGTACAGTCTCCTTACTACGTTATTTGCTTACCACATTTTGGTATATTATATGTATGTTTAAAAACGCTGTTCAAACTTTATATAGCGCGCTATCCTAGAATTAAACCCATGACCTCCAGTGTAGTAGCCCATGCCAAGGAGACATATTATTGACATATTCTATTAAAGTATAATAGCCTGGGTAACATAAAATACAATGTACCTATATTAGTTCATTAATAATGTATATTATTAATACGAAATAATTATTGTTTGGCAGTGGTAGCCCAGTGGTAACTCACTCGCTTGGGAAACCGAGTGAAGCGGGTTCAAATCCCGGGTCACGCACCTCTGATATTTTCATGTGCAAATATCATTTCTAACATGATTACCACTTGCCTTACGGTGAAGGAAAACATCGTGAGGAAAACTGCATGTCTGAAAGAACCTAGCAAGTTTTCGAAAGACATGTGAAGTCCGCCAACCCGCACTTGGCCAGCGTGGTGGACTAAGGCCTGATCCCCCTCGTATTCAAGGGAGGCCCGTGCCCAGCAGTGGGACGTCAAAAAGGGCTGAATACAATTATTGTTTGTCCTTTTTTTAATGAGTAGGGTAAATAGAACAACGATACGTAATTTTTTGTATATATTTTATGATCAGAGCAGTGAGTCTTCTAAAAACAAGTTTTATTTTAAGGGATTGGAGAGTAAACGAAGCCGGAGGGCAGAATCTAGTTAAAAACTAATATAACGAAGTGTACCTATTCTTAACACACATATTATGTATAAAGCAATACTAACAAAAATAATACTCAGTGGGTGGTTTCTCATAGGTATATCTAATACCGCTTTGGCGTAAACATTGGCCTCTACATGCAAACTTGAACTATTTCATTCAAACGTTTAAAATTAAATGTAGCGTTACGGTCTTATGAAATGAAATTTACATGTGAAAATGTTACTTTAGGAAAATTATCGTCGGCAAATTAGATATCTGTGTTTTATATGTATATTACTAATAATCGCTCAATGGTCGAAATTCTACAATTATAATCATTATTGAGAACAGTTATATAAAACATAATATTTTTTTATTGATAACCCTAAAGGCTAAAAAGTAGAAAATTGCCTAACTAACAGACGAGAAAAGGAATTGAACTGTTTTGTCTTTGCCTATTTATAGATACATATGTTATGTAGATACTCTATTGATTTTGCAAACAAATTTTACACGATGTTCTTGAACGTTTTTGGACATTATCGTATATATGTAACTAGCGACTCACCCTCACTTCGCTCGGGTTCGTCCCTGGGTTGATTCCCCTTACAAACTTTCATCCCCATTTCCAACCCCTTAAAGGATGATTTCCAGGATAAAAAGTATCCTATATCCTTCCCAGGGTCTCAAACTATTTTCTTACCAAATTTCATCTAAACCGGTTCAGTAGATCCAGAGATTACCCCCTACAACGTCACAAACTCACAATTCACAAACTTTACCTCTTTATTTATACTAGCATTGCCCGCGGCTCCGCCCGCGTTCAGATGACCAAAAACCTAATTCTTAGGTTTTACATATTAGTATACTCTTACAATGCATTTTTTGTATTTTTGTATTTTTTCTCAAAAATGATATATTTTCCCGCGGTAAAAAGTAGCCTATATATTGACTCGGATAACCAGCTATCATCATACCAAATTTCATCAAAATCTGTCCAGTGGTTTTCTCGTGATGCGGTGACAGACAGAAAGACAGACAGACAAAAATTCTAAAAACTATAGATTCGGACTATGTATCGATAATAATGTCTATTTGAATTAGATTTCCCAAAAAATATTTTATGTACAGATTTGACTTAGAATTTTATTATATGTATAGATAGATTAGTTTAAATTATTGTATATATTTAAAGAATTTATTTTCTTCATTAAATGATACACAAACAATGAAGTAAAGATATTTTTCCTTACAAACAATATGTAAAATTATTTCGCCAACCCTCTAATGGCAGGGTGTATCAGTTACCTCTAATTAGACAGGGTATCGAGCAACAACGTTCGTCGTATAAATAATGAGATACGAAAATTGTTTATTTCATAACCATTGTAAACTAGTGATGATTCCCTTGCTACTCTTCGGACCTCTTTATATACACTAGGGGTTCACTTTCGCTTCGCTCGGGTTCGTCCCTAGGTACGTTTTAACGGTGAGTATGGAATAGATAGACTATATATTTTATTACTGCTCCGCTCCCTTGGGGTAGCATGATGATATATAGTGTATAGCCTTCCTCAATAAACGGGCTATCTAATGCAAAAATAATTTTTGAAATAGGATTAATAGTTCCTGAGATTAGCGCGTTTAAACAAACAAACTTTGTCTCTTTATAATATTAATATAGGTAGGTATATGTATCAGAGCAAAAATCTCGTAAAAGTTCTACCTATCTACATTCGTTGAAACATTTTACTGAGATGTTGAATATCCTGATAGTATTTTTCTAGATTAGATACTCGTAGTTCTGAACCATATAATGAAGGTCCCATTAAAATATTTGTTTTTACCACTCGGGAAACTTCAATGTAGATGAATTATTATCTGGCGCAATGTGATTAGACTAAAACTGATTTACAAATATATAATAATTTTCTTTGGGCGAATGAAAAATTTAATATTCAGTAGATACATATCTGTAGACTTTTATTTATTGAAATAAAACATATTATTTAAAAAAAAAAACATTAACTTAATCAACTTCAATTTGTCATCCCTAATGCAGACCTGTGAGGCATATCGGCTATTTATTGAAGGGGTAGATTTATTCGGAGGCGAAAATAATGAGATTTGAGGGATGTAATGATCTGTTGTTTGTTTGATCACATTACTACTTTGTATTTACTACTCATCTTACTTACTTACCTTTACATGGGCAATGTTATATGAAGTTTAATGGTTGTATAATGTTTATGAATAAACATAAAGTTAAACATTTGTTTTAAACGTTTTATAGATAGGTACTAAAAAGCTACTGCTGGATATTTTTATTGCAATTAAATTGCAAATAAATAACATTTTAATTTTAAACCGTTTTAAGCTTTTAACAATAAAGTGTTAATACTCATTCGCTAAGTATTTAAATTAGTTATGTTGATTGATATGTTTTCATTTAATATAATGAGGTAAAATGATGAACAATGCTTCAACCCGATACTGTGTCAAAGGGCATACTAAAAAATAAGCAAATACGGCTTCGCATTTGCAATATAAGAAAAGGTGTTCTAAATATATTAATACACACGGTGCTGCGTCGCCAGTTCCTTTGGCTTGAACTTGGCTGGACACGCTACCGCGTGTCTTGATTTGGTTAATTAATGTAGTGAGTGACTTAGCTTTCCTCAGGTTCGTTCCTAAATGCCCAAACAGTAGACCGTAGACTATCTGTTACTCAAAGGCAAAACAAACATACACCCACACATAAAACGATACAAAGTAATCCGATTATTTAAATAAATTTAAATGTACTGCAAAATTAAATTATACTAGCTTGATTCCCCATATAAACTTTCACCCTCATTTTCCTTTCCTATCTGTCTATCCTATGTCCCAGGGTCTCAAACTATATTCTTACCAAATTTCATCTGAATCAGTTCAGTAGATCCAGAGATTACCCCCCTAGAACGTCACAAACCTACAAAATCACAAACTCACAAACTTTACCTCCTTATAATATTAGTATAGATAGATAATTCCATATAAGATATCAAACCATATCATCAAAGTAATCAAACTATATAATGCTAAGCCAAAAATGATAGTGTATTAGGATAATTTGTTAGGGTTCCACGCAACAATGGGATTCCCCGCTGGTTTGGAAGCTGTTGTTAAAATCACTTGTTAATATGTTAACTGGATTGATGTTTTAACGAGGGTGAGTAGGGGATGATAAGTATACTTAATGGCTTCTACGCCTGTCGTGACTAATTGCATGTTATGGAGTATAGTTATCATTAACTTTTTTTAAATGGTACTAAATTATAGTTGATATTTTTTGTGTATTTATCGCTAATTAATTTTGTTTTTTTTTTTAATTTTATAAATGACTCGTAGTCTTAACTCTTAATGAACGTGTGTAAATTAAAAAAAATAATAATAAAGGAATACCTATTTTAAATAAAACTATTTTTTTCGGTTTTTTTCACGAATTTATTTTGATTTTTGGTTCCCAATTAAGTTCCAAATTAATTAATCTATCTTTTATTTTGAGAACCAAAAATTAAAATAAATTCGCTAAAAAATTCGAAAAGATAGTTTTAATTAAAATGTCAAATATTCGCGTAAATCTAAGAAAGTATTAAAGGAACACTTAATTACTTATTAGAATATAGAATAGAATAATATATCTTAATTGACACAATTCTTTGTTGTTACTTAAGCCAGTTGAAGCCTCTGACTCCCAAACTAGAATAAACCTGTATGTCAGGAGTCAGAATTTTTAAGTATTATTATAGTTAAAATAAAATTATCATAATATTTTGCCCTTCAGTGATTGAAATAAGTTTGAAGTCTGTATTTTTCTCTGGTCGTTCATCTCATATATCGTTCGTACCCATTAATTGTAGTTTAATGTCCATATGTAGATCCAATAGAATTGGTCCTGTTTTGTATAGAACTTTTTGACCTTATAAAAATCTTAGTTATGGTAATGTAGACTTACTCGTGCGAGTCTTTCTGTCCCCAGGATGAAATTGATGCTTGCAAAACTAATAGAAATAAGTATAAAGTTAAGATAGAACATAGCGTAGCCTGATAACAAGCGTAACATACGGACAGAGTTTACTAAACTAAACTTTACATCTATACATATAATAAAATTCTAACTCAGTGGAATCTGTACATTAAATATTTTTTGGAAAATCTTATTGAAATAGTCATTATTATCGATACAGAGGCCGAAAATATACCTAATGTTTAGAATTTTTTTCTGTCTGTCTGTCTGTCTATCTATCTGGGAACATATCACGAGAAAACCACTGGACAGGTTTTGATGAAATTTAGTACGATGGTAGCTGGTTATCCGGGGTAATATATAGGATACTTTTTACTGCTTGAAAATATCTCATTTCTGAGAAATCTATACTAATCGCTTAAACGTACAATAGGAACGAACCCGAGCGGAGCGAGGGTGAGTCGCTAGTCAGCTCTATAAAGCTAGAGTAGCACTCTTTAAAAACTAAAAATATTACAGTTCAAATCCTTCAAGTATAACGACAAAAACAAACGTGCGAAATCACAATGTGCAAAACTTATCTTGATCCCACTTCGCCTCGGGGTGGTCACAAACATTCTAAACTAAACAATTCAACAAGACTGCACATGCACTTCTGTATATCCGGTACAATTTTTTTTCTGGACCTAAATCAACAATTTCAAGATGTTTCATGTATTTGTGTTAAAAGAAAATGCATTATTTATTATTATAATAGTTTTTTTTTTTATTTCGGTCATGCCGTTATGCCCAAATGTTTCTGGGTTCTCTAAATTGACAATGAACTCAATATTTACAGGTCTCAGATGTAAATCTCAGTCAATTTTTATTTACTTCTAATTGTCATATCGATTTGAAATTTTGTTGTTAGCTTAGTAAACAATTTAATAATGATAATATTTCTCAATAATTTAATAATGTCATGCTGATATGGCGATGGAACCAGGATGATTGTTCCAAAAACCAGAACTCATTTGAACTTTCTTTACTTGACTGGCCTATAACTTTTTAACTACATAGGTCACTTTAAAAGTGATTATTTTAAGGCCAGAGGGAAACATTTTTCTTGAAATTTATATTAATACTAGCGACTCACCCTTGTTTCGCTCGGGTTCGTCCCCAGCTTGATTCCCCATACAAACTTTCATTCCTATTTTCACTCCCTTAAGGGATGATTTTCGGGATAAAAAGTATCCTATGTCCTTCCCAGGGTCTCAAACTATCTTCTTAACAAATTTCATCTAAATCGATTTAGTAGATCCAGAAATTACCCCCTACAACGTCACAAACTCAGAATTCACAAACTCACAAACTTTACCTCTTTATAATATTAGTATAGATAAAAAACCATATACCTATATTAAAAAAAAAGTTATAAATTGATTCACAGTTGGCAATGAAGAATCATACAATCAAATAGAGTAAGTATGTTCGTAAGTACCTACCTATGTTCTCCTTTTTTGAAATCGATCTAATATTTATTTCTTCACTATCTAATACATTTTTAAAGTTAAATTTTTGATAGTGGTCACTCAGCAACACACTTTCTTCCTAATAAGTATTATATATAACCAACTTAAAGAATAATCAACCAATACTCAAAGAATTATAATCAATTCCTCGACTTCTGGTATAATAGATAATCTTATCCAAGATTTTTATTTATACATAAAATACATTTTATTACTTCGATCACTAAACGTACTTATAGGAAAAACGTAAACGAGTAAGTCTGTCATGATGTAGCATTTCCAACCAATAGTATAATTGGTTATAATCTATACTAATATTATAAAAAGGCAAAGTTTGTTTTTTGTTTGTTTGAACGCGCTAATCACAGGAACCGCTTATCCGATTTGAAAAATTCTTTTTGCTTTAGATAGTCAGTTTATTAAGGAAGACTATATCGTCATGCTTCTACCCAAGGGAGTGCAGCAGTAATCATAAATGTCAACAAATTGGGCAGACTTCCATACATTATTGTAACTGACTTTAATCGAAGTATAGAAACCAAACTGCTGGTCTGGTACTTAGTAGGGTTTTGGAAATTATATTAAAAAAAATATTAAATAAAGAAAATTTTAATATTTTGAGAGATTATTGTCTTTTTCTCAAAGTAAAAATTAAATAATAATAAGTAATATCGTAATTTTATAACAAAAATGTTCAAGGGATTTGGGGGAAAGTCCGTTTAAGTTAGTGAAATGTATAATGTACATACTTGGGTTGCTAGTAATTGAAACGATTTTAAATAAGAAGTTTTGTATTTAAAAAGCCTATTTGTTAGTTCAGCATATAAGCTAGGTATCTCTATTCCGAAGAAATAAAAGTCACACTCAAAAACTTACGTATAATAAATGCCATTGTACAAACAAAAGAAAAACACCCTTCCTTATTATTACTATTGTATTTCTGTGGTATAATATTTACGTATCTTGAATAAAACAAATATTGCATTAACCTTTGAAACATTTTTATTTTTTGTCTGTCTTTAATTTTTTCTTTTTTTTTTTAATAAATCTATATTTTTATAAAAATAAAACTCTACATTCTTGGTTTTGTGATACAGCATTTAGTATCTTATTTTTATTTTCAAAAATTTAATTTAATTTTTGTTGACTTCATAAATACGAACTGCTACGGTGTGGATCACACTTCCAGCATCCGTGTTTCTTGCCACCTATATAATATATGGCGCATTTCACGTGAAGCGGACAACGAAAATAAAGTGAAGTTGTGAAATTGTTCATACTCTGGTCAGTTATAGTTCTAGTGGACATGGATGTGCAAATACATTTTTTTTCGTAGTTGTTCTTTCTTAAAGAGCAGATTTAAATATCTCATAAGCTCAGATATAAATTAAGTCAAAAGTCAAGAATAAATTCCAACCCTACGTATTCACTTCTTTATTTAAGTTATACTTCTTTTGAGACGTTTGGAAAAAATTATAAGAGTAAAACTTTTACGATGTGAGTGCACACCGATAGCCAAAAAGCGACATGATGAAGTTAGCTGCATTCCTTTTACAAGCAGAGTTGTGACATACGGGATGAAATCTTTAGCTATTTTTGTTCTGTAACGCCAAAGAAATATAACTTCTAAGTACACACGCACGTTTTCTTTTAAAGATAATACTCACTCGGGAAAGCCATAGTCCACCATGTGAACCATGCTGAATATAATAAATACTTACCATATCAATTACCACTCAGGTACTTCAACAAGCTGGCAACATTGAGAGATTGGGTCGGTTCCTCTGGTCTCTACCCGCGTGCGAACGTCTTCATGCACATGAATCTGTATTGAAGGCCAAAGCAATGGTAGCCTTCCATAGAGGCAACTTCAAAGAACTGTACAGATTGCTAGAATCACACAATTTCAGCGCTCACAATCATGAAAAATTACAGAATCTTTGGCTGAAAGGTTAGTCAACGGTATAAATAATTTTCATTTATGTTTGTTATCAGTGATATATGAATCTATACTAATATAATATGTGTGTAGCTGAAGCATTCGTTTGTTTGTTTGAGCGTGCCAATCTCTGGAATTACATGTCCTTTTTGAAAATCTCCTTATATTTTATAACCTTTTTATTGATAAAGGTATTTAGCATAACACTATGAACTTTAGGAGCAAAACAGTTACATATAAATGAACTACACGGGCGGAGCAACGGATCGAACGATATAAGCTATCTCCATTTCGATTTTCATTCAGATCCATTGAGTCGTTATTATGTAAAGAAAAAAGAAACCAAATCACGCATAAACTTTCGTATTTATAATGTCAACTAGAGATACCTTGCTTCATTAAGGTACGTCTTTAAGTGCATAAAAGTAGTGCTTATGTGTTACACCAGGGCACAGTCGTATCTGTGTATATATTTCATCCAAATCGGTCGAGCCGTTTCAGCATTAAGGTGTAACAAACATACACACACAAATTTTTGCATTTATTATAGTAGCGATGTGATTAAGTATCATCATCCCTCTGCCCATTTCCAGATGACAAACAGACAACACGTTTGGCTCAGTTTGTAGTGATCCTACTTGCTGTGCCACTAGTCGCGGGTTCGAGTCCCGCTGGGGGTATTCATTTGTGTGATGAGCACGAATGTTTGTACTCCAGCCATGGATCTTTATATTTATAATATGTATGTATTTAAAGTTATATATGTGTAGTGTGTCAACTATCTGGTATCCATAACACAAGCCTCGTAGCTTACTATAGAACTAAGTGATGCTGTGTGTTAATGTTCCAACATATTTATTTCCCAAATGACTTAGGGTCGGAGCAGTAATTCTTCCTCTTCCACTCTCCCCTACTACTCGTCGTCTCATCATTCACCCATTTCTCTTTCATCTTCTGTCCCACACAATCTATCCACCTTATCTTCGGTCCTCTTTTACCTCTCTATCCATCTACATTCATTTCATTTCATATATTAAGTATTTTAGATAATATATTTAACTGCCTCGAGGGTATAGTGGTTAGCATATACGGCTGCATATCGGTGGTCCTGGGTTTGAGTACTGGGACAGGCCAAGTTTGGCTATTGAGTTTTTCTGTTTAGTAAGGCTCAGTAATAGCCAAAAGTTGGCGGTGTTTCACCCCCGTGCCTCGGAGAGCACGTAAAGCCGTCAGTTCTGCGCCTTAACTCTCACTGGTCGTGTCTCGTGTCGTCCCACCAGAGTATGAGAGTGACAGGAATAGAGAGCGCACGTTTTATAAGCGCGTGCAACCGCTGCACTATAATATCTCCTACAATTGGCCAGTCTGAATGACATTGGCCACCGATAGATATTATAACAAGATATTATAAGTTATAGCAGTAGAATATTTCAGCACATTACATGGAAGCAGAGAGGTTACGAGGCAGGCCGCTAGGCGCCGTCGGCAAATACAGAGTGCGTCGCAAGTTCCCTTTACCCAGAACGATATGGGACGGTGAAGAAACTAGTTATTGCTTCAAGGTATGTCCATATACAATTTAATTTGTATATTGTATGAGTAAAAATTTAAAATTGCCACTTTTTTAGTTATAGTTTTGATTATTTTTTTCAATATCTATACATAGGAGTATAATAAAATTCTAAGTCGAATCTGTATATTAAATATTTTTTGGAAAATCTTATTGAAATAGTATTTATTATCGATACAGTGGCCAAATCTATAGTTTTTAGAATTTAATTTTTGTCTGTCTGTCTGTCTTTCTGTCTGTCTGTCTGTGTTAGCGCATTATGGAAAACCACTGGAGGGATTTTGATGAAATTTGGTATAGCTGGTTATCCGGGTCAAAATATAGGATACTTTTTACCGCGGGAAAATATCTAATAATAACAGTATACTATATGTAAAACCGAAGAATTTGCTTTTTGGTCATCTGAACGCGGGCGGAGCCCCGGGCAATGCCAGTTTATTAATATTATGTTCGGAGATTTTATGACAATTTTACATTTATCCTCCCTCAACGACTGCGGACACGTCGGCGTTACTGTTAACAATAGATTTCTTAGAAATTTACCTGGAGGTGTTAAACTGTGATTAGGTACTAACGATTTGATCTCGCTTCGCTCGAGTGCCTATCCATAGTATACATATGTGCTACTCTCGGTCAACTGTGTACTCAATTTCATCTAAATCTGGCCTGCTCTTTCGTCTTGAAGGTTGACCAACTTCACAAAACGAGCTACTTAAATCGAGCGAATGAATTAAATTGTTTGTGTGTATATCACGCAGTAACTTCGCCATTTGTAGACCGATTTTCATGATCCATATTTATTATTATTAGGTTACGTACCTACGAGTAAAACCAAAAATACCGAACAAATTTGACGAAAAATTCCATAAGAATAGACTGCTAATTTTCAAAGTGATTCTAATAACGGGCTATTAATTTTACAGATTTTTTTACAAATTAGAAAATATTTAACGTGATTCTAACCATGTAACAGGAAAAATCTCGATCAGTACTTCGAGATTGGTACCTTCATAATCCGTATCCGTCGCCGAGAGAGAAAAGGGAGCTCGCCGAAACAACCGGACTCACTACTGTACAGGTAACTATTTTATAATAATTTCTTTTAAAGATTTCTTTATTTTAATGGTCATTTATTGTTTAAACTTTGATAAGAAAAAACTCAGACCCAGTAACGCAGTCGCTTGGGAAACCGAGTGAAGCAGGTTCAAACCCCCCCACGGTCTCGCAACTCAGATATTTTCATGTGCCCATCTTTCCCAACATGATTATCACTTGTGTTACGGTGAAGAAAAAGATCGTGAGAAACCCTGCATGTTTGAAAACCTAACAAGATTGGAAAGACGTGAACCGCCAACCCGCACTTTGCCAGCGTGGTGGACGGCCTGGTTTATGGCCTGATCCCCTCGTATAGAAGGGAGGCTCACGGGCAGCAGTAGGACGTTCAAAAGGGCTGAATACAATACATATAAAACAAAGTCGGGTTAGTTACACCATTTTTAATTCAAGAACGGCTGGACAGGTTTTTATGATATTTGTTTTGTTAGATTTGTCTCCGTCCCGAATAGCAGAATAACTATTAAAAAATTGGAAAACTTCACGAAAAAAATATTTAAATTTACTCGGATAACACTATTTATCTATTTAAAAATTAACAAGGGACGCACCCGAGCGAAGCGAGGGTAAATCGCTAGGTTAAATGTAAGATAATGTCAGAACTAAAAAAAATATGTACAACAAAAGCCACAAACAAACGCTAGTCTCAAAGTCACATAGTAGGGAAAAACAATTTTTATCCGCGTTACGGTGAAACATAATCTCTACCGCTTCCTCAAAACCCAATAGATTATGTTACAGCAGTTGTCCGTTCAGTTTAGATTTGAAATTGAGAATATTTATGTTGAAAGCTATTCTACTCGTAGATGATATTACCGTATTCTATATAAATAATATGTCAGGTAATTAGGTAGCTCTTACAGAAATATTTTCTTATGTTCTGTTTTCTAAAATATATTTATTTTCGTCCTCAATTTTATTATTTCAAGTCCAAAATAATGTTATCTATATACATATGTGTAATGAAAATAAGTTTTCTCTGTTACGCCATCACGTATTAACTGATTGATTAGACTGAACGTATGACGTATACGTATAAGACTGATTAATCGACGCGGGATCGCCTGTAGATGGTTTTAGACCCTTTATTTTTTTAATGAGTGTATGGACACTTTTTACCATACCTATATTTTCTTAATTAACTTTACTTTTCCGCGACTAAAAACATAAGGCTATGTATACTTTTTCATATAATTTTTTATTTAACTTATATATTTAATTTATAATTTATAAGTATTAATAATATATTACATATATACATGAAGGTCTCTGAAGACCAAATGAAACATTTACGTACGCCCAACAAAGCGGGCGGGTGATGGCTAGTTTGCATATACATATTTTGAACTTCATTCAATCATTGTTCAGCAAAAAAGTATTCTAAATCTAATTCGAAAAACAATTTATGATTAAAAAATAACGGAAGACAAAAAACGTTAGTGAGTTGTAATAAGCCCAAACTCAAAAGTCATTGAAGAAATCATTTCTGACTTTCTACTCAATTAATCGCTATCATCTAATCAGGTTGATTATTTATATGTATTATGTATGTATGAGACACGGGCCATCCTTCAATACGATGCGGATTAGGCCATTGTCTACCACGCTGGCCAAATGCAGGCGGACTTACCATGTCTTTCGACAACTTGCTAGGTTTTCTCAGAGATGTAGTTTTCCTCACGATGTTTTCCTTCACCGTAAGGCAAGTGGTAATCATGTTGGAGATAATCCGCACAAGACTACATCAGAGGTGCGAGACCCGGGATTTGAACCCGCTTTCCTCGGTTTTGCAAGCGAGCGCGTTACGACTGGGCCACTCTAGATACTTATCTGTCAGCTCGATAATATACGAAAGCATATTAAACAATTTCCTTACGGAGAATGAACTACTATACATGTACTCTGCGACTTATGAATAGTGTACTCTGTAAATTAATTAACTTTACAAATGAGAAGTGAGAACATTATGGCAGAGTAAAAAAAATATATTTTTTTCTGTGCTTAAAAGATATATAAGAAAGAAATACATATTAGTGGTAATATATTTAGTATCTAAAAATGTAGCATTACGTAAGCCTCAGTGGTATTTAATTGTATAATATTGATTAATTTGATATTAAAGCAGAAAAAAAAACAAATTGTTATATTGTCAAGGATTATATAAAAGTTTCAAGTAGATATGACAATAATTGTTAAAATCCCTTAATATTAGATTAAGTAGGTATTTATTTAGTTAGTTAAACCTAATAAATACCTACCAAAATTGTCTTAAATTCAGTCTCCAAAACAAACTCTTGACCTCGAATAAATTTTATTATCATACATACAAAGATATAGAAGTAATGTATGTACCTATGTTTTCTGCAGTATACCGAAGTGACTTACGAGTACCATATAATAGCCTACGACTTTAAATAATGACTGTTAAGTCTTGTATAATGTATTACCCAACATCTTATTTAGGTTTCGGCTGAACCAAGTTTTGGTTTACTTTCGACTTTAAAAACCTAACAAAAAAACTACTACGTTTTTGAGCTTTCATTTCTTCTTCTCTTTTCTTTTGTGCGACCATCGAAAACGATCGAACTGGTTGGGAGGTCATTATGAAGTGCCGAACCCAAAAATTAATAACGGTACCCTGTGATGGACGGATGGACGGAACTGAACGGTGTCTGCCTCATTGGTCTAGTGGCTAACATATACGGCTACAGATCGAGAGGTTCTGGGTTCGAGGCCAGGGTCAGCACGTACGTAAAGTTCCCCTGATCTGTTAGCGGTCGACGATCATGTCGAATTGTCATCCCAACGCATGAGAGTATCTTTTTTGTTTGTTCACACTTTGTGCACTATAATTTTATTTCTTGCGCATGGCTTATCTTAACGATATGACAGCCATAGTCGAAATCGCTTAGAGGACATTATAATATTAGACCTCTATGAAGCACGATTTTTTGACTATAATAATCTATCTTAAGGCAAAAAAAAACCGACGTATTGAGAATCTCCTTCTTTTTGGAAGTCGGTTAAAAATCACTCGCAAAGTACAGTAAAAACTCATAAATATTATAATGAGTAATCTGTAGCAATCAAACCGCTGGTGAATAAAAATGTGCCTTCTATAAATAAATACACATTAATTATTATGTGGAATAATTGCCATTTACATAATTGCAGGTGTCAAATTGGTTTAAAAACAGGCGACAAAGGGACAGACAAGCGGAACACAAAGATAGGTGAGTTTATTTTTTATGCTTATTTTATATTTATATATTTTAAGTATATAAAAATTGATTTTTGGTTTGAGAGATTCTCCTGTGAGCATGACTGCTAAGTTGTAAAGTAAAGCATTCAAAACGTCGGCAACTAAAAATCAAAATAAATCCGCGAAAAAAACGAAAAAATAATTATACTTAAAATGTTAAATGTTCGCGTTAATCTAAAAAAGTATTATATTTATACATTTTCTATGTAAGAAAATATAAATTAGTTTAATACTTACCCACTGAAAGTATCCTTTTAAAACTATGCAAAATCTCATCGAAATAGGTTCAATTTTGACTTTTAAAGCCTAACAAAATAATCCTGTATTTCATTTTGTAAGAATAAATCTACGTTTTTGTAATATACTTTATTGAAGATAAATATCTTAGATTAACATATAAATAATCTAAGATAAATATATTGGACGTTTTGGGCCTTCATTTTCTTAACTTTTGCATAAAATCAAATCAAAAAATCTTATATTAGGTTCTTTCTAAAAAATATATTTTATCATTATTACAAACAATTCGTATTTTCTAGAAAACTTCATTATTGGGACCGTTCAACTGTTCGCTAGGCTTCGGAATACGATACTATATACATATAAATGTTATGTAAAGCAATATAAACTTTATTTACACATAATAGAGTTGATATTTGAATAATTTCATTCATTATTGAAAAGAGCTTGCCAAATTTTAAATGTTAAACATTCCCTCAACCGATTTTGAAATAAGAGAGTGTCTTTGGAATATTATCAATGCATTTTAATTGACAGAAATTCGAAATTATTTTATAGGGAAACAAAACTTCTTTATTTTTATAATAAAATACGAAAAAATGAATAACTCGCTGTTAATTATGATAAGTTATTAAAAAATAATATAAAATTTTACACGGTGCGTCAGTCCAGCGTAAAAGCTGCTTAAGACGATTTTTATTGTTTCTATTATACAAGTAATACCATATACAATATGTATATCAATTTTTCCTTAATAATCGAGTTAATATTAAACCATTTTCTTAAGTTTTAGGTATATTCACAAATAATATAAAACGTATCAAATTCATAAAATCAACGACAAAACCCTATACGACCGCGAAATAAATAGCCTCAAGTTTAAATCGAGCCTAAAGAGACTTGAATAACAAAATATTTATATTCTATACAAGCGATTTGTACTGGTTTCTCTCGCACCTCCTCTCATACATTAACTAAATCTCGTATGCCTCTAAAAATTAATTTTTTCTTTCGAAATAACTCAAATACTTATTGTCAATAATACTGAGTTTACTTAATACACCCAAATGAATGCTGAAAGATAACTAAATGAGGTTATTTGATTTTAAGGAAATAATCATGTAAATAAAACTGGGCATTCTTGTTTTTTTGCATTAACGGAGACAGACAGAAAAATGCTATGTTTTATATATTGTATGTATGATGAAATACGTTTAATATATAAACAATCCAAGTAAATTCATAAAACAAAACATACTTTTCTAAAGCTGAATTCATACAATTTCCCGTCCATATATAAACACTGAACAGTTTGAAAGTGTTTGCAATGAGAGATGAGAGGGCGCTATACGAGCGAGGGAGATAGCAATAGGTAACTTGACACCACCACATCTGCGCTCTAAAAGCTAACAGGGACGTACTTGGTAGAAATATTATTGTAGAGTTTTTATATAATACAAACTGTCGATATTTATAGATATTTTATAGTATTTGAAAGGATTTTTTAAATTCTAGTTAGGATTGGAAGAAAATCTTTAATTATATATTTTTTATACGAGAGTATAGAATATATTATATGATATCCAAGATATTTTTTTTTCGTATAAGGGAATACTAGATTTTCTTCTCTGGATTTTTCATGTATATTGTCAGAAATTACTCAAACAAATTTAAGCAAATTGTTCGATTATAAGTAAGAATATAACCATTGTAACTTGACTACACTATCTTTTGTAGAGTAAACTAGACTTACATATGACATACACACCTACATTACACACAAACGTATGCATATACTATTATAATGTAAGTATATTTAGACAAAAGAATGTGGAATTGTCCGATAATTTTAAATCTATTTATTTAGATCGCGCGTTCTAGAATAAAAACAATCACTAAAGTTTCGAGACAATAGATGCCACAGTATACTCCTGTACTTCGCGTCGATAAAACCGACAGATCTATTTCATATTTTCTAGAGAATAAAAATGACTAAAAATCATCTAACTTTGACATTTATTGTGGCGCATGCCTAACTGGACGGACACACCAGATGTCGCGGGTTCAATTCTTTCACTTAATATTTGTATTGACCATACAGATGTTTGTTCCGGTGAGACAAAGAACAATGAAACTAAGATTATATATATGTCTGCCGTATATTTTGTCTACTCGTATCTTTTCTAACTTTAAAACTAACATTTCTATAGATTTGTTCAATTTACTTCAATTATTCTCTGTTTTTTGTTAATCTTAAGATATTTGAGATTTCGTTATTTCGTAAAAAACGTATCTATTATCCTCTTAAAACCATTCTAGCAGAACGGAACAGGTAGTTATTAAATATCTAAGCACGGCGCCATTATTGTCTAAAACACAATTTCTAAATCTTTTCGCTCGATCAACTGGAAATTTGTGCTTCGGTGCGCCCATTGCCGACTGTGGAATTAAGAAAAATAAAAAAAGTTAGACCTCCTTGGTTTTGTATGTGGCCAGTACTTGAGATATACTTAATTTACTTTATGTGATAATGTTGTATATTTAATGTCAAATCGATTAATTTATTACATTGTCATAGATTAGACATACAAAACTATACTATAATAAAGAGAGTTTTTTTTAGAGAAATTTGAATTACTACTATTAGTATTATTACTTAGATATACTATTATATTTATTTTAACTTATTTAATTGTATTCGTATTCTTTATATTATAATATTAATAAAGCCTTGATGGATTATTAAAGGTTGAAACCTCTTTATTAACGTATTTTTTAAAGGTTAACGAAAAGTCAATGTCCTGTATGTGACAACTAACAAAAAACATAATACATCCCTGATCGTTGACATAGTTATTCTTTATGATCTCTCTAGACAGACAAACTTAATTCTATTTTAGTGTCATAGTTAATTTTGTCACTCAATAACTCGTTTTACTCTCATTCTTCTCACATTGTTTTAAAAGGCCTAATGCTATTTGAAGTAATGTTGAGAAGTTCTATTATTGCTATTTAAATGAATATTTTAATAATACAATGACATATTTTTGGACTTAGAATTTTGTAATGGTTTATAGTTGTATATGTTTATACTCAAAATAAAACAGATAAAAAATTAATGAAAATTATGAACTTCAAAAAAGTCTATTTGTCTATGTCTAGCAAAAAAAAAAAGAAAAACAAAAATGGCCGTTCATAGCATATCAAGTTACTTAGGGGCGGGCTGTCAGTGAGGATACGTCATTTTGTGCTTCGGCCTGATCGAAGCCGACTACCCATTTTATACCCGCTGTATTGACCGAAACATGATACTAGGGCTTCTTCGCTAGTAATTTTGTTTTTTTCGAAAAAAAATACCAATACTTCTAAAGTAGAAATCATAATATTTGGTGTGTATATTTTTTTTACTCATATGCTTGAGACTAATGCCTGAAGTGAATAACCGTGGGTCAATTATATACGTAACTTACTAAACATGTGGTCCCTAAGTAGTCTAGATGCTGCTTCAAGTTAAAGTCTATTTTTGTACTGAATTTCATCGTAATACGTTCAGCCCTTTCAGTGTGAAGGAGTAATAGACACACAAACATACATACAAACTTTCGCGTTTATAATATTAATCCAAATAGAAGTAGGGTTCTTGTCTTATCTCTGGGGATTTACACACTATGTTTTACAAGCGTACCCGTTTGTAGCAAACTAAAAATGAAATATTTTAGAATTTAGAGTTTTCTAATAACCTAAAAATTCTAGAATGTCCAAAGTCCAAACCCTCTAGTAATATCAATTAGGTACTTCATTAATTTTGGCTGTAAATTATTCAACCTTTAGCTTATAAAACCTTAATGCTGATACTACAAAACATTTTGCTTATTCAGAAGAGCACATGAGTATCTAATTCAACCGATAATCGTGGCAGCTCAATAGTAATGATTCATAATAGATACATAGATAGCACGTTCAAATCTTTGTATTGATTGACCATACAAATGTTTAAAGCATGAAATACATACCGTGACCTAACAAATAGGCTCGAAGAGTAGAAATTTTCAGTAACAACTCGGGAGTTGCGAAGCTGGCAGTGTAATACTCCATTGCCTAAGTCAAGATAAAGAATTTGACATCTATATATATATATATATAAAAGAAAGTCGTGTTAGTTACACTATTTATAACTCAACAACGGCTGAACCGATTTGGCTAAAAATTGGTGGGGAAGTAGCTTAGACCCAGGAGACGGACATGGGATACTTTTTATCCCGTTCGATTGCGTTCCCGTGTGACGTGACATAAAACTCAAGAACGGCTGGACCAATTTTTATGATATTTGAATTTTTGGATTTCTCTTAGTCCGGAATAAGATAATAAGTATTAAAACATCAGAAAAATTAACGAAAAAAAATTATATGGCTAGCGCTGGCTAATAACTATTTATCTCTATTTAAAACGTACCTAGCGACGAACCCGAGCGAAGCGAGGGTGAGCCGCTAGTTTTAAATAAAACTATCTTTTCGGATTATTTCGCGGATTTCTACTAATTTTTGGTTCCCGACGTTTCGAATGCTTTACAGCTATCCTGGTCACGGCAGAGGTCTATCTATTTAGTTGGTTTGTCAGAAAAAAAGAAAATTAACGATTTTTTTTAATTAAATTATTAATCTTAGTACCTAGAGTGAATTTCCTGTGTTCACGAAATTATAATTTTCCAGATTTTGTTAACGTATACTAGTTTACTTGTATAATATGTAGTTAAAATATATTTTTTTTTGAAATGCGTATTCTTATTTATTATTTTTATGTAAACTAAATTAATCTTTTAGTAATTGTTTTTATAGGTATGATTTATCAATATCAGTTAATGTTTCAGTTGTATGAATCCATCGATAGCCATGTTTTTGAATTTACGTACGCTTAAAGTGTCTTAATAAGTTTCTAATTTAGTATATATTTCTCTAAAATACATTTCACAGTCCTGATTAGTCCATTCTCTGTTTATGTTGCATGAATCATGTTAGCCGTTTACAAGTTCGACTCCCGCAAGGATTTTTTTTAATTATACAGATGTTTATGTTTCGCTATAACTAGTTTTGCTATTATTTAGTGTAATTAGCGATTAATTACTTACTTAGTTTGCTGACAATTATCTATACTTATAAATGTGAAAGTGTGTTTGTTTGTTTGTCCTTCTTTCACGTCGAAACGGAGAGACGGATTGGCGTGATTTTTTGTGAAAAAATAGTTGGAGGGCAGAAGAGTGACATAGGCTACTTTTTACCGCGGAAGATTAATTCCCACGGGAAAACACGTTATAATACAATCCAAAAAAATATTTATGATCAGAATTACTTGAAACTTGGTATTAATGCTCTTCAATATAATTAAATAAATACGTGTTTTAGCATTTTTCGAAATTCATCCTATAAGGGGGTTAAATAGGGGATGAAAGTTTGTATGAAACTACCTTTTAGATTTTTTGCAGTTTAAGCGCGAGCAAAGCCGCGGGTTCTACTAGTAATAGACAAATAAATATATCATCAGATTCCCAACTCTGGGTTGCGGAGAGTTTAATGACAATAAAAATCTATTCGGATAACTCAAACGTAAGAGTATACATTATTTGGTCTCATACATTGTTTGGTACGTAGGGCTGCCAACTTTATTTTCAGGAAATACACGTATTTAATTATTATAATAAATTATTTGCAAGAAAAAAAGTATTTTTCAAATTTAAGTTTTTATTGCTTTTAATACGTATAATTTTGTGCTTTAAGCACATGTTAACAATTATTAGCTATCTTTAAACGTTTCAAGACTAATTTTACAATCCAAGTTTGGATTTTAATAGAAAAATAATTCATTTTTTATTAAATTTATGGACGATCTATTTTTCTCTTCTCACCACTTCACTTTCATCACCGAAAAAACTCTTTCAGTAAAAGCTGAAAAAGACAAACAAAGACAATTATCGATAACAGGTACATGTCGCCTGTCAATGTCATACCAATTTACCGTTTCGATCAGTAACAAATGTGTAATCATTTTAAACGTGGTGTACTCCGTTCTGTTTTACCTTTTAGTTTTAGTTCCCGATGTTTCGAAAGCTTTACAGCAATCATGATTAAGAGAGATACCGTCTCATCTAACAGGAAAATTGAGATTTAATTAAATAGAAATGAAGTTCCATGTGTTGTTAACAGCGGTGGCACAGGTGACAAGCAGCTGGACTCGTCAACGGACGACGACAGCGACGCGCCGCACGCCGCCGCGCACGCGCCGCCGCTGTACCCGCTGTACGAGCACCCGCTCGCACACCTGCAGTACCACCACACGTGACATTACTAGTAAATGCTGATAATATTTATATCATTTAATTCACTTTCTCTTTTTATATTCCTTCATCTTTACCTTCATCATTATTGGCACGTAAAAACGTCTTCAAATTTTTTTGTAATTATATTTATTTAAATTAAATTTCAAATTCTTAAAGTCATATTTTTTACAATATTGCCCTCTATTTTTCTCTTTATTATCATTTTTAGATAATTTCTTTTAGTAATAAATAACATGTGTTCGTTCGTGTAACTTACATAACAGCACTACATTTGAGACTTTGTTCACACTTGTGCTGCACGTTTTTTACAGTAAACGTAAAGTAACGTACAGTAAACGTAAAGTAGTAAGTAAGTTTTTTAATATAAAAAGTTTTTGTAACTTGACAGCTGAATTCGCAATACTTCACTATACGAATATATGAAGTATGTTTCGAGTTTACGCAAAAAATTCTTTTGGAATAACACTTCTGTATCTACTGAAACAAAATGTACACGGTTGTCGGTTAAATATGTTTAACTTGTCAAACAAACGAACGAACGAATAAACTTAAACGTATATTCGTGATGATTGTTGACAGAAAACTGACTATTCGTATTTTACACGAATGAAAATATATTATGTAAACATCTACTTTTACATTTATAATCGAATACTGTAAAAACGTGCGGTATTCTATCTTATAAAGCCACTCTGATAGTTCAACTTTTGTTTAATATAAATGTTGAATAATTTTTTAAAACCGTCTCTTTCCATGCAATACATAACTATCTAGTATCCATACATTACATATAATACTCTTATAACACACGTTTTTTAATGTAAATTTTTATTTTTGAAGTCATTGAATCTCCCATTTAAAAATAAGTATCGATGTTTCATTTTGTCCAACAAGAGTTAATACTAATCTAGAACAAATAGTTAAGAAAAAGCAAAATCAGCTAACATGAACCTCTCATAATTGCTTATTTCCTCATTTTTGGAAGTCGGTTAACAGAATCCTTCATAATTATATATACAAATTATTATATATTCGCTGTAAAATTAAGAAAAAGTAACTTCAGATTGTAATTTTTTTTAAATATTTTTTAAATTGTATGTAAACAATATTATGGTTTTAAAATCCATTTCGGTCAGGAGTTCCCAACCAGGGGGCGTAGAGAGAGCTTATTTTATATACCTTAAAATTAAAATAAATGAAAATCGTTAAAATAATGTTTTATTCTAATAAAAAAATTAATTGGGAGTGAAATTATTTTTTATAATCCGGGGAGATAGAGCAGAAGAAAGGTTGGGAAACCCTGATGTAAATCATATCCAAGTTTTAGAGTTTATAAGCAATACCTAGCCGTTTAATCTACCTTGATTTTAAGTTGAATGTACATATATATTAATATAAGTATTTAAATTTAATGTATCATATTTAATAACATTTCTATTAAAGTGTTTGCATCATTTAATATTTAGAATCATTATAATATTAATAAATCATGAATCACTGTAAAATTAATTTATATGAATCATTGTAAAATTAGTGTAAAAATTAAATAAATTTTAGTCTAAAATAAGTATTTGGTTTCATTTAATATAAATAATTTCAAAATTGAGATTTGATGTCTCTAAAAAATATATTATAGTGTGAATTTGTGATTTAAAATTGGCTTCCTATAAATATTTAATTAGATTTTCTTGTAATTAACATTACTCGTAAATTGTTAATAGTTCGGTTACGCGAAATAATAAAATCAGAATAACATAAAAATATTGTAACTACTGTTGAATTAATCGATTGAATCCATTAAAAATGATTGTAAAAATTTCAATTTCATATTTGAAAATTCATATAAGTACGTAATTCTACAATATTTTTTCTTTTGTTATTATTTTTGCCGTTTTTTAATTTTGATTTTGTTTTAAATTAAGTCGTTTAACCGAACTATCAACACATTTAAAACGTCTTTAAGATATTTGGGCGATTTCAAAGTTGTAATCGAATATCCGATTCTTTGATAATTATCGATATTCTTAGATTAAGTCATTTAGTTATATGTATATTATACTCAAGTTTTAAGTATATATTGACTGCCAAATTTTGATTAAATAGCATTTTCTTTTATTATATTTGTTTTTTTTTTTTAATTTATTTATTATTATTTGTAATATAGCAATAAATAGCTACTAAGTGTAACATTCGCATATAAATAATCATTTTAACATCCATTATTAAATAACACTGACGTAGTAAATTTGACCACTCGTTTGGCTCAGTTTGTAGCATGCTGTAAAGCGGTCGCGGGCTCGAGTTCCGCTTTGGACATTCATTTGTGTGCAGTGTGATGAGAACGAATGTTTGTACTCCAGTCATGGGTGTTTATATTTATAATATGTATGTATTTAACACATCCAGGTAAATTTCTAAGAAATTCATTAAATTTCTAAGAAATGTATTGTTAACTGTAACGCAGGCGTGTCCGCGGTCGTGGGGGGATTAAAAGTTGTATACGTTTAGTGTATCAACTATCTGGTATGCATAACACAAGCCTCGTAGCTTACCATGGAACTAGATGGTGCTGTGTGTTAATGTCCCAACATAATTATTTATTTATTTATTTAATAATAGACAGAGTCCAGGAACTCAGACTAAGTAATAATATAGACAGAGTGTCATAGAACTAAACATGACGCCAAACAATGTTTTAAAATTATATGGAATGTTTTAAAACAGTATATAAGTGACAATGAGCGATAAGTAAATAAATGTTCATAAATAAAAGTATCTATCGGATTTTTTTATATAAAGAAAAAATAAATAAATGAGATAATAAATGCTAAAAAAATAAAAAAAAATATACCTAGCATTATTTTATAATTTATATTTTCTTCTCAAAAATTGTAAATTAATTTAACTAATACCTATATAATTTTTTTCTTATTCTTTGAAGAAAGTAAACGATCTAAGGCAAAATCGAATAGTAACATAAGCAGCAAATTACGCTTGTAATTTTGACTTTGACATTTTTTAGTCGGACTCCGCCTATTTAATTCTTCAGTATGTACAAGTTAAATTTTCTATTAAATATGATCGATTTAGAGTATTTATTTTTGAATATTTCATATTTATATAAATACTAGCGACTCACCCACGCTTCGACCGAGTTCATGCCTAGGTACGTTTTAATGGTTAATATGGAATATATATATATATATATATATATATATATATATATATATATGTGTGTATGTATCAAAAATATGGTTCTGAACTTTTCGATTTTCTAGCTCTTTATATTTTTGGGTTTTCCCCTATTTTATACTTAAACCACCCCTTTCACACCCTCCAACCAAACAAAAAAAGATTTATTTAAGTCGGTTCAGCCGTTTTTGAGTTTTAACGAGAGTGTTTTTTTTCTCCTTTTTTACCGGTCATTCTATATATAACGTGCATTCTCCATTCTATGCGACATTGGCGAAGTAAATTGTGCCCAAAGGCACTCCTAGAAGCCACAAACCTAAAGAATTGAATTGAATTTTAACGAGACTAACGAACGGCAATTGATTTTTATATACATGTAAAGAAAACCACTTCATATACAAGTGCTTTTTTTTTAGTTTATTTTATTTAGATAAATACTTTTTGATTGATTCCAAATTTACTTTTTATTTTAGTTTTTTAACTTTGAAATTTAATAAAATAATTGATATAATAAGTAATTATAAAATTTTCCTCGAAGAGTTTATTTATTAGTTTATTGTTATTTAGATTGAAATAAAGTCTTTAAATGTTGTTTCTGTTGGCACATGATATAAATGAATAGAAAAATATATATTTTTAAATATTGAACGTCAACCGTGACAACCCTTCCTCTTGACCATTCTTATATATACAATTGTACCGATCCATCAGGTTATGGGCCCAGACCGTTGATTAAAGTTAAAATAATTTCGTATATTCGCATATTTTCAGTATATTTATAGTATTTGCATTTAAATTTTATATATAAAATAATTAATATATAATAAAGTATCTGCAAAAATATAAAACATGGCGTCGGCATTGTCATATAATATTCCCGTCGAAAAACTAAAGGGCTTAGAAGATTATAATCATTGGAAGTTTACGCTGAAAATGATTTTAATGCATGAAGATCTTTTCGATTGCGTAATGAACGAAGATGAAAAAGACGAGAAGAAAAAACAAAAGGCGTTAGCAAAAATTTGTTTGTCCGTCGGTCCATCAGCGTTGGCTCATGTACGCAATGCGAAGAGTCCTTATGACGCCTGGCATAATCTCGAGCGTGCTTACGAGGATAAGGGACTATGCAGACGACTGGGATTACTGAGGTCGCTATTTGGTACGAAACAGTGCGAGACGGAAGGTATGCAAAGCTACTTATTAAAAATTACGGAGCTTGGGCAACAACTATCAGATATTGGATCCGCACTTGACGATGAATTTCTAGCTGTAATTATGCTCAGTGGTTTGACGGAGGACTTTGATCCCATGATAATGGCTTTAGAAAATTCTAATATGAAACTCACAAGTGAGGTGGTCAAGTCAAAGTTACTGCAGGAGCAACAGAGGCGAGATGACAAGAGTCAAGATGGGGTCAACGCATTAGCTACTAGAAAAGAAAAGAGCTCAAAGGTCGTGTGCTTCAAGTGTAAAAAACCTGGACATATGAAGAAGGACTGTACCAGTAAAAGGAAAGTGTACAAAAATAATTCTGTACAAGAATCTACTGGGAAGCAGAATCCTGAGGCGTCGTTACTGTCTGCATTACGTGTGAATCTTCACAGTGATATGTGGTGTATCGACTCTGGGGCTACTCATCATATGTGTAATAATAAAGATCTAATGTATGATTATCAGGATGTAAAGTCACTTGAGGTAAATGTAGCTAATGGGGACAAATTAACAACAGAAGGTCGGGGTAGAGTAAAGGTACAATTAGTAAATGGTACTAAAACTATAAATAATGTATATTTTATACCTGAACTTAGTGTAAATTTATTATCAGTAAGTGAGTTAGGTAGGAAAGGTTATTATGTTATTTTTAGTCATTTAGGTTGTAAAATTATGCACGATAAGGAGGTTATAGCTACTGGTACTTGTAGAAATGGTGTCTATGAACTCGACATTATTAAAACTGTAAATATGTATAATAGGAAATACAGTAGGAAATACAGTAGAAAACAAGAATCAGGGATTGCTATGAACTCAGTCCGTGAGGGGAGCGAGCGTACGGTGTTTTCAGATGAGAGCAAGGATTCTACACTGGCGATTGTGAAGAATTCAGCATCACAGGAACTGTGGCATAAGCGGCTCGGTCATCTGAATGCACGGAGCATGAATTTAATGAAAAATGGTATTGTATCAGGTATGAATTATAAAAATACTACTTTCATTCCTTGTACTGCTTGTCTCGAAGGTAAACAGACAAGGCTACCTTTTCCAAAGAAAAGTAAAAGTAGGGCTTCCGAAATTCTAGGACTGGTACACGCAGATGTGTGTGGTCCTATGCAGTCACCTTCTTGGAGTGGAGCACGTTACTTTGTAACATTTATCGATGACTTCACAAGAAAAACATTTATTTACTTTCTTCAAAGAAAAAGTCAAGTATTTGAAAAATTTAAATTATTTAAAACTATGGTAGAGAATGAAGTAAGTAGGAAAATAAAGGTTTTTAGAAGTGACAATGGCGGAGAATTTAATTCTGTAAATTTTCAGGCCTATTTAAAAGAAAATGGAATTAAGCATCAAACTACAATTCCACACTGTAGTCAACAAAATGGTGTTGCAGAGAGGGCAAATAGGACGATAATGGATAAGACCCGCTGCATGCTCCAGGACGCTGGTTTAGAGAAACGGTACTGGGCTGAAGCTGCTAACACGGCTGTATACTTGAAGAACCGTTCCCCTACTAAGGCAATAAAGGGAGTAACACCGGAAGAAAAATGGACGAATAAAAAGGTGAACATTGAACATTTACGAGTTTTTGGTTGTGTAGCATATGCCATCGTTGAGAATGCTAGAAAATTGGACCCTAGGAGCAAAAGATATATTTTTGTAGGATATTGTGATGGTAGCAAAGGCTATAGGCTCATAGATCCTTTTTGTCCAAAGAAGTGCATTAAAGCGAGGCATGTGACGTTCATGGAGAACCAATTTGTAAATAAAAATGTAACATATAGTGATAGTTGTAAAGTTAATAAAAATAAAGATACTTCATTAGGTTTAGACTCAACTAGTTCACAGATTTTTGTAGATAGTACTCTAAGTCCGAATTCAGTACAATTACCTACAAAAACTATTCAGTTATCTCCACAGTCAAATGCATCAGTAAATGATGAGTCTATATGTCATAATGTTGGCCAAATAAATCCTCGCAGGCAAACTATGTTTGATCTAGATGAAACAGAACATTTAGTTGCCTCAGATGATTCGGCCGACCCCACTTATGTTCCAGGTTTATCAAGCATTGACTCTGAGGACTCTAGGGAGCTGTCATTTGAAGAAGCTCAATCATATGAGTTCGCTGGATTAACAGAGATGCATGAGGAGAACTTACCTGTTAACGTGGAGGAAGCACTGAGATGCAGTGATTCACAGCATTGGAAACAAGCGATAAAAGATGAATATGATTCTTTCATCACAAACAAATGTTGGACTTTAGTAGATCTACCTCCAGGCCATAAGCCTGTAAAATGCAATAGATTTTTTGCAAGAAGAGAGGGGTTGATGGAGAGATCTTAAAGTACAAAGCTCGCTTGGTGGCAAAAGGCTTTACTCAAAAATATGGGATAGATTATCACGAAACATTTTCTCCTGTCGTCCGATACTCAACTATCAGAATTTTGCTAGCACTAGCTGCTCAGTACGATATGTTGATTGAGCACTTGGACGTTAAAACAGCATTTTTAAATGGGATTTTAAAGGAAAATGTGTACATGGAACAACCGGAAGGTTTTGTTGTTGATAATAATAAGAATAAGGTTTATAAGCTTAACAAGGCAATATATGGATTAAAACAATCAGCTAAGGCTTGGTATGAGAGAATTAATGATGTTTTAATTAAGAAATTACACTTTAAGAGGTTTTCTTCAGAACCATGCGTGTATATATATAACGATAGTAAAGAAATTTTATATATAGCTATTTATGTTGATGATATATTGTTATTTTCATCTAAGACATCTCAGAAAGGAAAGCTCATTAAAGAAAAGTTGATGAAACAATTTGAGATGAAGGACTTAGGACTGGCACATCAATTCTTAGGTATGAAAATTACTACATTACCTAACGGTAGCTATACTCTCAATCAATCCAGCTATATAAAGAAGATATTGACAAAGTTTAAAATGGCGGATTGTAAGAAAATAAAAACTCCTATGGAAGTAGGATTAAAGTTGCAAAGAGAGGGAAATGTTAGTAATTGCAACTTTGATTATAGGAGTTTAATTGGTTGCTTAATGTATTTAGCGGTATGTACCAGACCCGATATCGCTCACAGTGTCAGCTACTTGAGCCAATTCAATGATTGCCATGGTGAGAGTCATGTCAAAGCTGCGAAAAGGGTTTTAAGGTATTTGAAAGGCACCTCAGAATACTCGCTAATCTTTGAAAAACATAATCTTGAAATTTTAGGTTTTGCCGATGCTGATTGGGGCGGAGACCAATTGGATCGGAGATCCTACACAGGGTATGTATTCTGTATTGGTAAATCAATAGTATCCTGGGAAAGCCGTAAGCAGCGCACTGTCGCGCTCTCGAGCACTGAGGCTGAGTACATGGCGGTTTCTGATTCTTGTAAAAAAGCTTTGTTTTTACGAGCGTTTATTAATGAGTGTACTGGTAAGCTCTGTAAAATAACTTTATATAATGACAACCAGTCTGCTCAGAAATTATGTTCTAATGTTATATCACATTCTAGAACAAAGCATATCGATATCAGATACCATTTTATTAGAGAATTGGTTGATAAGAAGATAGTTAAGTTAGATTATCTATGTACTGAAGATATGTTAGCTGATGTTTTTACAAAGCCCTTATGTATTGTGAAGCATAAGAAACTTATATCTAAATTATTTAAAACTTAAAGATATAAGTGGTAGGTGTAAGTTGCGAATATGATATTTTTATATTCGTTTAAGGGGTAGTGTTGGCACATGATATAAATGAATAGAATAATATATATTTTTAAATATTGAACGTCAACCGTGACAACCCTTCCTCTTGACCATTCTTATATATACAATTGTACCGATCCATCAGTTTCTATATACATTAATAAAATATAAATAATATGTAGGACCCAAATTAAGTAATAAAATAAAAAGTAAGTACCTAGATACAAAAGAAATACACAAAGTTAAAATTATCACGGTTCAAAAAAAATCAATTGCACATTGTTTGAGTAAGTAAGTACCTTATATAGAAAACTTAGCAAAAAAAAATATTAAGAAATAAAAGAACGTAATACATCCACTTAAACAAACCTATCCCGCATTTAATTCGCTACTAAAACGACATCAGAAACAAAGAGATCCTTATTTTATATATTTATAGGCGTCGATAGTATTTGAGGGACTGTTTTTAGCATTAATTTAATCAGTATATACACATTTTATAAGCCCTAATAGTAAACTCAAAAAGCGGTTTTTGTGGGCTGGATCCATTTTGCATAACTACGTCCAAATGTAACTTGTTACGGGATCGAACAGCGTTATAACTTTGAAAACGTTTACCATTCAATTCAATTCTTTTTTGAATGGCTCCAAAGCGTGGAAGTTGAGCACAGATTACTTCGCCAATATCACGTTTACCATGAAAATTGGTATATTTCACAACCCTTACATTTGGCAGCAATTCAGCTGAAATCTATGGATGATCGCTTATTGTATATATTTTTATGCTGTAGTTATACATATCGACGCTCGCAAAGAACAACAGTGTAACTCGAAATTGACATAATTAAAAAAAATAAAATTATTTCTTTAGATATTTTAAACCTAAATTCAAAATTCTTATAATACTGAGTTACAATGTTGTTATTTACAGGTGTTCGTATAACAACTTTATTCAAATTACTTTCCTTATAAAAGTAACAGTTCTAACAAACACCCTTTTATTAAACTTTTTTTATTTTTAATTTAATATATCTTACGATTTAGCTCTAACTTGAAAAGAAATTTCATACACAGCCAATCAATATTCTTTTATCTAATTATAATATGTGTATGTATTTTTTATTATTTTATAAAATTGTAAATAAAATATTAGATACTATATTCACATTCAAATTAAGTCATTTTGAATAACAGTATGTCATATTTTATTAAGTTTAAATAAAATATATGTTATTTATAGTTATAAGTATTACTTTAGTAATTAGTTATTCATAAAATATAGAATTGGTTGATAATTAATGTATGGAATGCGTGTAGACGCACCGTTTGTAGCGACGGACATAAGAAATATATTTAAAATACTAGAAAACGTTAGTTAGAGTTAATATTTTCAAACAAACGTGTGTTGTTATAAAATGTTGTTTTATTTCATTTACCATTATTAAAAAAAAATCAACTTTCCTTATACCAATCAATTCCTTATACAAATTAAAATAAATTCGCAAAAAAAAAAGAAAAGATAGTTTTATTTAAAATGTCAAATATTTGCGTAAATCTAAGAAAGTATTATAAAAAAAGCAAATAATTTATAAATCATTAAATAATTTCACTTAAATAGGGCGTTGTAGATTCTCCCGTTGGCAGTTGATTTCAGGTAACTTAAAAAACACGGCGAAATGCAGACGTGGATGTTGAATAAATATTTATATTAAATATTTAATTTGCTTACATAACATTGCTTTGTATTCAGCCCTTTTTAACGTCCCACTGCCCACTGCTGGGCATGGGCCTCCTTTTAATACGAAGGGGATCAGGCCATAGTTCACCACGCTGGCCAAGTGTGGGTTAACGGACTTCACATGACTTTCTAAAAGTTGTTAGGTTCTCTTAGATATGTAGGTTTCCTCACGATGTTTTCCTTCACCGTTAAGACAAGTGGTAATCATGTTGGAAATGATTCGCACATAAAAATATCAGAGATGCGTGACCCGAGATTTGAACTCGCTTCACGCGGTTTCCCAAGCGAGCGCGTTACCTCTAGGCTACCACTGCCTTTTACTTCATACAACATTACTATAGTTTTACTAAAATAAAATAGATACAAATCTTACTAGGAAAAGCTTATACATATAACAGAAATAAAAGAAAGCATGTAAGTCCTCGCAATCTAAAAACTATGACTTATGAGAGATGAGGTACTCGTAGCTATCTAAGTCGATCTCTATAATATGTCACTTCGTTAATGGTTGGAATGTCATTCCTGTATATTTTTAGGTATCTATTATTATTTAGAAAAGAAACTTGTTTAAGTTATCTTTCCGAACCTATTTTTTTAACGTTGTGAATTATATACATTCATACAAACCACATGCATACAAATACTTATATAAAGATCATATAAGGCTCGCCGGTTAGAAAAACCAGTACTGCTTATTAAAACTCAACAGAACCAGTCAATGGGACGCAGCAGGATTATTATTCGGTATAATTTGCCTTCGCAGGTGTACACAGCATCACATTTGAAATTATAATTTTCGTGCGATTAAAAAGGGTTGCATGCAAAGTGCAAACTAGGAGGAATATTTAGAACAATTATATCTATACAAAAAGAAATAAACCAATTGTACTAACATAATAATAAAGTTCTAAAAATGTTACAATGAAAACTAAACATCTTTTAACAATTTTTTTATAAGCGTCACAGCAAAAACTATCCACATCGCCATACTCCATAGATTAAATTTTTTTTATGCTATTCAGTGACAAACGAGCAGACAGCCCACCTGATGAAATGCGGTACCTGTCGCCCATGACACCTACGGTTAATGCATTTAGGTTTTATGTTACAAAAATGCTGAACCGCAGGTGCGTTATCTCTGTGAGGACTAAGATGATGTGCCTCTCGCCTGTAATTGCGTTGGCTAACTTATCCTTCAAACCAGAGCACAACAATATAATCATTGTTGCTTGGCGGCAGAAATAGATAAGGGGGTGGTACCCATCCAGTCGGACTCCTCAGGCTTGATAGAGTCCTATCACCGGTTAAACCGAGAATGTGTTTGGAAAAACTTGGTGTTGCTTCTTCGCATGTCAAGCATCGATGTGATGCAGGGCCGGGAGTGGAAAGAAAGTTAAGCCGGGAACGAAGGTAAGAGGGAAAATTAAGGTTAAGAAGGATGTTGAACAGAAACGAAAGCATGTGCATATAACGGTGAAGGCGGATAGGGAGGATATAATACCTATTATATTTTTTCCTTATATGATATTTTATAAATATATGATGGTGATAAGCCTAATATGCGTTATTTAATTATTTTTATTAAAATTTATCATTCCTTTTACAAACAGAGAGTTGTGACATACGGGATGAAATCTTTAGCTATTTTTGTTCTGTTACGCCAAAGAAGTGTAACTTCTTACGTGCGTACATAAGTACATACACAGGTTTTTTTAGTATCTCACCTATCCTAATTATTTAAAACATAAATTGAATTTCATAAAGAGTACCGATAACCTACAGGAGTTTTACTCCTTGCGCGTGTACACATTCATACACGCACTCTTTAATTTTATGTTTACAGTAGATATATGTAAAAACATGTTTTGAGTT
This sequence comes from Brenthis hecate, assembly GCA_951806755.1. Taxonomy (NCBI): domain Eukaryota; kingdom Metazoa; phylum Arthropoda; class Insecta; order Lepidoptera; family Nymphalidae; genus Brenthis; species Brenthis hecate. The sequence goes on from OX638257.1 coordinate 7,484,402, forward strand.
CTAATTCTCTTAAAATGGGCTGATGTAGACCGCGTGTACATTTCTAGGTCATTGGTTTACGTATTGACGTAAGTGTTCAAATAGCAATTTTGCGAAAAGCTTATTAATTAAACAATTGTACAGTCAGATCGATATTTTTATATATTTTTAGCTTAACTTTACTTACTTGTATCTGTATACATCCCTTTTTAAAACCACTCCTACGATCAGGATCAGGCCATAGTCCACCACGCTAGCCAAGTTCTGGTGGGCGGACTGCACGTGCCTTTCAAGATATGCAGGTTTCCTAACGATGTTTTCCTTCACAGGCAAGTCATTATTGTGTTGAAAATAATTTACATATTAAGAACTTAAAAGGTGTCCGACCCGGGTTTTGGAATTGATCTACTTGGTTTCGCAAAAAAGCGCTCTACAATAAAAACCTTACCGTAATAAAAGTATCTACTTTATGTCACATTAAAATCTTTAATAGTAAAAAGTGCAGTATTTAGTCTTGATTCTGAATATAAATCTGCTTCTACGTACTTTTATTAGGTTTACAATTTTATATGATATTATTGAAATTTACCGGGTAAGGATTTGATTTTTGATCATTAAAGCAAATAAACAAAATTGGTAGTATCAATACATATATGCAAGGAGTGACAATTTACTTACATGGGTACTTCCAGAATATTTATACTAGAACTTATTTGGTTACACTTTAAATACTTACGAAGAGCTTTAAATGAACAGATAGAATAAAAAAAAGCCGACTGTGTTAAAAATCAACTCAAAATATGAGAAAAACTGTAAAGCATAGTATTAAGCAGTAGGAGACACATGTTTTATACTAGCTGTAAGTCTCTCTACGTGTATATAATATGGCGTCTAAGATCCGCCGTTTTGATTTTTTAATGTGATCTATATACCTTATGACACTCGCATTATTAAAACAAATCCAACGACGTATGAATAATGAAAATCGGTTGAGCCGTTTAATAATTACGAGGGAACATAGGGTCGAACATATACGAATAATATGTATATATACATACATTGTATGTATATACAGATCAAACACATAACCGTCCTTTGGGCTTCAACGCAGTCGGATAAAATAGTTAATAATACAATACCTATTTCATTAAAATAACATATATTTCATTTTAGTATTTAAAATGAAAACGTCATTAATATAAATATATGTATTCTACTAAATAAAAGACATATATATATATAAAGTATGTAATATGTATCCGACTGTACCAATAGAAAAAAAAATTACCTATATAAACGAAAATAAAAACATTATTAGATATATTGAGGCAGATTGTGATATCTTCAGTTATTGGGTAAGTGTACTTTTGTCTTTCTTCTATTTTAAAATAAGTTAGATTAATTAAAAAAATATATAAAATAAGTATTTTAACTAGCGTTGCCAGTGGTCCCGTTCATGTAGTTTATTATTATATATGTACCTTTGTATTATTGCTTTGCTCCTAAGATATATAACGGTTTGTTGAAAACTTTGAATTAAAAACGCAAAAAGATTTTTTACCATATTATGTAGTGTAGATAACTTAGTTTAAATACTTTATAATAAATTTTATTAAAAATTTTTTATAAAGTCATAGTTTGTATACTGAATATTTTTTGGAGTACATATTACTATTCTTTATTGCACTTATATGTAAAATACAGAGAGTAACAAACAATAAAATTAGTTAGCAAAGGTGGACTTATCTCTAGAAGAGATAACATATTTTTAAATCTTTTTTCCTATGGTAGATCGTAATTGAAGGCGAAAAGGACTCCAAAAGATCAATTTTCTTCTAACACTTTAGAAACCTATGTAAAGTAGCTATGAGAAATATGAAATTTGGATATGTATAAAAAAAATTTTTTATCTTTTTCAGGTATACATACAAGGTTGTCCAAAATGGTTGTCAAATTGCTTTCAATACTCCTGATTATACCGACAATCTACGCTAAAATAAACATAGATGTAATCGCAGCCGGGGAAAACAAGCGAGATGTGAAAGTCTTAGGCAGCATCGTCAACGTGATCTCTAAAACTGAACAAAATACCTTTGGTTTGACTGACGAGAAATTAAAGCAGTCCGTTTCTAAGTACTTCGGCTTAGTTCCTGACAACGTGTACGTTCATAGCCCAACCCCATGGGGAGATTTATATAAAACCATGGATTGGGAACCCATCACACGAGTGGTAGTTCCACAAAAAGCCGCAGTTTTATCTGTAAAATCTGAACCAGTTTTAGTGGTGAGAAAAGAATTCGTTAACGAAGATGTCGTACCAAAAACTTTGAAGACTGAAGTTCGCGAATACGTGACAAATGCTATATCCTCTAAATGGGACACTGAAGGCGAATTGGACGTTGAAGATATTATGTACGAACTGGACATGAAGACTGATCCTACTTTCATATCGTTCTCATCAAAATGGGGCCAGGACTCTGACAAGTACATGCCAATGACCGTCGGTTCCGAAATCGAGTTAACTTTAGCGCCCAATCAGAAAGTTGTCGCCGAATTGTACGTTACCAAGGAAGAAATGATGATCCGAGTGGATTATGAGGCCAGTCTTAGAGGAACCGTTGCTATCAACTTCGATAAGGAGTATAGAGGTCATAAATTCTGGGCGGTAGATGTCAATACACTATCAACTGTCGGAGGTTTCATGAAGGTGGTACATTCATCTGAGATTATTGAATATGTTCAATTCATTGACGCTAACATAGTTGTAAAGGATCCTGAAACCGAAGCCGTAATCAAAACATTGCCTTTGAAAGTCTGGTGATTTCTATTAAATTGGTTTTAAATAAATTATTCACATTTGCTACGTAAAATGGTTATCTTATTTTATCCCTTTAATTGTGTCTAAAATGGTTGATATTTCAGAATACAAGTGTTTTTGCTATTAATTTAATTATTATCGTACAAATTATTAAAAAAATATTTTATCATAAAATATAAAGTCATTTTGTACAGAAATAAATATTATTGATCAACTTTCTAAAGAATTATAGCTAGTATTCTAAAGAGGTAAAGTTTGTAAGTTTGTTCGTAGGATATATGTAATCTCTGGGACTAATGAACCGATTTAGATGAAATTTGGTAAGAAGATAGCTTGAAACTCTGGAACCTTTAAGGGGGTGAAAATGGGGATGAAAGTTTATATGGGGAATCTACTCAAGGACGAACCCGACCGAAGCGAGGGTGAGTCGCTAGTATTATTATAAATTCATAGTTCAGTGACCTTAAGATAGAGGATATAAACAAAATCCATTTAATATATGATTGCTCAGGAAAATATATGTGGTTTATTCGTTCATGAGTAAAAATTACGATTTCGTTTTTATTTAAAAAGCTTTTTTATTGGCTAAGACAGCCAAAATAGAAAGACTATGAAAACAATTTCAAATAATAAAAATTTTAACCTCAAGTATGGAGAAAACGCTTATTCGCCAGTTTAATAATTATTAAAAGTCAGCATTTTATTTAGTTAGCAATTAGCACAGTCATTATACTTTAAGGCCTAATCTATACTAATGACTTACCCTCGTTTCACAGATGCCTTTCATATTTATCTAATATATAAAATTCTCATGTCAGTGTTTGTAACAATACTCCTCCGAAACGGCTTGACCGATTCTTATGAAATTTTGTGTGTATATTCAGTAGGTCTGAGAATAGGACGTTAATTATTCATACCGCTAAGTGATAAGGGTGGTCCAGCCCAGATTTTTTTTGTTTTCAAAATTATTTATTTTAATTTTTTTATGATTCGGCATTAAAAGACATACAAATCTAAATTTTCAAAACAACAAAATATTGTATACATGTATAGATACGTATACATATAATTTTGGCATACGAGTATTATATTAGTAACAGTAGCCTATGTGCTACTTCAAGTCAAAGTTTGTGTATTAAATTTCACCAAAATCCGTCCAGCCGATATAGTGTGAAGGACTAACAAACATACACACACACACACACACACAAACAAAATTTCGCATTTATAATGTTAGTATATTATATCTAAGGTGTACAAATGAAACAAACATATATTGCTTTAAAATTTATTAAGCAATTTGAGCCTTATTGTAACGGCATATTGTTCATTATTGGAAAAATAAATAAAACTACACTAATTACGATAAATATTCCTATTTGAAGAAGGAAGCTTTGATACGTCAACGTATTGAGATAGTTTAATTAAGCCCACGACACCATTCAATACTGGGATGGTGGGTTATTGTGGAAAATTGAAAAATCCGCGGCCAGCTTACAGACGTTTTATCTCGACCGATAGCTTAGTTTGATTCGTAATTTAATACAAAGCAGATAAAAAATAAATAATAAATTCCACCCCAAACATGGAATCAAAATAGTTTAACGTTCCGAGTAGATTTATTACTTTTTAATCCCTCCACGAACGCGGACACGCCGGCGTGTCAGTAACAATAGATTTCTTAGAATCTTAATTAATTTCTTAGAAATTTACCTGGAGTTGTTAAGTTTATTTTGAAGTCGGTATAAATTAATATTTGGCTACTTCGGCCAAGCTATCGGTCGACAGTCTGTGTGTAAGAACTCTTAATACTATAGGCGTTACGCCTTTCTATTTCTATTATATTAAAAATTGGGTACATTCGCATTTATTTCAATTATCATATCACAATTTTATCATTTGTATCTGAAGAGTATTATACAAAACGATACATACAAACAAATATATGTTACACGAAAGTAATTTTACTATTACATTATAGCTTATTGAAAAAATAATATTAGACGACTGCATAAAACCATCCAATTGTTTTCTTACAAAATCAAGAAACTCTTACGTTTATTTTTCATCAATTTTAATTTTTGTTGTAATATTAGAATGAAACTAGAATGACACATCTTTAAACCATATATATATATATATATATATATATATATATATATATATATATATATATATATATATATATATATATATATATATATATATATAGTTTAAAAAGTCCAACATTCGATTTATACTAAAACTCGACTTGTTCAGAAAAAAAATCAACATTTAACAAAAAAGAAATGTTTTTTATATTTAAGTACAAATATGCATAATTTCGGCCATATTCGTATTTTTGTTGTTTTTTTAGTATTTTTTTCTTAATTAGAAGCTAAAATGCCTTTACTTTAATAACATAAACAACTTTACATTATATAGATTAAGGCGCGTCTACACTGTGTGATTTTTTTTAATTAAAAAAAATGAAATACTTTGTTTTGAAAGCTTGTTTTATATGTACATTATGAAATTAATAAAAATAATAATATCGAGCACGAGCAACATTGATAACAATTAGTGCCCTATTTTGCTTAAAACATTTTCCTTCTATAGTAGATAAAGGATTCACTTATATAATATAATTTTAAACCTTCATTATTATACTTTCTTAGATTAACGCGAACATTTTACACTTTAAATAGCACTATTTTTCAGACTTTTTTCGCGGTTTAATTTTCATTCGACTTTTCCATAAGTATCATAATATACCTTTATAATTATATTTTAGGGCACTAGCGTCACCAATTAAATTCGAACCGACATCTTCTGTCCATTTTTAGCTCAATACGAGTAAAGATGTATTGTACATATACACATTATGTGTACACGTTTGTATATATTTCAAATATTTCTTCATACAGTGTAAACACGCATTTACATTATAAAGCATGTACTATTTATTATTTGTCAAATTTAATTAAAAACCCAATTCTACATCTAGCGCAGTATAAATTATATATTTTCAGTAATAAAATAAAGGAAAAGAAAAAAAATATTCTTAAATATACAAAAAACGTGAAAAGTATAAGCATATTTTGATGGGGTTTCTACAATGTTTACAGGCTATTTTGTCGAAACTTAAACAGGCGGAATACATAATATATAATATACATACTTAAAACTAATGAACGATTGAAAATATTTTGTTATTCAAAATCTATTATTTATTTAATTATTTACAAAACAAAAATAAACGTCAAGTTTTATTGGTCTATTACAAAAGAAATAATGCATACATTACGCGTCACATAAATAATCCTTATGTATAGATAGTTGGATTCGATCAAAATTAATATAATAATAAAAAGTTAAAAAAATGTGTTTATGTGCAGTTCACACGCGGTAAAAGTGGAACCTTTAAAAAAGTAAACTTCAAGATAAGTGTAGAGCTTATTTATGATAATATTGTTACCAAGTTTAAAAATTATCTTACATTTTATCATCAATCAAAAAAAGTACTAGATACGCAATCCCATGCAAAAGTTCTCTTAAAACTATCACCAACTGTGTTTAAGTAATTATTCTAGTTGAAATAAATATACAAAAATGTAAATTAAACCTTAAATGCAATGCTTAAAGTTGTTTTCACAAAAAAAAAAAAAAAAGCGCGCTCAAATGTTCAAACGAGCGCTCATTCGGTGAAGACACTTTTTGTCGCTGATTGTGTAACTATGTAATAGCTTTATGATCGATGCATTTTATTCACATATATGTATTACAAAACATTATAATATAAAATCCGAATTTTCACGAAAGAAAATAATACACTGTATAATGTATTATGTATTCTGTCTCATTCACTTACACGTTAAATCCTATAGATGTGTATGTCTGTCTCTTTTTAATATCGCTTCGATCGAGTTTCAAATCACACTGGAGCTAAAGTTTTCACGTTAATAAAAAATGAATGAATTTCTAACGCCAAATTAAGACACATGCAAAGAACAATATTGTAACTCAATAAATGCGGTATATAGAAATTAATTTCTCACATACAAGTATTTAAAGCGCAATTTCAAAATCGCTACAATCTTGTTCCTCGTACGTATTGATATTAACCAAGATAATGTAACATCTTATAGTGTTTTTTTTATGTTTTAACTAAAAGATAGAATATATTATTATTAATTAGCAATATCTTTTCAATCTAATAATAAATACCTGCTCAATAATCCAAGAGAAACCCAACTTACCAACAAACAAATTTTATAATAATGTAACCAGTATAGATAATTTGCTTTAAACTGAAATCGAACCCGTTATATATACTTAAGGAATATTTTACATGACCATATTAATTCACATCATCATCTAAATTATACTATAGTTAATACATATATAATTAGTATGTATTATTGCTGTTTTTATTTTGTATGAAAATAATTTATTTAACACTGACAGTTTATTTGCTAAAAAGCAAATCGAGATTAATTAAAAAAAAATGCAATAAACTCAAAAATAATTCCACCTCTTATTTTGTAATCGGTTAAGACTGATTATTTAAGATTAATAATTGTTATTATATGATGATGTTCTCCTAGCCGATTCCGGCTACGGCGGCCAATCTCATTGAGATTAGCCAACTGCGCAGGAGATATTATAGTGCTCAAGTGTACGCGCAGACACAAGTGCACTCTCTATTCCTATCACTCTCATACTCCGGTGGGACGACCACTCGACACGACCGGTGAGAGTTAAGGCGCAGGACCGACAGCTTTACGTGCTCTCCGAGGCACGGGGGTTAAACACCGCCAACTTCCCAACTCCGGGCTGTTACTGAGACTTACTATACAGAAAGACTCGATAACTAAACTTGGCCCGACCCGGGACTCGAACCCAGGACCTCCGGGTGTGCAGCCGTACATGCTAGCCACTACACCACCGAGGCAGTCATGTTATTGTTATTATATATAGTTATAAAAAATAATATATTTCCTCACAACAACTATTATTTTCTAATAATTACATTAAATGGGAATGAACCCACGGTCCTTACAGTCCTATTTAATAAGAGATAAACTGTCATTGCCAAATAAATAACTCTCAAACTGTGGGTACATCGTTTTCGTATATGTATTTCAAAAACAATATTTATTGAGTACCACATTCATTTTATATGTGTAATATACATAAAAATAATTGCTTCATACAAAAAATTCAATTAAATTCTCTTGTTAATAGCTTCAAAGCGTGACAGTTGAGCACAGATTACTTCGCCAATGTAAAAATAATAATAAATATGTTGGGACATTAACACACAGCACCATCTGTTCCATGATAAGCTGTGAGGCTTATGTTATGGTTACCAGATAGTTGATACACTACACATATATAACTTTAAATACATACATACATATTATAAAGTCAAGATAATTGAACTTTGAAAATGTATATGTTATATGTTAATATGTTGAATTGTTATATATTTTGAGATAATTTCTTTTATCGTCATAAATTCAATAACTGTACAAATATTTAATTCACTCTGTGATCGAATGAACAATGAGGTTTTTCATAAGCTTTAAAATTCATTCCCAAAGTTTAAATATGGGATGCAAGTTTGTATGAGTTGTCATGTTTGAAGTTAAAACGGAAATTGAATATTTTAAACTTTTTATTACATAATTACTTGTATATATCATCTGTACAAATAAAAGGCATTTACAATTTATTTATGTCATTTTTTATCTGTTTGAATAAAAAAAATTGACAAACAATAATAAAAAAAACTCTTGTCTATTTATTACAAACCTAAACTGTGACAGACTGACAGTATATGATTTAGGAATAAAAAGCAATTAAAAAGAAAAATACATTTAAAATGTATATTAAATTTACCATATCTGTATGAAACAACTATTATAATAAAACACAAAAGACAAAAAAATAATAAATTTATTATATATCACTATCAATACTAAACACAAATCGGGGTACTCAATAAATACATTGGATATGCAAGGAAAACATTGCAACTCAACATTTGAAAATAGAAACTAATATTCTCACAAATTTCGAATCGAAATTCAAAATAGCATCAATAGCGAGTTGCAATATTGTTCTTTGCATGTGTCAACTTATAATGTAAGTTCATATAAGCCCATGCCTTTTCTTGTACTCGTCGAGGTTTAGGGCGCGCTTTGGGCCGGACTCTTTCACTCTAGCCGTAATTTGTTTTGGTTGGGATGTTACCGTTTCTGTTGATTGACAATGAAATATATAGTTATAATATTTTAATTTAAATTGCATTTTTGATTAGGCATTGACCGCTATATGCCTTAGACAAATAAAAAAAATGGGTAGCTTTTTATTTGCCGCGCTTTCAAGGTCATGTTTGACAGATAGTATGGATTTTATAATACTTTCTTAGATTTACGCGAATATTTGACATTTTAAATAAAGCTATCTTTTCGGATCTTTTCGCGATTTTATTTTGAGACATCTAAAACCTCAGTGTCTCCCGTGACTATGATCGATGTAAAGCATTCGAAACGTCGGGAACGAAAAACCAAAATAAATCCGCGAAAAATCCGAAAAGATTTCGTTTTTGATTAGAAATAGATAGCTATATGCCTTACAGGAATAAAAGGGTAACTTTTTATTCCCGCGCTTTGAAGGTAACGTTTGACAGATAGTACGGACCGATAAATAAAAACAATGTATTATATGTATATACATATAAGTTACATTACTTTTACGATTATGTAGGCCCAGCACAATAAAAAAAAATAAAAAAATATAAAATAAATTATACCTTTTCTCCGTAGGATACGTCTTATTTCAAGGAGTAAGTTGTTATAAAACTAATTTTTCCAAGTGAAACCGAAACGTTTAAGGAAATTTAAACTTCAGGTAGATACTTTCTCAAATATATATCAAATACTAGCATTGCCCGCGGCTCCGCCCGCGTTCAGATGACCAAAAACCTAATTCTTAGGTTTTACATATTAGTATACTCTTACAATGCAGTTTTTGTTTTTGTATTTTTTCTCAGAAATGAGATATTTTTCCGCGGTAAAAAGTAGCCTATATGTTGACCCGGATAACCAGCTATCATGATACCAAATTTTATCAAAATCTGTCCAGTGGTTTTCTCGTGATGCGGTAACAGACAGACAGACAGACAAAAATTCTAAAAACTATAGATTCGGACTCTGTATCGATAATAATGTCTATTTCAATTACATTTTCCAAAAAAATATTTAATGTACAGATTCGACTTAGTTACAATTTTATTATATGCATAGATTACTAATGTGTTACACAAACATACATGAACTATGAACACATGCGTTCTTAGATGTGTTATTTACATATAATAAACAACACGATTGGCACTTTATTTAAATATGATGTGTTCATAGTTTATACACATAAACTATCTAAAGTAAATTCTTTAATCGACAGTGGAAACTGTATTAAAATTCGATGCGTAGATTAGATAAACTAAACGCACAAACAGACATTTAGCGTTTAGCGATTTATTTCATTCAAGTGTGTACAATGCCACCTTTTGGCAAATTCTATTACTACCAACAGCCCATACACTACTCCAGAGGGTCTATTTACATATACACTAAATTCCATCCAAATCCGTCCAGCCGTTTCAGAGTTAACGAGTAACAAACATACACGCATATAAACTATCACATGTACAATAATATGTCAAAAGTAAATACGTACTTGGTATTGGCAGATCTATTTCAATGTTGATGTCGAAGTCGTGGAGTGAATAGAGACTGCTGTTGTCCGACGATGGCTTGTCCCTCCTACTCTTGTCTTCTTCAGTTTGTTGCTGAAATTATAAGTTAAATAAGAAATGGCGTTCAGAAACAAGTTTACCCGATTGCGGCGAAGCCCAAACGAGGGTTATGTGGTTAATTCATTATTAAAATGTATATTCACGTATATTTTATTTCCACTACATACATATGCATATATTGAGTGATATCCCATTTTTATATTTACATAATTTAATTATATCATAAAGCGTTTCACATGAGACACACATATTTTAATAGACATATAGCATTTAATAGTCTCTGAGTAAAGTGTTTGTGATATTCCGTATATCATTATCAAACCATAAGGGATTTGTTGTTTACCACTATCGGCCCATATATCTATAGTGTTAATACATATATGTATATTATTAGATTATTACTACACGTAAATACATTATATTTGTTTATATTAAAATAAAAAAAAAACAATAATTATATAGTTAATTAAGAACGTTTGAATACAAATATTTAATAAATAAATAATAATTATAACTAATTAAACACTATTTATTTAGGAAACATTAAAAAAATCTCTCCACCAAAATGTAATCTCACCGTCAATCTCTCCCTCTCCTGCTTCTCTTTGTTCGCCTTCTCTTCTTCTTCTCTCATCTTCTGCGCTTCGGCGGCCGCAAGTTCGTTTTTCATTAACTCCTAGCAAAAAAAAAAAATAGCTAATTTCAGACTTTCATTTCATATTTTAATTTTAATTTAATTTAATCATTTATTTCAGGCAATATTTACAAAAAGATCTTAAATATGTAAACAGAGGCCCATAACATATATACCTTAAAACTCACATATATATTAATTTTAAAACTTAAAATATTGACCGAGTGTTTTTTTAACATGTTTTTAACAATGTACAAATTTATTATTGTTTAAAGTCACTATTGTGTAATTTAGTTTTTATTTAAACAACCTTTTCAATTTTAATAACCTATTCTGTCACTGTTTATTAAGAAGAGAATTCATTACACCCTTCTTATATCATACAGTCAGCAATCCACCTTTCCATTATATTATTTGTGATTTTTTGTAGCATTTTTTGTAGTATGTCTGTTACTCCTTAACGCCATAACGGCTGAACAAATTTGGATGAAATTTAAGTATACGGATAGACTGAGCTGGCTTTTGTTAGGCACCAAACGCTGTATCCGAACGATGAACGATGAAGTCGTTAGTAAAAAATAAAGAATCCATACTAATATTATAAATCTGAAAATATTTGTTTGTTTGTAGTGTCCGACCGAAGCTTCGGCTTCGGCTTCGGCTTCGGCCACCTTCGGCCAAAAAATCCACCTTCGGCGAAACATTCGGCTTCGGCCCAAAACCCGGCCAAAGCCGAAGGTTTCGCCGAAGGTCCGAGCGACCGTCGAGATTGAACGAACTGTTACGAAAGTCATGAGGCGGCGGGGAGTCACTGTCAAAATAAATAAATAAATATAAATATGTTGGGACATTAGTACACAGCGCCATCTAGTTCCATGGTAAGCTACGAGGCTTGTATTATGGATACCAGATAGTTGATACACTACACATATATAACTTTAAATACATACATTTTATAAATAATATTTATTTATTTATTTATTAACACCAACAAGACATACACTAACAAAATCATAATAATATAATAACAATAAATAATAAATTCTAAGTGCTGCCTTAATTACAGGTGTTACACACATTTCATAAAAGATAGACACAAATACTTGTGAATTAAAATAAATACAAAAATTATGGGAATATTATATATAATATAAATTTAAATAAATTCATTCATATCACATTGCATACATCAAAACAAGTTCGTACGTGTATTTAAACGAGTGTTTTTGAGAGAAAAGGTTAATTACAAATATGCTTAGTAAAATAGAATATTATATTATTATTATAACTTGTTGTTTGCAAAACAGTCATTACCTCATTAGTTCTATTGTTATTGTTACATCTATTTTGAAATTTCTAATATTTTCTAAACTGTGCATTTAATTGACCAACATTTAATTATTTACTAAGAAGTTAGTGTTTGTTTATTATATTTATTAGTCTAGTTTTGGTCTAGTCGAGTAAAACAAAGACTGATTGGTCTATTGTAATTTGTGAATTACATAATAAAGAAATGATTATTTTTTACCAGTAGGTAGATCACAAAATCACAAACTTTTATTTATCTCTAAACCAACCATCTCTATGATATATCATCAACTTCTATATGAGACAGTCAATATAAACCTTCAATATTGAGGTTATTTGAGGTATTGATACAAAATTAATTACTGAGTGCTGAGAGAATATAAACCTTCGGCTTCGGCTTCGGCTTCGGCCGAAGGTTGTGGCGATATCCGATTAATCGGCTTCGGCTTCGGCTTCGGCCAAAAATAGACCTTCGGTCGGACACTATTTGTTTGTCCTTCTTTTACGTCGAAACAGAATGATGGAGTGGCGTGATTTTTTGTGTGAAGATAGTTGGAGGGCTGGAGAGTGATATAGGCTACTTTTTACTGCAAATGATTATATCATTCCCACGGGAAAACACGTTATAATACAACCCACAACAGCTCATCATATCTATATATGTATATATTATATTAATATATTATAATCTATCCATTCATTGCTAGTATATAATATAAAGTACAAAATACCTGCGATCGGTTACCGCCATGCGATTTGAAGTTCATGACAGGTTTTGTATGGCGTCGAGTGAAGGGATCGTCCGTTTTCTTGCCTTTGTTTGCTTTGAACTGTAATGAAATATTGATAATTTATAATATGTTGGGATATTAATACACAGCAATAGATACTTGATATGCTACACACATATAACTTTAAATACATTCATGTTATAAATATAAACACCCATGACTGGAGTATAAACATTCGTGCTCATCTTACAAATGAATGCCCCCAGCGGGACTCAAATCTGCAACCGATGGCACAGCAAGTAGGGTCACTACAAACTGAGCCAAACATGTTGTAATGTCGGAAGTACGTTTTAAGTTAAAATGGATATAGTATGCTAACCTTAAGAGATAGACATAATTATGCCATCGCGGACTTTTCTATAGACCTATATAAGATACACAATTCCACCATACATTATTTTGTTACATCTCAAACGGTTTAGGCAGCGTTTTCGTTGAAAGCTCCCAGACGGCTTATTTTTTTCGACATCTCCAACAAATATCGTTATATTTTAGCCAATGTATACAAAAACTTAACAAATTATATACTAAAACCTTCCTCTTGAATCACTCTATATATTAAAAAAACCAAACCGCATCAAAATCCGTTGCGTAGTTTTAAGTATAAATAGGGATAGACAGACAGTCAGCTGAAAGCGACTTTGTTTTATACTACGTAGTGATTATGTGATCTGTGACAAATACCAACCTCCTCCATGATGGCCTTCTCTGCAGTCTCAACGTTGAGCTTCCTATTCCTGTTGTTGATGTAGGAGATGCTCTGTATGGAGGAGGTGCGCGTCTTGTCCAGAGCGCTTGCCCTCTCTTCTAGCTCTTGGAGTTTTGCGTTTAGATCTGCCACTAGTTCTTCGTCACCGCTGAAATTGTTGGATTGGTGTTAATTATGCGAAATCGTATGTGTTGTCAGTGGCGTTAGGTCTATACAAGACGTCTTACCTTAAAATGTATTTTGCTATACATATATTTTATTTACATTTAATTTTCTAAATTATAAATGATCTTTTGGATATATATATATATATATATATATATATATATATATATATATATATATATCATATCTTTATTTCTTTTTGCACTAATACAATGTTTCGTTGGTGTTTTTTTGGAACGGCTTATCTTTGCTAAAATTTCACCCTTCGCCACTGGTGTTTGTTTGTTATTGAAGGGATCTGTGTGATATTTAAAAAAAAAACATTTTGGTGTATTTTTTTCTTTTTCTCCAAATTGTTTGTTTCCCCTTTTTTTAGGGTTGTTTTTTTTTTCTAAATTTACATATTAAATTCATCCTAGACATATAACACATTCTTAAAAATTCAATTCGGTTCGATTTTCTTGTTGTACGGTACGGTATGTTGTGGTACATTCATAATAATATAAAAAAAAATTAAAAAAAAAGACCAGTCAAACCTCTCTCTTTTAATTCGGTCAAAAAGCTAAAGTTAAACACCTACCGTAACTGCGCAACATCTCTCTCCTTCATGAGCTGTGTTTTCTTCATGGCATAATTCGTCGGATGTGATCTAAATCTTTCTTTCTCTGCTACTATTTTTTCTATATCTTCCTCCTGAAATAGAAAATATTGTTTATAGTATATATTCACATTGTACATGTATTCAGTCGTTTTTAACGTCCCATTGCTGGGCGTGGGCCTTACTTCAATACGAGGAGGATCAGGCCATAGTCCACCAAGCTGGACAAATGCAGGCGGACTGAATATGTCTTTCGAAAACTTGCTAGGTTCTCTCAGACACGAAGGAGTTTTGATAAATTTATTTAATGCAATATTTGATTATCATATCAATGTCAATTGTTTTTTTTTCAGGGCAGCTTTTTTATACAGAAATATTTTATCATCTTTACGAGATGTAAATGAAAGAATAATATAATTAAAAACAAAAATCAAATGCTTGATAAAACCCTAAGATTCAAACTTAATCGAGTTGCGATCGATTTTCGACCACGGAGCAATCACTAATCAATATCAAAAAATAATACTTTCTTAGAATTACGCGAATGTTTAATATTAAATATAAAACTGTCTTTTCGGATTTATTCGTGGATTTCTTTTTTCTTTTGATTTTTCATTCTCGACGTTTCGAATGTTTTACAGTTTACAAAAATTATGGTCACGGGGAAAAAGCTCAAAAACTAAGTTTTATTTAAAGTGTCAAACAAACAGTTGATTATATCGCAATACCTTAAATTCATACATGAGAGCATCTTTAATTTCGTTTATTTTATTTCTAACAAAGTCCATGGTGGGGGGTTTTTTGTTCGCATCTTTGATTGCTTTATGCCACTTTTGAAATTCATTATCTGTGAATTCCTGAAAGAAAAAAATATTACGTTATTAATTACATACATAATCCATACATCTTTACATATTCAATTATTACATACACATACTCCCAATACAATACATTATAATCTCATCAAAAATTGCTCAGCTGTTGTCCAATGATGAACATGCATACAAGCCGACATGTAAATTAATCATAATATTAAATATGAATATTATTTTAAAATATATTCTACTAGAAATTTAGGTACCCTAGGTACGTTTTATATGTATAAAATAGTTATTATTAGTGTACCGTTGGAAATAGACATATACTATTGCAAACTTTTCTGTAGGCCATTTTATGACCTACAATTATTTAGTACATTGTTTTGATGTATCTCTAAAGGTTTATCAAGCGTTAGCCATGGAATCGTACAAAACACCGTTTAGGCTCAGTCATTTTGTACAAAATATTTACAAATTATATACATAAAGCTTCATCGTTTATCGCTCTTTCTATCAGTGAAAACCGTATCAAAATCCCTTGCGTGGTTTAGAAGAAGTAAGCGGACAAACAAACAGATGGAGAGAGCGACTTTGCTTTATACTATGTGTATAGATTTAAATAGGACTACAATAGAAAAGTGGAATGGGTAAATGATAAATGTAAATAACGTTATATGTTTGTTGTTTACCTGATTACTCACGAACTCCAGTCTGAAAACCCTGTCCTGTGTCCCGTGCCTTAGTTTAAATCCTTTATTAGTCCGGGTGTTGCCTAAATTATATACTTTTGCGGTTTCATATACATCTATTATTTCAGCTACCTAAGGAAAAAAACACAATGAAAATTAATGAAAACTAGTAGTATAAGATTATTGTAAGAGATTCTATATATATATATATATATATATATATATATATATATATATATATATATATATATATATATAACAATATTATGTAATGTATATAACTGACCCTATACACGGGATTGCCATTATTGTTGCCGATGCCGATACGCACGAAGCAGCCCTGCACCGCGCGAGCGAAGAAAGGCAAGTGCACTAGTCTCTCTAATTTGAACCTGTAACAATATATATGTATATTATTATTACTTATATAACCTGTTATACGATGACAAATATAGCGTACCAGCGACTCACCAGTTTTACTGGCGATTTTAACGGTTATTATGGAATAGATAGAAGAAAAATAGGTAAGTAATTAAAAAAACTTGAAATCATCTCCTGTTTTACCTTGATTTGTCATAAACACTGAAATATTCTTTATTGCTTACCAAAATTATAAGATATAATTTTTTTTTCCCATACAAACTATCACCCTATCTTTCCGCTCTATTAAGGTATCGACGGGTGAAGGCTATTTGGTTTAAGCGAAATTTTTTTTACTTTACAGGAGAGCCAATTTAATTATTTTTTTTTTAAATTCATTAAATTGGCTCTTCTGTAAAGTTAAGAAAATGTCGCTTAAACACCAAATAGCCTTTCACCCGTCGGTATGATTTCCGGAATAAAAACTATCCTATGTCCTTCACAGGGTCTCAAACTATCTCCATACCAAATTTCATCTAAATCGGTTCAGTAGATCCAGAGATTACCCCGTATAACGTCAAAAACTACTTTTTATCACGGAAATCATCCCTTAAGGGAATGAAAATGGGGATGAAAGTTTGTATGAGAAGCAAGCTAGGGACGAACCCGCTAGTCTTCACATAAAACAAACAGAATACCTGCTCAATCTCAGCTTATTGATCTGGTCCCTGGTATCTGCGTACTTCACCTCGACCTCTTCGCGTTCGCGCCGCCTCTCCTTCTCCTGCTCCTCCGCCTCCGACGACGACGAGCTGCTCGAGCTTCGGCGACCTGAATTACGGATAGACATTCACATTTATATAAATAACCTAATGGGATTCAATAAATAATATTGCTTTATTTAATTATAATACTTATTAAAAAAATTAAAATGTTTAGAATAAAAAAACTTGAAAAAAAAACCACTTCCAGGTATTAAAATGTAAAAAATAACTAAACGGGGGTTTTCATTTAGAATAGATACCTAATCAGATATTTTTCGAAGTCGGTGCCAACCGACAATATTTTAAGATATGAATATCTAATAGGTAAATATGTATTTTACGCATTCAAATATAATAGATTTGCTTTGCATCAGCTTCCCTTCGAAACAAAAAAAATCCAAATCGGTTCAGGCGTCTTCGAGTAATCGGTGGACATACATAAAAAAAAGATTTCGACGAATTGAGAACCTCTTCCTTTTTGGAAGTTGGTCAAAAATCAACAAATATTGGTAAAGTACTTTGGTAGCACCAAAGTACTTTTTGAATTTTTAAAAACATTTTATAAAATTGTAGGTAGGCACTGTCTGTAACAAGTATATAACGCCGCCTTTGAGACGTCTTTCCCGTGACCGATTTGCTGTAAAGCATTCGAAACGTCTGGAACCAAAAATCAAAATAAACCCGCGAAATAATCCGAAAAGATAGTTTTATTTCAAATTTAGTGGAATTTCTACAATCTGAGAGACAGACAGACAATTATACTATGTATGTATATACTAGCCGTCACCAATCCGCTTTGCTGCACGTATAAATATTTTTTTTAGTCTTCAGATACCTTAATGAATACATATTTCGCTTATTAATTAAAATCAAATATAAAATGTAACATCTTTTATTTTTATTGGCTGGAAAAAATATGTATAAAGACAAAAGCGCACGTAAATCTAAGTATATATTACCTTGTGATTTATTATCTTCAGAATCAGATCCGGAGTCGTCAGAGTATATGTCGGAAGCCTTTAACTTGACGCTTTGTTTGCTCGTGCCGCCTATCAGTTCCGCGTCTGCGTCCTGCAAATATTATTTTTGTTATAATTAAAAAAGGTATTATATATACTTACTAGCAACTCACTCTTGTTTCCCTCGGGTTCGCCCCTAGTGAAAAACAAAAACAAATCTATCCCACGGGAAAAGACAGAGAAAAAAAAATACACATATAAAAGGGATATATAAGCACACGACTCTCATCGTCCTCCTTGCTTTGCTTCTGCTGATCACTCGAGATGTTGTATACACATACAATATCACTTCCTTTGTTTATTTGAATTTTTAGCTAAATGTACCAGGCGATAATAACCACACAGAAGGTACCACACCACATAGACGTCCAATAGAAATCAGATACAAGTGTAAAAAAAAAATGGGTGCGTGTAACTTTTACGTGCGGTTGAAGTAAAACTTCTTTGGCAAATATCTCAATTAAAATAAGACAAATCAATAATTTAATAATGCATATTAGACACATTACAATAATATATTTATAGAGTATCATATACGGAAAGAATATAATATTATATATTTGTCACACAATAAAAACGGTTACCATAGCAACAATTAATTATATATTCTATTTCATTCTCTCGTCGGCTTAAGTCTATATAAGTATGTGTTTGTCTATTTTCAGTGTCGCATTTCCGTTTCATCGAGTTTCAAAACACAACTATTCTAAAGAAGTTTCATATACACATAATACATATAATATCAGACACAACTACAAAAAAAAAACAAAAAAAAATAAAGAAAAAAATCAATAAAAAGGATATAAATCTTCATTAAATTAAATCTTTATTATCTCTGTATTATCTGTGTTACTCTGTTAATATGCAATAAAGAATATATAATATGGACATAATCACTGACATCGTCCTCCTTGCCCTGCTCCTGCCGCCGGCGCTGCTTGACCTCGACGCGCGTGGCGCGAGCGTCGCGCTGCGCGCGCAGCGCCGCCATCGCGTTCACGCGCGACTCGTCCACGTTGCGCTTGCGCTCCGTCTTGGCGCCGAACAGGGGCGACGCCGACCGCTCTGTGTCACGCTCTGTTGCTTCAAATAGATATGTTGGGACTTTAACACACAGCACTATCAAGTTTCACGGTAAGCTACGAAGTTCGTGTTATGGATACCGGATAGTTAATACACTACACAATATATACCTTTAAGTTAGACTTGCGACGAATAGTATTTATTTATTTTATTAGAAATGGGCTTACTCTTGACCTTCATCTTAACTCGAAGGCATATAGATAAGGTCTAAGATCTAGCGAGTATATTCGGAAATACGCCGAATACTGATTATTCGGTGGGCTCTCTGGCCGAATAGCCGAATAAATAATAGGCAAAAGTATTCGGTCAGCGCGTAGCGGTAAAACTTGTATCTACGTGTTTGTTCCTTGTTTGGTGCCAAGAAGTAGTATTTATTCAGAGCATCTTTTCTCTGAATCTGAGATTGTCTAGGAATAAGCTACTGACTGAAAATGCAGACAAATTAATCTTTCTGCATCAGAATCTTCCACTTCTAATTTTAATTATGATAATGCAAGTGCATAGATATTTATTTGATAGTTGTTTTTGTTAATTTTTGTAATAAAGAAGGTGATTATGTACCTACGACTAATTTAATGATTATAAGAAAAATCTATTATTATAAAATAAATCAATATTTTTATTTTACCAACAGGGAATATGCATGATTTTTTTTTAGTTTTTTATATAATAATTTACATCGTAATATAATTATAAAAAAACAATAAATCCAGCTCCAAAAAACTAAAATTGAGTATAAAATATTTTTTTTAAATATCATACTGTTACGGATACTTTATACGCTCGCCATTTCGCAGGCTTGGCGTGACGTCACATACACAGAAATTACGACTCAATTTGTAAGTGACAAAATCGCTAATCGCTCTGTTATAATATATTCTGACGTCATATTCCGTCTGACTAATAGCGTTGGCCGTTGCGTTTCAACTACTTTAAATTCCCGCTTGTTTTTTGCACTTTTTAATAATTATTTTCGTAATCAAAGAGAAATTATATTAAAAATTATTAATACAGCTTAATTCAAAAGCAATTAAAATTATAAAAAAAATTATTTCAACTTTCTTTTAATCACATGCCTATTCCCTATTACATGTATTCAGTATTAGGCCGAATAGCATAAAAGTAGACGAATATTCGTTGCAAGTCTACTTTAAGTGCAGACATATCATAAATATAACACTTATGACTGGAGTACAAACATTCGTGCTCATCACACAAATGAATCCCCCCAGCGGGACAACGAACCCGCAACCGCTGGCAAAGCAAGTAGGGTCACTACAGACTGAGCCAAACGTGCCGCCGGATCATCTATACAAATAAATACGATATTTTTATGCATCCGTAGGTCATGTCAGCCTAGAAAACCAAGTTACATTCGCTTTAGAAATTGCATCAAGTGGGTTCAAAGTCCAAGTCTTGTAACTTGGTAAGATTTTAGGGTATGAATAATATTTTCAACATTATTATGACTTACTCGAAAATCGAACTTTCTAGTAGCTATCTAGTTCAGTTAAAGTATACTTCAATGGGATAAAATTTTTCTAAAAATATTTGTAAAAATATAAAATAAATTAATTTACAAACATGTATACAAAAAATTAGACTGAAAAATGTAAAAACTAAAAAATAATTCTATATTACCTGTATCTTTAGGATCGTCATTTATTTCAGCGGGACTCTGTGGGGGTTTCTCTTTCTCTTTCTCAGGCTCTTTAGGTTCTTCTTTTTCCGATTCTACACCAAAAATGGTAACTTATATATTTCATTCATATCATCAAATAACAACGGTTACCATGGCAACCTAATGCAAGCGTTATGAACATGACGATATATCATGACGCGGCATTATAATTTTACTCTCAAAAGAAGTATCTCACTCATAAACTCACCCTCGCTTCGCTTGGGTTCGTCATCTCTAGGTTGATTCCCCATACAAATTATCATCCCCATTTTCACCTCCTTAAGGGATGATTTCCGGAATAAAAAGTATCCTTTGTCGTTCTCCGGGTCTCAAACTATCTTCTTACCAAATTTCATCTAAATCAGTTCAGTAGATACAGACTTTGCCCCCTACAACGTCAAAAACTTTACCTCTTTATAATATTATTAGTATAATATCTCTGATCGTGCGACTGTTTTTGTTTTAAATCTAATAAAGCTTTTTTTTTGTATTTCCAATTTATTAAAAGCTCAATAAGCAAGAAGGAGCTTATCTTCTCGACTCTACAAAAAGTGAAACCACTGCTTAACTTGCATACATAATGCAAATAATTAAATAAAAATTGAAATAATAGCTTGTAAAAACACTAAAAGCACATTTGGTACTTCAAGTCTGATATCGAACCCACTCTCTACATCCCTCATTTCTCCTTCTCTTAACTCTTTTTTACTAAGAATTAAATATATAAACCCTAATAAATACGCTTAAACGGTACATGGTCCTTCTAGCCGGATAAACAAACCACCACATCTCTCCTGTTTCTATCTCCTTCTTATTCTTTCTGGCTTCTCTTTTTAACTAAATGTACCAAGCAATCATAACCGTACAAGAGTAAGTAGATGACATCACATACACACTCAATACACAACATGACTCAGCACATGTATCAAGACCTCATACAACTAAGGATATATTACAGTATATTCCACTACCAGGGGGCTATATAACCAGAGGAGATACACCAAACTTAGCTCACCACATCTCTCCCGTCTCTCCTCCTCGTTCTTTGCTTCTCTCTGTGCTCTCTGAGCTCTCTGAGCACGTTGATCACGTCGCCGCCTTCTCGCATCACGTCGACGTGCTAGCTCGCCGGGCGAAGCCCCGCGTTCAGCCGCCGAACGACGTGCTAGCCGGAGTTTGCGTTCTATTTCCCATCTGTTTGTTAATATTGATAGAATAAGATGAATAATTCCTACTATTAGTAATTCTGTGAACAGTAGACCTCGCGAGGAAAAACTTTTTTTAATTAAATAATTAATATACCACTTAAGTTATATGAGCAATTTACTGCATTTTGAGGAGCTATTTTGTTCATTACGTGAAGATTCTCATCAGACCTTCATCAAATTTTTATAAGATCAACTTAAAGTTTACTACCTTTCAAATAAAAAAAGCGACACACGCTCGCTACGCTTGGGTTCATTCCTAGGTACGTTTTAACGGTTAATATGGAATAGGTTAGACTATATATTACATATACATATGTAGCTATGGTGAGTTATTGTAGATTGAATTGTAACGTGTTTTCCCGTCGGAATGAGATGATCTCCCGCGGTAAACAGTAACTTATGTCATTTTCTCGCCCTCAGACTATCTCCACACGAAAAATCACGCCAATCCGTCGCTCTGTTTCGACGTGATTTGACGTGTTGACACTTGGACATTTAAAATATTAAGAATGGATTATCAAACAGAGAGTTAAAACAACTGCCTACGATAGTGTCTGTATTGGTATATATATACATGTCTTTCATTCCTTTTACAGGAAAGAAATTGTTTAGTCTATTTTTAAATTGGTTCACATTTCAGCCTGAGACAAAGTCTATACTGCGTTAGAGATAAACTAACGAATACATTGTTTCATAATTTAAAATATCTATATTGAAATTAAGTGATTTTCGCAGGGAAGTCCCTATGCGATGCACAATTAGTCTAAGCTCCTAGTTTATACCTTTACCTATTTGATTACTGTTTAAGTGACTGAAATCAAAGCAAAGTAACAACCCTAGAACTAGCTCTGAACAAAGAAGAATTTAGAAGAATAACTACCGATCTTCAGTAATGGAGAGGCACTTGAAGAAGAAGAATATATCCAACTTACCTAGTCTTCATCAAATCTCGTCTTTCTATACGTTTAAATATTTCCTGTTCACGTTCCTTCTCGGACATGGCGGCCAATCTCGCTCTATCTTCCTCATCGCCCATCAAATTTTCATCGTAACTGCAATAAAAAACTTAAATTATTTCAAAATAAATAATATATTCAGCCCTTTATTAAAGTCCCATTGCTGGGTATAGACCTCCGAATAAGGGGGGACCAGGCCATAGTCCACCACGCTGGCCAAGTGCAGGTTGGCGGACTGCACACCTCTTTCGAAAACTTGTAATTATCATGCACTAAAATCTTTTTAAAGAAATGCAAATTATAACAACAGAAACCGTATCAAAAGTCGCTCGGGCGTTCTAGAGATAAGTGTACGTATCGCTCGAAACTTGACTTTGACGCTCGCGAGAAGCTTTTTTTATATATAATGGAATTATATACACGTGAATATATTATGTAAATAAATTATACATTAAATACAGAATATAATAACAATGAAAAGTTAATTAAACGCTCTTTTTAAATATAAGTATTTCTTACCCATCATCAAACTCTTCTTCTGAATCTATCGAATCATTGTCCGATGAATGTGACGATACTTCACCTAAAACGATAATATTATATGTATAGTACTAACTTCTGTTGTAATGGCATAAACGTTTGCACGTGTTAACACACACAAAAATATAAGGACAAAATCTTACTACTATATAAATGGGAAAGTTTGGATGGATAGATGTTTGTTATTCAATCACGTCAGAACGGCTAAACGGATCTGAAATTTGGCACAGAGATAGATTATAGTCTGGAATAGCACATAGGCTATTTATCTCGGAAAATTGTATTGTTCCCGTGGGATAGATGTCTTTATTTTTACTAGCGACGAATTCGAGCGAAGCAAACGTGAGCCGGTAGTATATACATAAAAATTAATATTAATTTTATTTGCACATCTCAAGATTTTCTATTATATTATTATTTTTTAATATGAAATATATTGAGTACGATAGTTAATTATATTATAGTACTAGCCTACGCAAATGTTTCTTTTGGTCTTCAGACGTCTTCATGTATATTTAGGTTTTTCACTTAAACATTAAATATTAAGGTTAAATAAAAAAGTTTTATTGGCGGGAAAAAATATTTTTGAAGGTAAATATAAAAAAAAGTAAACAATATATGGAATTCAAGAAATAAATATTCTTACACAATCTACAGACGATCCCGCCTAGATTGGTCAAAGTTCCGTACCGATACGTTCAGTAGATATTACGTTATGGCGTGACGAAAGGAAAAATCGCTATTCTTATATATTATATATATATATATATATATATATATATATATATATATATATATATATATGTATGTATATATCAATATATAATTTGAATCTCGGAAACGGCTCCAACGATTTTCATGAAATTTTAGCATACAGGTGGTTTCGGGGGCGATAAGTCGATCTAGATTAGTCTTATATCTGGGAAAACGCGAGTTTTCGAATTTTCATGCGATTTTCTTTTGCATTTTCACAATTTTTACATTGTCACTTCTGGTAGGTGGGGCGGCGCCACTGTGCAACTGTCAACATCGTGTCCGTATTTACATCAAGTTTAAAAATATTTAAGTGGAAATAATCTAAAGAAAAATGGTAAATTATAATTAATCAATAAAACCTATGGGCAATGTGTAAACATCAACAAGTCTTGATGTGTTGAAGAACAAATGAGCTTTTAAAAATTCACCTACCAAAACAAATACAAAAGTGACAAACATAACTTATAGATACTATCAGTACAAAACCATCTTTTCTGTGTGTGATGACAATAAAACAAAATAATTTGTGAAGTGAAAGCGTAAAATATTAAACACATAAGTTTATAACCTTAAAAACTAATACTCGGTATAAAATTGCAATTCAACTAGGTATAATTGGTGCTCGTTTTCAATCAGCTTTTCTACTTCGACTTCACACTTAAGATGGAGGACATAAAAAGTTGCTAAATAAACATGCAACAAGAAATAAGAGCAGAAAACAGAAATGTTAGAAATGAAAGAAGACATTAAAAATACAATAAACAATAA
This sequence comes from Brenthis hecate, assembly GCA_951806755.1. Lineage (NCBI taxonomy): Eukaryota > Metazoa > Arthropoda > Insecta > Lepidoptera > Nymphalidae > Brenthis > Brenthis hecate. The sequence goes on from OX638257.1 coordinate 7,509,853, forward strand.
TATACTTAAATGAGAAATTTAAACACTTAGAAATAAAAATTGAAGTTCTTGAGAAAAAATCCATCAACAAAGTACCTCAATAAATAATTTAGAAATATATATAGGCGCAAGAACTTGGTTATGTTCGGAGTAGAAGAAGGTGAAAAATCCTATCATGAACTAGAGGAAAAAATAGTCTTAAACAAACGCAAGGAGTTTACAAGCCCAACTGAAGATAAAGAAAAATAACTAGGCAAAACAGCTTTCATTAAATATGACAAAACTAATTATTGTGGATAATAATAAGCGCACTTCTCGCCAATACTCAAATAAAAGAAGTTTGCCTGTATCTCCAGAAACGCCTTACCTCAATTATAAACAAAAACTAACAAATAAACAACACACAAAGAAAACCAAACCTGCTAATATTATAGACTATATTACAAAAACCAAAACTAACTTTCAACCACACAAATGATAACCAGGAACAGCTAAAAACAACACAGCAAGATACAGTATATTAAACACAGTAGGAACCTCCTCATCTTTATCCCCCAGTACGACCGGTCACTGTGGGGGAAGTCCGACCATAAATGAACAAAGGTATACATTATCTTCACCAGAAAAACTGCTAGAATTAAAAGCAGCATTTCCTACAACCAATCAAAGAAACACAAGATAAAATTATAAACTTTATAGGCATATCGAAATAAATTAATATATTGGAAACAAAATTTGAAAAGAAACCCTTTGCAATCATACAAGCATAATCTCCAACGGAGAGCTCTATGCAGGACTACTTTGGAGGAGGCTTTTAACCGAGAGGGGTCTATACATGATAAAGACATTTACTAAATAAATACATTTAAATATGAAATTAAATACCTAATTTATAACTATTGTCAGAATTAATGCATGGAAAGAAATTTTATTTATATTTATTATTGTGAAATGTTTAGTATTTACTCAATTGAATTATTTAATTTATTGTCATTGTTTATTTATTTATTTGTTAATGATAATTTATATATATACAATATCATTTCAAATAATATTAAAGATTTTTAAAATAATTTAATTCCAGATTACAAAATTATTAGTTCAAAAATTATAAGTTAATAAATAGTCGCTAAATTATATAATTTTATATTTCAGCAATGTGATATAGACATTTTTTCTGATAGTTTAAATTTATTTAAAAAGAAAGTGTATTTAAATATTTAGATTAGTTTTTATTTCTTCTTTTGTTTATTGTACAACTAAAATGGCTCCTTATATACTCTTAACCAAATAAAATTTTAATGGAATACTTTTATAAAAAGCTGTGCATACTTTTGAATTAAATTTATATATAAATAGGTAAAATTATAATGTTAAATAAATGTTTTTATGTAAATTTAGTTAGTAAGCCTTTATAATAAATAAATGAATAAATAAATAGAGCTTTATTATTATTATGATTTCTTTTGCATTATTTTAATAAATTAATAATTTCACGCAAAATATTATGTTCGATAATTTCGCACGCTCAGATATAAGCATCATGGTCAAGCGACCAATGCACAAGTTTGACAACCACAGGTGTCTGGGTTCGTATCCCGGTCGGACACAAAGTTTTTAATTTTGTTTTTTTTTTTTGTATTTATTCAAATTCTTAATTTGTTTTTTTTGGCCAAAAACTCCGAGCAAAGCTCGGTCGCCCAGGTACTATATATATATATATGTATATATATATATATATATATATATATATATATATATATATATATATATATATATATATATATATATATATATATATATGATCATGTAATTATAAAATAAGACATCAATCATAAATACAAGGTTGAAGTAACGTTTATTGCGTATTATGATGAACTCAATATTTTCTTATACTTTGCGATAAGACTATCGAGCCTCCGCGACTTCACTTGTATATTACGAAATGTAAATAAACACATTACCCTCCTTTGCGTCGCGCAATCAGGTAAACATACCCTACATTTAGAAACCCCATAAAATTCTCTATGTATTGATATCAGTTTAGTCTCATTAGAAATGATAGAGCACTTTTCCTTTAAATCGCACGGGAATTTTTATCTTTTCCAGGAAAAAACAGTATTTAGGATATTTTCGCTCAAACCCCTCTATCCGCTAGTATTAACAGTAAAGACGATTCACTTATTCTGGACGACGGTAAGACCAATTAGTCAAATTTATTATTTATATCGTAGAAATATTTCCAACTAGCGACTCATCCTCGCTTCGCTTTGGATTCGTCTCTAGACAAAAACAAATATATCCCACGGGAACCGTTCATTTTTCCGAGATGATATATAAACGGGCCATCTAATGCTAAAAGAATTTTTCAAATCGGATTAGTAGTTACTGAGATTAGCGCGTTCAAACAAACAAAGTATGCCTCTTTATAATATTAAATAGTATAGATTCACGGATAGACAATTTAATTATATTTATTAACATTATTATTTGGTTTAAACGTGAATTATGTCAACAAATGATAAATAATGTTGGTCTAAGTGAACATTTATAAGTATACTAGCGCTACACCCGCGCTACGCACGGGTTCGTCACTAGTAAAAAATTTCCCCCAGGACCATACATTTTTCTGGAAAAAAAATGTGCTCTTCCAAATTATAATCTATCTCTGTACCGAATTTCATCCAGATCCATTCAGCTGTTCTGGCGTGATTGAGTAACAAACATCCATCCAAACTTTCGCATTTATTTATTTAGAAGTAAGAAGTAATTTAGGATCATTTTTAGCATTTCATTACGATTAGCCAATATATGCGTTTTGATATAATATTAGAGCACATACCTTCTTCTGGTTCACTATAAGTATCTTTTTTCTTTCCCGATCCCGCGCTATCTGTACTTTTTCTGACCTCACTTCTTTTTGGTTCAGGTTTTTTTCTTTCTTCTGAATGATCGGATGAACTTTTCCTACTTGCTTTGGCCGGTTCTTCTTTTTTGGAAACATCACTTTTCGCATCACTGAACGGTGATTCGGAACCTGACGATGATGATGATTTATCTGGAAAAATAATAATTGGTTGTCTTAAACTAATATATGGTTTCTTGAGGTTACTTGATATATGTACGCAGTAAAAAAACTTGCGCATTATATTTTTAATACATCGCATTTTACCTTTATTACCTGAAACACAAATCATACATTTTGAAAAAAAATACGGTAAAACCGGATAAGTGGTTTCGGAGTTCATACCGGATCAACATTGCGGCACAGGAATTTTGTATATTAAAATATTATTAATGGGATGATTCTATAGAGACAGTAAATCATTCAGTTATTTGTATAGGACAAAAGAGTTCAGCTCAATCATACTACTACATATTAAGTTCATTCTACTTTATCACTAACAATAATGAGTAAACCAGTTCAGATTTTGAAACTAATTTCAAACAACATTAAAACTACCTAATTTAATTACAATTATATATTTATAATGAAAAACAAATGAATTACTTTTCTATTAAAATTCTGTTTTTTCTTATTCTAATTCTAATAATGTTGTTACAGAGCCTATGCTTTAAGCCTTAAGAGTTAAAAATTCTGCAATTTTATTCCATTACTAGCGACTTACCCTCGCTTTGCTTGAGTGCGTCCCTAGGTATGATTTTGTTTACAATTTCATGGTTTTTTTTTTTACACGCAACCCTGACCCTGATTTTATAATAAAAATACCTTATTTTCCTGCTTATACCATCAGGCTATCTGCCAGTGAAAGTCCTGTCAAAATAGATCCAGTAGTTTCGCAGATTAGCCGGTACATTAGCCACATTTTAAACTGTGAAACATGAATATTGTAATATGACTAAACATTCTATGAAAAAATAAGCTTACCATTTTTCTTATCATCATTATCCCAATCAGATTCACTATCGGAAGACTTGCTTTTGGATTTAGTTGGTGGTGGGGAATCCCCTGGCTTTTTCTTCTTCTTTGCTAAGTTCAAAAATTGCTGAAATACAAATGTGTACAACAATCATGAGTCTTTCTATCAATTTCACCCATAGAACTGTGTTATTAAGAAAATTTTGATATACCTACAAAAACCTTTCATACACATACTTATATAATATAATTAATGTTTTTATAATGACTAAAATAAATAAGAATACTTGAAATTAAAACATATTCTGAAGATGCCTTTATAAATATAAAAGCAATTATACTATTAAAATATTAATTAGATAATTTTTTGTGTCATACATTTCTTTACATGATTCAAGTGCTTTAAACTATAGTATTGAAAAATTAGATAGTTATTCAGTATCTCAGTAGATAATTTTATATACAATGTTTACTACATTAATATATTTTATATAATTTATTCATTTTACACATACAATTATTTTTTAATTTTTAATGAATAAACACATTAAAAATAAAAATATAAGCATTATTTTTTCAAATTTCAAGAAATGTGTTATACAATTTTCTAACAAATGAAATAAAGAATTTAAAAGTAACTAACTTTCATCTCCTATATCCAAATATTATATAAGCAACTTTTCTAGTCATAAAACATATTATATATATAATTAACAACTAGGAGTTAAAAATGATATTCTAAATTTTTATATATCGCTATCAATGTCTACCCTTTTAAAGGTTATGGGACATTTTTTGTCCGTTTTTCATGAGTCATGCCAAAAGAAGCCATTGTAAACGAAACTTTTAAAGAAAACATCGTGTATTTAAGATGAAACATATTGTAAGTTTTCTAGATATAACTGTATTTCTTTTTTAGGGTCATATTCACTATTGCGCATTGGGCGTAATTAGATCCTTCGAACATTGATCTTGGCCTGAATACGCAAACAAAATAGTAGAGGAATGTCGAAAATGCTAAGATCTACAAAAGTATAACCTAGGTCTTAAGTGTTTATATAAACTTACCGAATCTAAATCTGAACATTCGCTGCTAGAATCTGAATCTATAAGAGGTTTATTTTTCCTTTTGGCCATTTTGATGCACTTTTAACTACGAATTGAAATACGTTACGAGTACGAGATTTTTCTTTACGTTACGAAGTCGCCCGTCAATTACAATTTACAACCAACTATAATAAATGTTGCCAAATGATCGCAACATATAGTCCTGGAAAACGGAATTTATTTTGATTTTTACCTATTTTTTTTTATTTCAATCTTTTAAGTAATAGATCCATTTTTTATTTATTGAAAAAAAATAAACAGTAACTAATAACATAACTCTATTTTATTCCTATTTATTGTAAATGCACAAAATCTATATAAATAATTATGTCTATTTAATTAAAAAAATATGCTTTTACATGGTTTAAAAAATTAAGCATACTATGTCGATTGAAATAAATGATTTTTGTAGACTAAAGATATATTTCTACAAAAGTTTTTTTTTAAGTTACAATATTAAATACTTGAGTTCCACAATTTTGGGTTATGCGCTATAAGGCTAGCAACACTTTTATTGCAGATGCTATGTCTAATTACATCCATTCGGATACATACATTCAAAAAACGTTTGTCAGTAATAACAACTTTATAAAATAAAACTATAACAATTCTTTTATCTGGTTTTTAAAGCACCTGACTTGAATATATGGCAAATTAATTTAATTGATTACTTAAATTGTATAAATTAACATATTTTTATATAAAAAACAGTAATTTTTTAATATTTTATTCATTGATAGAGTATCCGATTTTTTATATTTTGTTATAAATACATATAGAATTAAGAATATAGCCAACATTATTAAAAGTTCAAACAATTTTGAGTTTTATTTTATGGTTATAGAGTACATATTTTCTGTAAAAACGTTTACCTAGAGGCCTCTCTTCAATCAAGTCAGTGATCCCCCCAACCCGAATCCCGATTTTCGACGTATTTACTATTTCGTGTTGTGATAGTGTGAATATATTTTTAGGCTTTAATAATACTAAAAGCATATTTAACGTGATCTATAATCGATTTTGTAAAACAAACTTTTTGTACTATTTGTACAAAAAATCTACTGACGTTAGACAAAAACAGTTAAAGAAAACATTGTAACGGGTCTCCGTTACATTTACGCTCAAAACATTATTATGCCTCATGATTTGAAAGGACTGGGTGTAAGGAAAGCGATAATGGTAAGTAATTTTCAATAAAACCTAATGGAACATGAAGGTTTATCGTTTTGTAGTGTTTTGTAATGTTTACCAAAATTTCATTCGAGCTTTTCCATTTTAATTATGATCTAAGAATAAACCTCATTGATTTTATATTTCTAAAAATAATGTGAAATTAAATGTTTACATGTGTATATTAAATAAATTGTTGTTGAAAAAAAATTACTACCAACTAAAAATATCTACATATATATTGTTTATTTATCTATATGTGTATCTCTGATTATACATATTATATAGGCAATAATTGTAGTGCACTTTACTGAATAAAATATAAAACATTAAACATTAAAAAAAAAACAAAAATGCAGGTTAAACATTTGTTGGGATCATTTGGCAGAAATGCCTTGATAAAGAATTTTAATATACATACATATAATAGACCATCTCTCAAGTTATATATCTTTTTTATTCTATTTAGGCTCCCTTGTCTCCCACTCCTTGTGCAGAAATCAGTGATGATGAACTGGTTTCCATTTCTGTAAGGGATTTAAACAGACAACTTAAAATGAGAGGACTCACTAGAGACCAAATTGTTCGGTAAGACATTGAAATTATTTTTTTGAAATATAGTAATTCCTATATCAGTTATTAATTATTTAAAATAGTACTTGTGATACTTTCAATCTTGTAAACAAAGTATATACATATTATATCGTTTAAATATTTACAGGATGAAACAAAGGAGACGGACCTTAAAAAATAGAGGATATGCAGCCTCGTGTCGAATCAAACGAATAGAGCAGAAGGATGAATTAGAAACAGAAAAAAGTCAGGTGAGATTAATTATATATCTATTATATTTAAATGAACAGCTTATTGATACTATACAGATATATTGTACAGTTAACAGTACTTTATATATGAATATTAAAAAGTCAAGCTAACAATCTATACTAATATTGTAGAGGCAGAGTTTGTTTGTTTGTTTGAACGCACTAATCTCAGGTATTACTAATCCGATATGATTTTTTTTTTGTTTTTGATAGCCCGTTTATTGTGGAAGGCTTAGGCTAAAAATATATCATAATAAAAAAATTAAATAAATAGTAGTAATAGTTAAAATGTATCCAGGGCCGAACCCAAGTAGTAATCATGTAGGAAATGATTCATACATGAAACTATCAGTGGTGCGAGACCCGGGACTTGAACCTGCTTCACTAGTTTTTCCAAGCGAGTTGCGTTACCACAGAGCTACTACTGCAACTAAACATACATACATACATAAACTTTCTAATACAGCAATAACACAATTATTAGTATCACTTTCAGGAATGGCACGATATGGAGGCTATGCAAGAAGAAAACACAAGGATTCGAGATGAAATTGAAGCTTTGAGAAGTAAATATGATGCATTAAAACGTTTTGCTCACATGAAGAGTATTCCTTTACCCGCAGAGCTTGAAATGTTGCCATGAAATCTTATTTTAAAAATATATTAGTAAATGTATTAGTTTTTTATTTAATGTTAATTAAGTATATTATAGTGTGTTAAGTTCATATTTACTAAATATAAATTAAGTTGCTACATAGAATTACTAGGTAATTTTAGTTTTCAAAAAACCATCATAAAACCATTATATGGAACAGAAATAATAATAAATATATTTTTATTAAAATATACTTAAATTAATCAAAATCAACTTCATGTTACTCTATCTGGAGAGGTTTCTTCTAATTTATTTTGAGGTATGTTACCATTCAATAAAAAAATAATCACGATAATTGATAAACAATAATTAGTTAATTATATAAATTAACTAACTCTATTTTGAAGTAGTACACTAAAGATATGTTTGGAAATAATTATTATATTATGTACTTGAAATTTGCCATTTCTATTGAAATATACTAAAAATCCTATGTATTATTTTATATATTTTTTTATAAAGCACTTTGTATTATATAAGTTTGGAAAATGGTTAACAAAATGTTGTATACATTTTTATATTTCTTATTTTACTCTAAATATTTGCTTATAATGATTTCTCATCTACCTATATTGACGTCACAATCCCATCTAAACCATTAAATTTTAACTAAATTATTTTAAGAAAATATATGACTAATTACATGTTTTTTTAATGAACCTATATTTCCTCTCCTTTCCTCTCCATGTTGGTAATTAAAATCGGTAGATTTAAAAATAATGATTTTGATTTTTTTACATATAATTTAAAAACGCCAGAAGGCCCTTGATGCTATAACAAATGCTATTAGTACTAATGTAGGTACCATAATACCAAAGATGACCCAAGAGATACCCATCCCATATAAAGAAATTGTATTTAGCCCTTTTTAACGTCCCACTGTTGGGCACAAGTCATTAAAAAGGCACAAACCCTTCAATAAGAGTGGGTTCAGGCCATAGCCCACCACGCTGGCCAAGAGCGGGCGGACAGCATGTTCTTCGAGAAATTGCTAACTTCTCTCAGACATGCAGGTTTCGTCCCGATATTTTCCTTCACCGTAAGAAAGTGGTAATCATGTTGGAAATGTCAAATGATTCACAAATTGGACATCTGCAATGAGGCCTACCGCGCATGAATTCGCCGCGAAACAAACATTCGTGCTCATCACACAAATGAATGCCCCAGCGGGGCTCGAACCCGCGACTGCGGGCAAGTACAATCTGTACAGTACAATCTGAGCCAAACGAGTGTCAAATGACTCTTCATCGTGGATTTTCATCAATTATTAATGATTATTGTAAACATTGTGCCATTCATGATTACTTATCGCAGACATGGTACGGCACAGCAAATGTTATTGCTTTAAAATAAGAGCTAAGAAATAGTTAATATTTTATCTGGTTATCTTTATCTGGTGCATGCAGTGCTAACATTTATTATTATATTAAATATATGGCCGCACTAACAAATACTTTTCAACGAAAATATAGGACCTTACTCGCTAGTTGCGCCAACTGGTGCCACAAGAGACAATAGCCCTCATGCAGGCTATTCTTTGGGATATTTTTGTTTATCTAAATAGATAATAGATGTCATTGGTCCATAAACTTTTAAACTACATTGTTTTTTTATTAATATGTGTAAGCAAAATCTTGTTAACTGTTGCAAAATTCATTCTGCATTCAATTTAATTTAATTGCACTAATTTAAATCGTACTGTGAAACCAGTAAAACTAAAATTTATTATATTATTTCTGATAATAACATTACAGTAAATAGGTGAATATGAAGTAGAAAAAAAGGCTTTAACAAGTGGGAAATAAAAAAATACTAAAATCTACATACTACGATGCGACGTTTCATTTCTCGCCGTTTTATATTACACTAATCGTTGATCCGCTGCTTTGATAAATACTAAACGTTCACACAATTCTGCGTAGCTAAAACGGCGGATTTGACAATCCATCTGCAACTTATATACCTATTGGGTACTTTTTGACAGTGATTCGAAAAAGATTTAACATGAGGGGCAATACAAAGCAGAAGAACATTATTTTTATTGAAAATAGAATAGAATAGAAAACATATTGCCGCAACGACCATAGAACCAAATTTATTGGTAAATAATTGGTAACCCGTAACATAAACAAACATTTTGTGGTGGAAATTTTGGTGCGTGAGTAATACTCGCATGGGGATTGTAATGTATCTTCGATTGAGTTTTAAACTTTTAACGCTTGAAGGATATCTTCAACTTTTAAGATTTAATTCTTGTAATTAATCAAACAAATTTCTAGATGTTTCTATTTTCCATTACTTAGTTTTATGTTGGGATTCATAATCTTTATTATATTATTAACTAGGGACTCAGCCTCGCTTCGCTCGGGGTCGTCCCTAGGTACGTTTTAACGGTTAGTGATTCCCATAGAAAATAAAAAGCTCTGAAATTTTTTAGCTGTTTTTTTATTGGGGTTTTCTAATTTTTTTTATACTTAAACTACCCCTGACACACCGCCAACAAAACGAAAAAAGAATTGTTCAAATCGGTCCACCCGTTTTTGAGTTTTAGCGAGACTAACGAACAACAATTGATTTTTACATATATTGATAATTATTTACTTACTCTAAAAATCAAAGTAGGTAAGTATATACTTATGTTGCAACAGGAAAATGTCATTTACATTTTGCTGAGAGTAAACCATATATAACCAAAAGCAGAACATATGCGACATTGGCGAAGTAAATGGTGACCAAACGGCACTCCTAGAAGCTATTGAATTGAATTGAACGCGGAACATTATCGAGTTTTTTACTAATCGAATAACTTGTAACAAAAAAAGTCAAGTGTGCTATTTATATTTCAAATCTGTAAGATTAATAAATTAAGAAAAACTTTTAACATTACACTCAGACAAAAATATGATTCAAACGAATGTCACACAAAGAATAGACCGAGAGAATAATATTTTATCTCTTTCTATCTAGCTGGATTCTTACATCCATCGCATATACTCTAGAAGAAAGGACGAACCCGAGCGAAGCGAGCGTGAGCCGCTAGTTATAAATATTTTGTATTATATTTGAAAACAAAGTAGTAAAAAATGGTAATCTTTGAAGATAGCAACGGAAAATATCATATATATAATTTTTTAGACAATAACAACGGTTACTATGGCAACCATGACGTGTTTTCGTAACGCGACCTTGAAATTTTACTCTCAAGCGCGCAAAGAAGTTTCACCGTATAGTGTAGTACAATAATAGGCCATTCATCTATATAAAATGTGAGCGAGCGATATATCAGCTATGTCGCCAAGCTATAAAGTGATCGCCAATAAATATTTCAGAAGGTTTAGAAGGTAGCTTTGAAAGCTCCCGTCCCTTTCGAGGGCCATAACGTCGTTAAATAAAAGTATTAGAGCCTTTTACTTGTAAATGTAATAAACTGGCCTGGTGGGTAATACCAATGAATTTATCAATAAATGTGTTGAGATGAAAGGTTTTTGACTGACTCAAAAGGGAGGAGTGCGTGTAGATTTTATTATTGTTTGTTTTTTTATAGTCGAAAAATTTCAAGTAGGTATTATATATGAATTGTGTACTTAAGTCTCATGCTTAATGACAGCTTTTTTTTTTTAATTTTGATTTGGACCAACTACAAAGTAAATTATTAGTCTATTTTCCGTCCATTGTCAATCGTCCATTTGACGACACGTTTGGCTCAGTTTGTAGTGACCCAACTTGCTGCGCCAGCGGTCGCGGGTTCGAGTCCCGCTGGGGGCATTCGTTTGTGTGATGAGCACGAATGTTTGTACTCCAGTCATGGGTGTTTATATTTATAATATGTATGTATGTATCAACTATCTGGTATCCATAAGACATATATATATATATATATATATATATATATATATATATATATATATATATATATATATATATATATACAAACAAGCTTTTATGTTATATAAATTGTGTAATGTAATAAATGTGTTTGATTTAATTTAAACTTTTTTATTTTAATTTTTTAGCTATTTATCCCTATTCTTCTCAGCAAATGCTTTCATTTGATATCCATATCATGGGAGGTGCATAAAAAAATAGTTTACTATCTTTGAGAGTCCGCCATATTGCATTTAGAATGACGTCACTTAGCTAACCATGTATTTTCATCCAAATTAAAGGTGTATCCAAAATTTCAGCTCAATCGGTTGAGGATTACTTTAAAATTCAGTTGCAAAATGTGACCCGAACAAACATACATACATACGAATATTGTATGTTAAATAAAAGCTTATAAAAATGAATTATACATAAATGTAGCAGTCCCAAAAATATTTTAAAAATATTTTACCTTATAAAAAATAAAACTTATAAAAAGCCCATCATAACTAAATTAAATTTAAAAAAAAACCCGACATGTAATTCGCCATTTTTGTGGTCATCTTGGACTGATTTTCATCAAACATAGCTCTTAGGAACACTCCCGACTAATTCACCCTTTAAACAAAAAAAAAAAAAAATCTAAATCGGTTCATCCGTTCGGGAGCTACTATGCCACACACAGACACGTCAAACTTAGAACATCCCGTCATTTTTGCGTCGGGGGTTAAAAATATATTGTTTTAACCATGATGTTATGTTATCATATCAATCAACCGTTAATGAGCTGACGTGACGTTATTAGCTACGACCGCAAATTAGCCTCGCCCAGTTCATCTGCATTTCGTACTTTAAAATTAACTTATCCCAGTAAGCTTACTAATCTAGATATCGATTATATGGTACACTAATTTTTGCCCGCGTCTTTTCTCGCATGTTACATACGCGTAAGCTGTTAAAGAATAGGTTATGTGGTCTGTCTGATTATACAGATGTACATAATTGAAAGAAAGTTTCATAAAATGTGTAAAAATCGCAGTTGGGTAAAAAGTAGCGACGGCACTTTTTAATGTAAGTAATCATTTTACCGACAGCAAAATAAGCTAGTGTTTTAAAATTAATGATGTGAATTAAAATTTATATTTATACCAATATAAAGTTACACTGTCTTCAAAATTCCTTTAAAAGTTAATTGTTCGACCATGAGATCCCCTGTTGAAAAACTCCAATACAAAAGCCACATAGGAACCAATAAATATTTATTGGTTTCTATGTGGCTTTTGTCGCTTTTGATGGGATCCTATTGGAGTTTTTAAATAAGGGAGGCGGTTATTTTTGAAACTTTCCTCTTTTACTTCTTTTTGTTAGAACTACTTATTTATAGTTCAATAGGACACGATAATGTTCAGTTTCATTTAAAACGAAGTTCCTTAACGCGGTTTGCGGTAGGAGTTGAAAGGTATTCAACTTGTCATGATGGGGGCGCTCATTAGCGTCCGGCAATGGAGCCGGGTATGAAGCCAAGATACTGGGAGGCGCCCTCGGTGGGCAGTGTGCCATGCGCGTTGCTCCTGGTACTCCTCTGATAGCAGAGTGGAATATTGGAGTAACTCCCTGGTGGTTGTTGTGGTCTGCTTCTCGGTTTCGGTCTGCTGTAAGCGATCCTGTGACGCCCCATTAGGTTTTTTTGGGTTTTAGTGAATAGTACTGGCTTTGCCGGTAAGTCCCACAAATCACCAGGTGGTATGCCTAAGTGCATTTCCCAACATTAAGAAAAAAAAGGAGTTGACAAATATGACATTGCAGAGAGAGAGAGAGAGAGAGAGAGAGAACGAGAGAGAGAGAGTATCTATTAGTGTCCGACCGAAGGTCTCTTTTTGGCCGAAGCCGAAGCCGAAGCCGATTAATCGGCTATCGCCACAACCTTCGGCCGAAGCCGAAGCCGAAGCCGAAGGTTTATATTCTCTCAGCACTCAGTAATTAATTTTGTATCAATACTTCAAATAACCTCAATATTGAAGGTTTATATTGACTGTCTCATATAGAAGTTGATGATATATCATAGAGATGGTTGGTTTAGAGATAAATAAAAGTTTGTGATTTTGTGATTTACCTACTGGTAAAAAATAATCATTTCTTTATTATGTAATTCACAAATTACAATTAGACCAATCAGTCTTTGTTTTACTCGACTAGACCAAAACTAGACTAACAAATAAAATAAACAAACACTAACTTCTTAGTAAATAATTAAATGTTGGTCAATTAAATGCACAGTTTAGAAAATATTAGAAATGTAAAATAAATGTAACAATAACAATAGAACTAATGAGGTAATGACTGTTTTGCAAACAACAAGTTATAAGAATAATATAATATTCTATTTTACTAGCATATTTGTACTTAACCTTCTCTCTCAAAAATACTCGTTTAAATACACGTACGAACTTGTTTTGATGCATGCAATGTGATATTTTGACAGTGACTCCCCGCCGCCTCATGACTTTCGTAACAGTTCGTTCAATCTCGACGGTCGCTCGGACCTTCGGCGAAACCTTCGGCTTCGGCCGGGTTTTGGGCCGAAGCCGAATTTTCGCCGAAGGTGGATTTTTTGGCCGAAGGTGGCCGAAGCCGAAGCCGAAGCCGAAGCTTCGGTCGGACACTAGTATCTATAATCTAAATATCCATATTATGAAATTACATTCGAAATTTGAAGAAAAGGCGTGACGAACTTCGTTCCTGACGGGGGTCCCCCGACCGCATGTTTTTCTACCGATTTTCTTTTTTTGTGTAGTAGCTATTGACAAGCTTTAGTATTATCAATAAACACATTTTGGGAACAGTTTATTTTTTATATAGACAATTCTATTCAATTATATGTTTGCCCCAAACTTTCAATTATGATTATGGTCGAAATTTGACCACTGATCAAACACTAGTTTTTGTATGAATATAGTACAGTTTTGATAAAGTATAGCATTTTTTTTCGGTATACCTACATTTAATAATATCGATTACCATATTTAAAAAAAAATCTCCCTTTTCAATAAAACCTATTATTTTTATAAATTTCATTTTAAAATGAGCGCGAAGGAGATAAAGTTCGACACAAAACTTCCTCGAGTCGAAGATATTCGCAAGAATTGGCTTTTAAACTTCGTTTTTAAAACAAATTGACAACGTTTGAAGTAAGTTCTACCATTGTTATATTGGATATAGCTATTGGAACTCCATAGCAACGACTATTATGATCGGTATATTGACATTCTTTTGAATTAATTTGAGTAAAGTACCACAAAATGATAATATTTGTATTTTATATAAGGGTTTATTGCCTATAAATTGATATTGGATTACACTTGTAATATTTTGTTATGATGACAATATAATGAATTTAGCACATATATACATACATATGTAAGTACTAGGTAGTTAGGTATTACATTATTACATTTTGGAGTAATTTAAAAGTTATATTCTGACTAAAATATGTGATGGAGATGTTAATTTTTCTTAAAATTTGTATGGGACTATTTAAAAAAAATCCCATAATATGGAACAAAGCTAAACAAAAAAGATTTTTGTAATTTTTGTCTGTTTGTCTGTACATTTCTGCGTGCTAATTTGTGAAACGCCTTAACCGATTTGGGTGCAGATTTCACTAATGTATTATTGTAAGCTTTACTTAACATTTAGAATTTGTTTTATTTCAATCGGTTCATAATAAAAAAGTTATGTCAATTTAAAAAATCACCTATGGACGAACCCTAGCGAAGCGGGGGTGAGCCGCTAGTTGAAATAATATATTTAAACTTGGCCATAGAAACATAATATCAAATATGTAATTTTCATATTATATAATACTCGTATATTTTTTAATTTCTATTCTTAAACTACTGTAGAGTTGCATTTAGTTTAATCCTCATAATCATGAACCTTAAACCTGTACCTAATTGATGAATTTAAGTCTTAACATACAATTATGTACATACTTCTTCTTAAAGTTAGTCATTAAGATGATGGCTTGTTTGTTGTTACACTGAAAGTCTAATTCAAGTATAGCCTTGACTCATCCAAGCATTGAACCCAGCACCAATGCACACAGACATCAATTTTGCCAACTGTTCCTATATAATATGTTAATTACCGAGTATTGGCAAACGTATGTCAATCTTGCGTCAATCGTGATGAATTAGCCTATTTACCGAAAGGTCAGGTATTACCAATCATTTAAGTTTTTAAAAAGAAATAGTTTGCCATATTAAAACATCGTGAGGAAACCTGCATGTCTGAGTAAACCTAGTAAGTTTTCGAAAGACATGTGCAGTCCACCAAGCCGCACTTGGGCAGCGTGGTGGACTATTCCCTAATCCCCTCGTATTGAAGAGAGACTCGTGCCCAGCAGTGGGACGTTAAAAAGGGCTGAATACAAATTATATTTCTAATTCGTTGGTCTAGTGGCTAGTATGTACGGCTAGAGATCAAGGGTCCTAGGTTCGAGTTTCCGGCGAAGTAAAGTTGAATCTTTATTTCGATATGTCTGCACTCTGCACAGACACTTGGATCAGTTGTGCACTATAATATCTCCGGGAGATTTTACAGTGCATTTGTCTTAAAAATTGAGTTTTTCTTATAAGTACCATATATAATTTCACATGCATTTAGTAAAAAGCTTATATTTCGACATTAAAAACAGACAATTCAAATTTATTTATCTGTATAGATTTATCTAATAAGTAAAAGATTTGTGCATCACATGAAGAATAATGTTAAACATTTTCGTTTATAGGATCGATAATGAGAATGAGTATCTCTTAGTAACACAGTTATTACACGTGTATATAATTTAATTTTCTTCGTATAGCGTTGTGTTGCGGTCCACAGACCGCAGTTTGATGGCCCCTGCTTTAGGCAGTATATTCTAACCGCTAATTAACTGATCTATAATAAAAGCTATCACTAACGGAGTCTTCAAAACCATGTGGTTTATTTGGTAAGCTTATTAGGCGTTTAATTTATGTAATTTAGATTATAATTATATGTGAATTGTATATGATTTCTGATTATTTGCTTGAGTTAAGATGATGAATACTTATAATCTATAATGTATAAAGACTTCAGAGATGATTTCCGGGACAAAAAGTCCTATGTCCTTCCCAGGGTCTCAAATTATCTTCTTACCAAATTTCATCTAAATCGGTTTAGTAGATCCAGAGATTACCCCCTACAACGTCACAAACTCACAATCTCACAAACTCACAAACTTTACCTCTTTATTTATAGTATAGATAAAAATATTTTTTATGGATATAATAATTTTATTTCTTGTCTTACATACATAAGTCTAATGTAAAAGTTACTAAAGATCACAAAAAAGGCTAATAAAACTAGTGGCTTACGTTAGTTTTATGAGGTAAAAGTAGTGCAAATATGAATATTTCATCTCTCAAATAAAAGTTCATTGTTCATCCTTTAACCCCTTTAGGGTATCATTTTTCAAAATTCCTTTGTTTATGCGTTTACCGGAACGTGTGGGGAAAGAAGATTCTGATTGAAGCCGGTGAGAAAAAAAGAAAACATTCCGGATTAACGCTAAGAAACTTAACTGTCAAAATTATTTTTTTGCTAGGTACTTGTTTTTTTTTATGTATAACTAGCATTGCCCGCGGCTCCGCCCGCGTTCAGATGACCAAAAACCAATTCTTAGGTTTTACATATTAGTATACTCTTACATTACAGTTTTTGTATTTTTTCTCAGAAATGAGATATTTTCCCGCGGTAAAAAGTATCCTATATGTTGACCCGGATAACCATATAAAGCTATCAACATACCGAATTTCATCAAAATCCCTCCAGTGGTTTTTCTGTGATGCGGTAACAGACAGACAGACAAAAATTCTAAAAACTATAGATTCGGCCTCTGTATCGATAATAATGTTTATTTCAATAAGATTTTTCAAAAAATATCTATTGTACAGATTCGGCTTAAATACAATTTTATTATATGTATAGATTTTACTAGTAAACGAGTTTCTAATAAAAACATTCTTAATATTGGCGCTTCGAGCCAGGATTTACAACAAACAAGAACCAGAAATATCAGGAAATTGAATATACGATCTACTTATTCTTCGCTATACAACTAAAAACTACATCACTCGGTGAGACGTTCCAACCAGATTATTCCCTCAAAACTCTATAAAACCTTGTGCTAATACCGTGTCGTTGTGCATTTCAGTGTCTATTTTCGCGTTATTAAAATTTGTTAATTATATGTTATTAAAATTTGTTAAGTATAAAAGAGTTGGACTTCATAGGAGCTGCTGTTGCCAGATATGTTACAGGTAAACGAATCGCTCTGTTTCTACGTGGAATAAGATTTAAGTAGTGTTTTTTTCTCCTTTTTTTACCGGTCATTCTATATATATTATCTGGCAAGGCATGAGAGCAGTATCCTTATACACGTTATATATAGTAGCCTATATATATCGTGTCTTCTCCATTCTACGTGACATTGGCGAAGTAAAATGTGTCCAACTGGTACTCCTAGAAGCCATGAAATAAAAGAATATAAATAAGTTACATATAACCCCACTTCTAGTGAATCACCAAAACATCCAAAACTTAACTTACGTTACCTAAATCTCCAGTTTTAGATTCCACAGTTATATTTATAAAAGAATTGATTAAACAAAGAGGTATTAAAAAGCCGATCAACTAAATTGTCTGTTTATGTATCTTTAGTGCTCACCTTCATTATATATAAAGTACTCTCGTGGGTTTTTTTTCTGCTAGATCTAGACTTAGCGGTATAGGCTCTATGAAAATAGATCTAAAAAATCTAGATCTAGAAGAAAAAAATCTGACAAATCAATAACGTAAATAAGTATAAACTTTGTATTAACAATTGCCATATTATACTATACAAATAAGCTCAGCCCATAGAACTATGCGTGATAGAAATTTTATTTGCTTTAAATGAACTGCGCGATTGAAAATTGATTGAATTGTAAATGTTTATAAAATGATCTATAGAAGTTTATTTCTTATTGAAATTCGATTATCAGCTTATTTGAAATCTGAGTCACTCTCATTTACTAGTCTGGCTCAGAAATATATTATTAACTATACAGATAGGTAAATAAAACCTCTTTTATAATATGATCTATATATATATAAAAGGTGAAAGTGATTGACTGATGTATTAACGCACAGGTCAAACCCTTAAGGCTAGAAAATTGAAATTTCGCACACGTATTCCTTATATGGCAAAGGCATCCACTAAGGAAGGATTTTTCAAAATTCAACCCACAAGGGGGTGAAATAGGGGATAAAAGTTTGTATGAAACTTTTTATTCCTTGGACATATTTGCATGAAATTTCGTATGAATCAATTCATACGACTCAAGTATGTCAAAAATAATGAGTTAATTATTTCAGCGTTTCATAAAATTCAACCCCTAAGAGGGTAAAGTAGGGGACCAAAGTTTTAAATAAACGCATAGGCCAAACCCTTAGGGCTAGAAACTTAAAATTTCGCACACGTATTCCTCTTATGACGTAGTCATCCACTAAGGATGGATTTTTCAAAATTCAACCCCTAAGGGGGTGAAATAGGGGATAAAAGTTTGTATGAAACTTTTTATTCCTTTGACATATTTGCATGAAATTTCGTATGCATTGAGTACGGCAAAATCGATATTGAATCGAAATTGAATCGTAATTAAATCGCAAATGAATCGAAATTGAATCGAAATGGAATCGAAATTGAATCGAAATTGAATTGACATTGAATCGACATTGAATCGAAATTGAATCGAAATCGAATCGAATTCGAATCGATATCGAATCGAAATCGAATCGATATTGAATTGAAATTCGATTCCCGTGGGATAGATTTGTTTTTGTTTTTCTAGAAGCGAACCCTAGCGAATTGAGGGTGAGGGTTAAGAATAAAAGTAAAAAATATCACCAGACAAATGCTGTAAGAAAATGTCATATCCTAAAATGACTGAATCAGGAACAAAACACGTAGATAGTGAATCAATCGAAATTGATTCACTATTTTTGTTGGAAAAATAAACTTTTTACAGGAATCAAATACATTGTCAAACAAGTCCCAATAAAACCCGTTAAAGAGAAAGTCTAGCTGCACACTGTGGAGTATGAGATTTAATTATACATTTTAAAAAAGATAGATGCTTTTTTTAAATTATAATATGCGGAAAAAGTAAACTGGTTTTGATAGAATATTCGCTCTGGAATAGAGGATACGAAAAAAAATTTTATTGGGAAAATAATACTTTTCCGTCGTGATACATGGTAGGTTACTTAGTAATTCTAAAAAAAAACTTGAGGATACAAATCTTATTAGTTTTTGGCATCCTTTATAGGCATGACCCAACAGAGAGCGGATCACAAATAAAATAAGGAATTTTTAATAAAACTATCTGTTCGGATTTCGCGGATTTATTTCGATTTTTGGCTTCCGACGTTTCGAATGTTTTACAACAATCATGGTTACGGGAGAGTAACGAATTACTGTAAAACGTAAATCGTTTAAGTACTATTCTAGTATGAAATTATTTGAGTAAAATATTGCTTTAAAGAAATAATACTTGTTTAGATTAACGCAAATATTCCAAACCAAGCCAAACCAACCAAACCAAAACACCAAAATCAAACAAAATAACCGAAAATCAAAATAAATCCGCGAAAAAATCCGAAAAGATAGTTTTATTTAAAATGTCTAATATTCGCGTAAATCTAAGAAATTTCGTATTAAAAAAGTATTACAATAAGAAAGCAAAACTCTAAACCTTTCTTTAATAATCTTATTACTAGTTTTGCCATAAAACACTAATGTGTAGACAGTCAGCTCTGGTACGTGTATCGCTTTGCATAAGCGACAGTATAAATCACGAAAGCAATAAGGCCGTATAATCGGGATGTACGGGGATCGAGAAAAAACATTCTGATACAAATCACCGCCTTTGTTTGCTTTAGTGAGTGGAATTGTCGATAGTGTTGGATTAGATTTGAGATTTTGAATACTTCAAATATATATGTTCTGTCGATTAACATTATACATATATAAAACTTCGTTCGGGTGTGGCCTCTGCTTTCCAACTTAGTTTAGCGTTAGCTTTGAGTTAGTAGTGACAACAATCGCCGTTTAAAAGTAACTTGCATTTCCCGCGACATTTCTCACACGACAGTTAAGTGTTTAGATATTAAACTTAATTAAGAACATAAAATTATCTCCATTTTGAATTTAAGACACATTCGTTGAGTAGTAACAGCAGAGCAGTGAAGAAATAACGAACACACCCATTAATAGGAAACGGCTGGACGGATTTGGATGTTTATAACGTAGACGCACTATGACTACTGCTAGTAATAAATTATGTCAAAAGATGGCGCTGTTAGTATGCTATAAAGTGAATACATACATATGATAATTTTCTAAATAACCTTTTATATAAATAAAAATGAATGTTGGTATGTTTGTCCTCTATGCGTTCCTAAACCTGATGGATGATGAATCTGATGGATTATTGTGTAAACTGCTTGCTGCTACTGCTGTTGCTTGGCGCAAAACGGAACGTTAGTCTTTCATGCGTCCATAAATCATTCAAGCTTAGGGACGTACGTAGCCAGTATATCTATAAAAAGAAAGTCACTATGCATTAACTTGCAAAAAGCACATATAGACGCATCCGAACGAAGCGAGAGTAAACTACTGGTATTAGTATAAAAAATATATTTCAGTTAGATTGTTTTGTTTCGTAGCAATAGCCTATGATTATTATCGACGTACCTTCCCATCACTACCCATCCCTATCCAGGTAGACCGTATGCGCTGTGTCAGGGATGCGAAAATTGCCCCTATTTATTATTTGCTCTAATTTAGGCCCCTCGAAGGGACAGGTGTCACGGCACGGGAGTGTAATTAAGCTTAGGTCACTTTTTCAAACTCAAAACTAGATAACTAATAGATTTGCGAAGTGCTGAAAATATTTTTTCAAGACGAGATATAATTTATCTAAAAATATTTGAAATTTGTTAATTTAAAAGGATGAGGCTTTAATAAATTGAGTACAATTGCAAAAGCCAGCAAGTGTAGATTCTGGAGATCCTAGGTCGAGCTAAGTATATTAAAAAAAAAAAATTGTAAGCCTTGAGTTCAATGTTGGCGAGTTATCCCCATGACAAGACACAAGGTAGTCCGGCGGTAATGTCTGCCTACTTTTTATTTAAGACATTTTCAACATGATTTTTATATATTTAGCAATAATACGGCAATAAATGAATGAATCGAGCTTTTTTTTAATGTATTTATAAAGAAAGCATAGTCAGTGTAATAATATTAATATAGATAATATATAAGGCAGTGGTAGCCCAGTGGTAACGCGCTCGCTTGGGAAACCGAGTGAGCGAGTTCAAATCCCGGGTCTCGCACTTTTGATATTTTCATGTGCGAATCATTTTCAACATGATTACCACTTGTCTTAACGGTGAAGGAAAACATCGTGAGGAAACCTGCATGTCTTAGAGAACTTAGCAAGTTTTCAAAAGATATGTGAAGTCCGCCAACCCGCACTTGGCCAGCGTGGTGGACTATGGCCTGATCCCCCTCGTATTGAAGGGAGGCCCGTGCCCAGTAGTGGGACGTTAAAAAAAGGGCTGAATACATACAATACAGATAATATATACACAGATAAGTATTTCTTTTGTGAAGAAATAAGACAATTTATCTCCACGTATCAAACAGATTTAGGATTGTTCAATAACTTTTCGACACTAAGTCGATATTAGTTCCTGTAGCTTCAACTAATCCTTCGAAACTTTGTCGAAGGAAACGTTTGGAAACTCAAATGATATAAGTTCAAGCGTCTACTTGGATTGTATTCTTTGTAGTTCAGTCCATTTAAGTATGACCTCCGTTTTCATGGGATCACATATTATTGGTGATTCAGATAGAGAGAGAAGGTTAAGGTTTAATTATTAAAATTATTAATCCTACTAATATTATAAACGCGAAAGTTTGTAAGAATGTACGAGTATGTTTGTTACTCTTTCACGCAAAAACTATTGAATGGATTTTGATGAAATTTTACAATAATACTACACTTACTACTACTTTTTACCCCGGAAAAATGTACGGTTCCCGTGGGATAGATTTTTATCTAATAAATGTCCGCGGCTTTGCATGTATGTATGGTGATAAATAATTACTACTTACTAAAAATAGTATAGGTAGGTAAGGCTACCCCCTCAGAAACGTACTGGGAGGCCGCCTACCTCTGGTACTTCTTTGACAGCAGAGTGGTCCGTTGGAGCAACCCCATGGTTGTTGTCGTCCGTTTCGGCAGACCTGCGATGGAAATTCGGTTGGGTTTTAGTGGGTAGTACTGCTTTGCCGATGAGTCCCACAAAACCATGAAAACCATTTCGCAATCAATGAAAATCTCGCGCTGTATAAAAACATACAAACGAATTGATATATTACTGTGACATTTATATAAAGCGAATGAATACGTAACATAGTAAATATGTAAATATATGCTACTATGATATGGAAAGCTTGTTGTAAAAGACCAACTTGTACTTGGCTGATTTATAGCAATATATGATGCTCACTTTTCGGCAAAGGTAGACTCAGATGTTATATATCAAAGTATGTAAGTGTATTTTTCCAATATTTGTACAGGGACGTATGACGTATGAATAAATATAACATGTATGTATATATGTATATGTACATACATACATATATCAAAATTCTTGTTGTATTAACATGGACAATGGATATAAATATCATGGATATGACATTAAATTAGAATTTTCTCATCTAGGGATCTATATTCGACGACACGTTTGGCTCAGTTTATGTCACCCTACTTGCTGTGGCGACGGTCGCGGGTTCGAGTCCTGCTGGGGTCATTCATTTGTGTGATAAGCACGAATATTTGTACTCCAGTCAAGGGTTTTTATATGTATAATATGTATGTATTTAAAGTTATATATGTGTAATTTATCAACTATCTGGTATCCATAACACAAGCCTCGTAGCTTACCATGGAACTAGATGGTGATGTGTGTTAATGTCGTAACATTATTATTTATTTATTATTATTATGATTAGCATTAACATAGTGTAAGGTTCTAACTAATTAGGTTATGAGTTTGATTATCGTTATTATAATAAAAAAATCAAATATCTGTACTAAAATAATATTTAGGTCTCCATTTTATTAAGAATATGTGACATCAAGTGATATTAAAAGAAAATTAGAATTAGCCTTCTTATTTATTTTGCACACATCGAATAGTATAAATGCTACTAATATAAATCCGAAAATTTGATGTTTGTCTGCATGTTTCCTACTCTTCCACGCTGAAAGGGCTTTACGGATTTGGTATACAGATAGAGTGTGACCTGAGTAAAGCACAGGCCACTATTAGACATCTAGGAGCGAACTCGAAAGCGAGGGAAAGTCGCTAGTTTAACATAGATGGCACTTCCATTTTGCTCTAAGTATAACCTAAGATGAAATATAATAAAATATACATCGATCTACTCATCTATAATGCGAGGAAAACAAACGGATTGTTTCTACCGTTATAAAACAGCGGCCGTCAGCGTCTTGTCAGCGAAAAAAACAATTTTAATCTCCATAATGTTGTGATGTGTTTATATGTGACGATTTGTCGTGTCGTGTACGTTATCGTATTAAATAATTACTTATTTATTAAAAAACACTCAAGCTAAAATGACTTTTAAAATAAATATTTATTTATTTTAAAAGTCATTAACAACAAAGTCATTAAAATTATTCATTGAATAGAATATAAAATCGATTTATATTCTATTCTATTCATAAATTGAATAGAATTATTTATACATACAAAAAACCCTCCTTTTTTGAAATCAGTCAAATAACCATTGCCAAGCAATTGATCTATAGTTTTTACAATATTGTACTTGGTATGAAAAGAAAAAAAGAATCTCATATAACAGGAAAATATCACCTAAGTAGTTTTAAGTGCACTCTAGACACTTTTCACTTTTAAAGTCTGTGAGAAATCAGATGCAGCGTCAACGGCTTTATATGCTTCCTTGACAGAGGTATGTAACAGCGCCAACTTACCCACTCCAGGCTGCTAACGAAAACCCTGTACTTGACCCGCCCGGGACTCAAGCCCAGGACCACCGCGTACTCTCGTAAATGTTAGCCACTACCAAAGAGAGATACACTTAATCACCTATTACAGGCAGCAATGGAAATATCCCATTAAAAATTTTAAATTTAGAAAAATCGTGTCGTAAAATCTAATTCCATTATCATTCCTCATTCACGTCTGTCTAGTAGCGTGATATACGTTGCGCTCATCCATATTGAATTGCCTATTTTTTTAGATGGAAAGATGTGTTCTTTTCATACACAGCTAGTTTGTTTCAAAAGGATTAAAGGCATAACGCTGAAAACATGTATTATACTTGAAAGGTTTAATTTTTCTCTAAAAATGTATGGGTTTAGTACGTTTTTGAAAGCGTCTCTTCTATGGCATGTTGTTGGAATAGGGTGTTAAAGTTGTTAATGCTTTTAAACAAAGTTGAAATTAGCAATAATTTTATTTTCAAAAGCTACATTATTTGAAAATATGGCACCAACTTATAGGTAATGTTGAAAAATAATATTTTGTTTCCAAATTATATAATACTAGCAGAACCCGCAACTTTGTTCGCGCTAAAACTACAAAAAAAACTCTAAAAAGGTAGGTTAAACACACATTTTTATTCTCTATTTTACCCCCTTATGGGATGAATGAATTAATTATATTGAAGAGCATTAATACCAAGATTCAGGTAATTCTGATTATAAATATTTTTTTGGGTTGTATTTAACGTATTTTCCCGTGGAAATGAGATAATCTCACGCGGTAAAAAGTAGCCTATGTCACTCTTCGGCTCCCCAAATATCTTCACACAAAAAACAAAACTAACAAAAAATCACGCCAATCCGTCACTCTGTTCTGACGTGAAAGAAGGACAAACAAACAAACACACTTTCACATTTATAATATTAGTATGGATTTGACTACATTGTTTGACGTAGACACATTGATTAAATTGAATAAAATTCTATGATGCATGCTTCGCTACTGTGGTCTGTCCTCTGCAACTTTGGTCTAGTTAGGCCACAACGCTAGACGGATATTGTCTTTCCATCTTATTTTTGGAACTTTCCCATCCTTGTAGTCTCTTGGATATTATAGAGTCAATTGTTTACTCCAATTAACAACCAATTTATATTTCGCGTTACATATATAAAAAATTAGAATTAAAATAGAGTAAACTTTTAACAAATTATAAATATTTGTTGAAGAGGTATCGCAAAACATACACAAAGAAACAAACATATACACGATTGCGCTCCACCTTTTTTTGAAATCGGTCGAAAATAAACAATTTTCAAATTGACTGATTATTATAGTTTACTTATTACTTGCTCTACGCAATGTTTTGAAAAGAAAATATTTGAAGATCCTCAATTCTATTCCGAACCCGCACTATAAATAGTCAGCTCAGTAGTACTATATACTTATCACATCATCAATAGTATTTATTTTTTTACATAACAAAATCCAATTGAAAAACTTGTTATATTCAACGAAGTAAGATTTCTGACGAATAATCTGACCTATTTTTAAAGGTACTTTCAAAGCTTAGATTGGTTAGATGTTTTTTTTCCAGAATATCTGTTTTAAATATCCTAATTTAACACCTCCAGGTAAATTTCTAAGAAATTAATTAAATTTCCAAGAAATCTATTGTCAACTGGGGCTTGTAAGACCGAGT
This sequence comes from Brenthis hecate, assembly GCA_951806755.1. Classification (NCBI taxonomy): domain Eukaryota; kingdom Metazoa; phylum Arthropoda; class Insecta; order Lepidoptera; family Nymphalidae; genus Brenthis; species Brenthis hecate. The sequence goes on from OX638257.1 coordinate 7,536,198, forward strand.
CTTGTCTTATATATACCTACATATGATAAAATTCTATATATACATACAATTAAATATTTTTTGGAAAATCTTATCGAAATATTTATTATCAATACGGAGGCCGTTTCTATAGTTTTTAGAATTTTTTTCTGATTGTAGATATGTTTCATAGCTCTACGGTATAGATAGAAAAGTGCTGAAATTCGACTTATAAAAATGGAATTTTAGATTTTTCTATAAAATGGGATAATATTTATATCCATTTTTACAAAATGGTTCAATTTTCAAACATGATTTCGTCCGAATGTTTATATTTTTTAACCGACTTCCAAAAACGAGAAGGTTCTCAATTCATCGGAATCTTTTTTTTTATGTATGTTCACCGATTACTCGAAGAAGCCTGAACCGATTTGGAAAAATTTTATTTTGTTTGAAAGGGTGTACTTCCCGGGTGGTCCCATATAAATTTTATCGAAATCGGTCGAGCGATTTTAAAAAAAATCAATAATAAATATTTTTTTTAAGCAAATTTTTTAATCGAATATGTTATTAAAAACTTTCTTCCAACAAATTGCGTGCTTTTTACGTCTACACTAACAATATACACACAGCGGACAATATTTTAAGATATGGATATCTATGATGATGTAAATATGTATTTTACGTATCAAATTATATTAGATTTCCTATGCGTCGGCTGGCACCGACTTCGAAAATATCTGATTAGGTATCTATTCTAAATGAAAACCCCCGTTTAGTTATTTTTTACCTTTTAGTGCCTGGAAGTGGTTTTTTTTAAGTTTTTATAGATACAGTATTGTAGTTATTTTTAATAACTCTGGTAATCAAAAGAAACGATTTTATAAAATTACTAATAGTCCATACCTTAGTTGATTTTTTTATATAAGCTTTAGTTTACTTACCTATAGATTGGTAGCTTCTTCACGGACTGACTACACTGACGCTTTCATTAAATTGATGATTGAAAAGCACTATTGTAATAAGTCTAATTGAATAAAATTTTATTAATTTATTCATTCATTGTTTTATTATTTTTAATATTAATTTTGGTATACTTGAGAATTGGGTGTTAATAATTGCCATTATTTTACTTATATAGTAATGTTACCGTGTGAGTTTTTAAGTTTTTCATCCCCAAAGAGTTGTGTGAGAAACCTAATTTTAAACTAAAATTACACACTATTGGGCCAACAATTTATCTAAACAGTAAATATTATGAAACTATATAACTGTCTTCTATTATTTTAAATAAAAATATCTTTTCGGATTATTTCGCGGATTTTTATGATTTTTGGTTCCTGACGTTTCGATTGCTTTACAGCAATCATATTCACGGGAGAGACTAAAGTTATAGACGTCTCAAACACATAATATACTTGTTACAGACAGCCTACCCACAAATAACAAAATGAATTCAAAAAAACTTTTTAACAAAAACATAAAAACCGACTTCAAACAAAAGCACTAAAAAGTAAAAAATAACTGATTGGTAGTTTTCATTTACTATACATACCTAATCAAATATTTTCGAAGTCGGTGTGCTTTGGCTAAGTAATTAAAGCCTACCTATTAAATACATACCTAATCAAATATTTTCGAAATCGGTGCCAGCCCATACAAAGCAAAGCACACCGACTTCGAAAATATTTGATTAGGTATGTATAGTAAATGAAAACTACCAATCAGTTATTTTTTACTTTTTAGTGCTTTTGTTTGAAGTCGGTTTTTATTTTTTTGTTAAAAAGTTTTTATTTTTCCCTTTTTAGTGTAGACAGTAGTAGCAAAGTAAAAATTCTAAAGTGTTAGGCTTGTCAAACCAAACAAAATAAGCAGAAACTCAAAGTATCTACTATTAGTCGTTGAAGAGTTCCACATATCCACCTTCTGGCCTTACCATCAGACCAGGTCAACAATACCGAACCTCTGTACTATCAACGGAAATAGAAACACTTGCAAAGTTTCAAGTCAATATGATAATTAGAAGTAAGTTAAATTCATTATTAGCTAGTTTTCCACCCTTAGGGGTGGTATTTTTTTTTTAAATTTAAATGGGACCAATCTGGAAGTATACCCTTTCAAACAAAACAAAAATTGTCCAAATCGGTTAATAAATGACGAAGTTCTGAGGTGTCAAACATAAAAAAAAATACAGTCGAATTAAGGTACTTTGGTATATCTTTTTGGTATTTGGTATATATTTGGTATACAATATCAATTGTTGATTTTCATACTAAACATCTTTTTTAATAAGTATTATAATTAAATACATTAATATTATTTGTTTAATTTTAGCTGTTATTATTATAAGTATTATAATTTTTTTAAACTTTATTAATTACTGATATTCTTCTTCTATTAATTAGTTGAAGTCATGGAGCCCTTTAAGTCAAACAGGGTAGGAATAAGTCCCATTGTTTTTTGATCTTCAAGTGCTTGGAAAGAGTATTTTGACTTGAGGTCTAAAGAAAAAGGCATATGGTACAAAACGATTCAACCACAACCTTGTTTTCAAATTCTTGGGTAGATATGTGTAATTTTAAACGTGAAGATATTGTGATGGTTTTGAGACTGCGCTCCGGACACATTCCATTAAATAAGTTTGGGTATTTAATGAAGAAAGTTCTTTCTCCTAATTGTCCCGATTGCAGAGTTATAGAGGATGCGTACCATATTTTAATGGAATGTGCTCGAAGCGAACCCCTTTTATCACAATTAGCAGATAGATCAATTGGAATATGTAATATATATCTTGCAAATCCTACTTATAGTAAACATAACATAAGTAAGCGAAACTAAATAATATTATAAATAATGTATAGATAAGAATATTTGCTTAACCTACCAGAGCAACATAGTCTCCCAAGTGACTCAGCTCTTTAAATGAGAATAAAAAAAATGTCACATTAATATTATAAATGTGAAAGTTGAGAGTATGTATGGATGTTTGTTACTCTTTCACGCCAGAAAGGCTAAACGGATCTAGATGAAATTTGGCACAGAGATAGATTATGGTATGGAATAATACATAGGCTACTTTTATCCCGGAAAAATGTACGGTTCCCGTGGGATAGATTTTTTTGATTTTCTAGAGGCGAAGCTGAGCGAAGCGAGGGTGAGCCGCTTGTACTCTAATAATCGATCACATCGTTTAAAATATGAAACTAAATTATTTTTATTTCAAAATTTTTCCCAGCAAGGTTTTAAGTGTTTCAAGAATTCAATTCAATGCAAGCAGCTCGAAAGGTGTACTTTCCATTCTAATTTTTTAACATTTCACAACCGAAAGAACTGTACCAGTTCTATTTTCTAGAAAAATTGTTTTGAAATCTGGAATTTCGAAACGAGACAATTTGAATGAAAATTTCAATGTGAAACCGTGTCAGTGATCTCAGTAATTTGGGATAGGTTCCTCCAGCGAAACTCCAGGAAAAAAAAGAGAAAAAGACAAAAAGCGTGACGTTCATTCGAGTTATATCTTTATTTTGAACTTTTAATGCTTAAATGCGTAGTGTAAATGTTTCTATGGACTATATACTTAAAAGTTATGATGTTCTCCTGGCCGTTTCCGGCTACGGCGGCGAATCTCATTGAGACTAGCCAACTGCGCAGGAGATATTATAGTGCACAAGTGTACGCGCAGACACAAGTGCACTCTCTATTCCTGTCACTCTCATACTCCGATGGGACGACTGCTCGACACGACCAGTGAGAGTTAAGGTTAACTGCCTCGGTGGTGTAGTGACTAGCATGTACGGCTGCACACCCGGAGGTCCTGGGTTCGAGTCCCGGGTCAGGCCAAGTTTAGTTATTGAGTCTTTCTGTATAGTAAGCCTCAGTAACAGCCCGGAGTTGGGAAGTTGGCGGTGTTTCACCCCCGTGCCTCGGAGAGCACGTAAAGCCGTCGGTCCTGCGCCTTATCTCTCACCGGTCATGTCGAGTAGTCGTCCCATCGGAGTATGAGAGTGACAGGAATAGAGAGTGCACTTGTGTCTGCGCGTACACTTGTGCACTATAACATCTCCTGCGCAGTTGGCTAGTCTCAATGAGATTGGCCGCCGTGGCCGGAATCGGTCAGGAGAACTTATACTTAAAAAGGGGTAATGGGATCAAAATACGAAATACGTAAATAAAAAATATAAAATTATGAATGAATGCTAATTCAGATATTGAGCCAAACCGATTTTCAATATTTTACGCCTAGACATGGCATTAGAATCCTTTATGTAACTAATAATATAAGTAATCTGTGGGACAGAAAAGGATAGATGATGGATTGTAACATGCCCTCTCTCTTCCTACCCCGAAAGCGTGTAGATTATTTCATAAATGTATTACCAGCATGAAGCATGTAATTTTAAAATAACTTACAAAAATGTATATGTTTTTTTGGGTTAAAACACGGTTTTATTAGTTTTTTACGTCCTCTCACGTATATTATACGAGTATAGCTCATAAAGTACAGGGATCCCGCTACGAATAGAAACAGCCTATTTATCAGCCTTGTTTCATTTGAAGTAACTTTGTTCTGCTTTGCTATATATTTTACATATCCTAATTTATATAAAAATAATATTACTCAAAGAGTAATTAGATTATCATACAACTTTTATTTTATGTATGATATTAAGATACTAGAAAAAATTGGAATATGCTTATAAGCGGATTTATTATAATTATTAATTTATAATGTACTATTAGGCTACTTCCCCATACAAGCTTTCATCCCCATTTTCACCCCTTAAAGAATGATTTCCAGGATAAAAACTATCCTATGTCCTTCCTATTGTCTCAAACTATCTTCTTACTAAACTTCATCTAAATCGGTTTATTAGTTTCGGAGCCTATTCGGTACAAACAAATAAACAAACAAATCTTTCCTCTTTATAATATTAGTATACATTAGAAATTATATTGAATCTTAAAAGATTATCCTACCATCTGGGATGACTTATAGAGTAGACTGTTTCTTGGCCAGACGTCAGCTAAAAATGGCGGAAAGGCGCGACAGAGACAAAACGAATGTACGGCCAGAAGTCTTCTGTATTCATTGAAATACGATTAATGAAGATGGATATTTATAACCATTTTACATTCCATTACGATATTAATAATTTTTAATAAATTATATTTCTTAATAAGTTTTTTACATTCCATTTATAAATTCAAATTGGAATAAAAGATGGGTATTAGCCGAACGTTCGCTTTCTCTCTTTCTAGAGAGTGGTCACTTTCATGAGACTATTGCTTAGTCCATTCTCTACGTCAATGGTATGTATGACCCATGTACAATATAAAAAAATATATTGTTACTATTATTTACTATTTATTAAAAAATATAGTTATAGATAGGTACTACGAGTATTTGTTAAAAAAAATGAAAACCGATGCACAGTTGGCTAAAATATCATGTAATATACAAAAATAATACAGAAGAACTCAGTACCTCCTTCTCCTTGAAGTTGTTTAAAATTTAAAAATAATATTCTAATTCTGATACGAACTTTATACGTTGTAATTTTGTGAAATCCAGATCTCAATACAATGATTTGATATCATGGAAGTGATTTGATGTTGGAGCCAGCAGGTAGATAGTGGAACTCTTCACTAGATATTAGTTCGTATTCTTCGAGCTTGGGCTCACTTAACTAGTTTTAACGAGTTCCTTACATTTGGTCAAAAGCGTGTTTTAAGTACCAGGGCCCTTTTTATTCCTTCAGGTGTAGATAGAATACGTATTCACAACAATTTTCCTTGTTTTTCACATTCAGTAGAAAATTTCCCTACGGGGTAATAAGAGTTGTTGATTGGTTATAATTAAAAGACTGTTTCATAGGAAATCTAGCGACTTATCCTTCTTTCGCTTAGGCACCTTGCCTGTCCCATAACAAAATTCGACCACATTGTAGCAATTCTTGGTAGATAAAAATTCTAAAGACTGAAGTCTTCTATTATATATACACACATTCTTAAATACAAATCTAAAAGTTTTCATGTAAGTGAAGGAGTTATTATGTAGTTGTTATGGCTTAACAGATTTGGATGAAATTTCAAATGGAAATAACTTAGTTCTTAGTTAACACTAAACACAGGACCGGACGTCACAGGCAGAAATTTGGTTTGTCATAAAATATTTAATTATATATTAAATGTATATAAATATTAGAACCTTTCCAATGAATTAACAATAACTTTAACAAATAATGAAGTTAAAATAGCAGACGTACAGATAAATGTTACTTGAATTTAAAATCCTGGAAGACAAAACATGCTGTTAAGATAGCAAGTGGAGAGGTTAATTCAGGGGACCCCAAGTGCATATCTAAAGGGCCCGATATAATATTTTTATCGACTTGGTTCTGCCCACCGGTTCATTCGTTTGGAATGATTTTCAATTTTTCTTTTATGCTCTTGGGAAGATTCTTCGGACTACAATAATATAATTGGGAATATTTGTATGAGTATGTTTTTTACTTCTTCACAATGAAATGCTGTACGATTTGGACGAAATAAGCAAAGCGAGGATAAGTTTTTTCAAATTTTAGAGCCAAATGTTATTAAAATAATATTTGAGATGAGCTAATATCTCACGAAAACGTATTACCGTAATAAAAATCATCTGCATTAATACAGTATTAAGGGCTAAGATAATATAAATTTTATATTGGGCCTTTCAACTTACCCGTATCTAGTGCAATCCCAAAGACCAAACAAACCATTTCTATAAATATTTACATTAATTATTATAAGCTAATAATTTAACTATTATTATTTTCCATCGGAACACCAGACGTACTGCAGGATACCATCCTTTCTTGGTTGACAGTCCGAGTTCCGACCACTCGCACAAAGCGCTATTCGAGATCTTTTATAATGCGCACAGCCAAGAAATGGAGCGCCCTGCGTGCGTCTGTTTTTCCGAGTGCGTACAACCTGAATCTATTTAAAGTGCGTGTTAACAGGCTTCTCCTGGGCAAACTCGCTAGATCGTAGACATTATCTATACCTTCGAGCTAAGATGAAGGTCAAGAGTAAGCCCATTTCTAATAAAAAAATATATATTAAAGATTACTAGTTTTTGCCTGCACTCATATAGTTTATGTACAGCTTCTAATATATTAATTTTCTTTTTCATTTTTAGGCCCTATTACCTATGTTAATAACTCAAATAAAATATTTTCAAATTGTCTATAGAAATTCAATTCTTTATAACAATTATTTAAAATCGTTATGTACTTCGGTGCCATTTGTATTTTTTCTAAAGTATTCTATTATTTTCTGCGTAGACACATGACTTTTGAGACTTTAAAAATCTTAGTCTCCAGGTATTTTGTCGTTGGGACTAAAAAATGAAAATAAAACGCGAAACATCCAAAGCATAATTTTATTTAAAATATTTTTTTTTTGTGTTATATATATTTAAAAAAATGTCATTAAAAAAAAAAGGAAAAAAGGTAATAGCTACGTATAGAAATCGCAGATTATCTACGGGTCCAACTTTACATACCCCTGTTCCAAGAGAATCGAATTTAAAATGAACAGTCGGCTAATGGTTAAAAAGCGGTGTTTTCTGAGTAACAGTTCTGTTTAGATGATAATATGTTTTACCTTATCTAGAGTTCTCCTTGCCTCGGACGCTGGTCGGAGGAAGGATAAATAGTGCTGACTTAAATTGGTATCTTATTTAATCTAGGCAATATAACATAGTATATTCTACTTTTATACTCGGGCGCTATTTCAATTTTATTTTTTTGACATTTATTTTTTATAAGCATTTTAAGTTTCTATAAATAAACAAAATATGCTGGGACATTAACACACATCACCATTTTAATAATAACTGTACAAGTCAAATACGTGAAGAGTGCCATATATTTCACACTGAATGGCAATGCCAATTTTTTTGGCAAAATCCGAGCCAGCTCTCCTGTCACCAGTAGAGCCGATAATGCGAGGTGTTATGTTTTTTAAGAAGTATTTAGCACTTTAATTACATGGATTAAGGGTTTCTACTGTAAAGAATATGAAGAAATAATTTTGCCTTGTATGGGCTGGCCCCGATTTCGAAAATATTTGATTAGGTATGTATTTAATAGGTAGGCTTTAATTACTTAGCCAAAGTACACTTTCGTTTGAAGTCGGTGTTTATTTTTTTGTTAAAAAGTTTTTATTTTTCCCTTTTTAGTGTAGACAGTAGTAGCAAAGTAAGAATTCTAACGTCTTAGGCTTGTCAAATCAAAGAAAATAAGCCCAAACTCAAAGTATCTACTACCTTCTGGCCTTACCATCAGATCAGGTCAACAATACCGAACCACTGTACTATCAACGGAAATAGAAACACTTGCAAAGTTTCAAGTCAATATGACAATTAGAAGTAGGTTAAATTCGTCATTAGCTATTTTGCCGCCCTTAGGGGTAGTATTTTTGTTTGAAATTTAAATGGGACCAATCTGGAAGTATACACTTTCAAACAACACAAAAATTGTCCAAATCGGTTAATAAATGACGGAGTTCTGAAGTAACAAACATAATAAAAAAAATACAGTCGAATTGAGAACCTCCTCCTTTTTGAAGTCGGTTGAAAATTAAAATAAATCCGCGAAATAATCCGAAAAGATAGTTTCTATTTAAAATGTCAAATATAAGATCTCGCGTAAATCTAAGAAAGTATTTTATAATACCAGCGATGATTCCCCATACAAAATTTCATCCCTATTTTTACCCCCTTAAGGTAGTAATGAATTCCGGGATAAAAATGTCCTTCTCAGGGTCTCAAACTATCTTCTTACCAAATTTCATCTAAATCGGTTCAGTAGATCCAGAGACCACCCCTTACAACCTCACAAACTCATAAACTTTACCTCTTTATAATATTAATATAGATTAGTTTAGATATGTTCACGTTTTCACTTCCCTAACCAGTAAAATGAATAGCATGAAAAACAAGGAATAAATGTTTTTCTTATATCGAAACAATTCGCATTGTGTGGGGGTTCCAAGAGCAGTGCTTTTGTAACCAGAAAGCCATAAATATTGCGATAACTATGATTTATACATAATACATGTCAATAATATTTACTAATATCATTAATTTGAAAGTTTTTTTGTTTGTCCTTCTATCATGCAGTAATAATAAATGTAGCCTATCTCAATTTCCGACTTCAAAAAGAAGGAGTATTCTGTATTGGAGTATTTATTACGAAAAATTCATTGCTAGGTGTTAAATAGTTGCTTTTTAACTGATTTTGAAGTCGGTATGCCCTTATTAGTTAAAAAGTGCTATCTCAAAACATCCGAATCTCTTCCGAGATAAATAATTCAATACTCTATTACATAACATTTATTTAATATTAAATCACTTATTTAAAAATATTTTTCATTTGTTGTTTCTGCATAATATTTGATGCTTATTGAACGGTGAAATAAAGTTATTTTCATCCACTTTTCATACGTCAATAAAAGCAATTTAAAATTTAAAATTATAATATAAATTATATAATCTTTAATTAGCAACTATTATTGTGTCTATGGGCTTAACTACAGTAAGAGCCCTTGTACATTTATACTAGACTAGTCGTTGACTCGATTTTCATTTATTTGTCGATTTACAATAAAATTAATAAATAAATACGTTGGGACACAGCACCATCTAATTCCATGGTAAGCTACGAGAAATGTATTATGGGTAGCAGATAGTTGATAGACTTCACATATATAACTTTAAATACATACATAATAATTATAAATATATATACCCATGACTGGAGTAAAACATTTGTGCTCATAACACAAACGAATGCCCCCAGCGGGACTCGAACCCGTGGTCGCTGCCACAGCATGTATGGTACAAACTGAGCCAAACGTGTCGTCAAATTAAAAAAAAAAAAAATTATAAAATACTAATGGCGAACCTTCGATTCGCTCAATTAAATTCGCTTGGAAAAATGGTTTATGATCGTATAGGAAAAAATCTTTTTCTTTGGCCAGGGACCTTTGCCAAAGTTTCATCACAATCGCAATCCTAAACCACTAGAAAAACACACTGAGTACAAACGTATAAAGAAAAAATCATATTTATTTATTTAGAATATTTTTGTAGACTTTGTATAATTGCTGTACTCTTATAGGTAGTTGTAAAATATTAGATGGGTTACAGTTCTCGCACTGGTCGTGCCGAATTGGCGTCCCATCGGAGTATGAGAGTGATAGGAACAGAGAGTGCACGATGTCTCTGTGTACGTACAAGCTTGCTCTATAGTATCTCCTGCACAAGACATGGTGTACCAGGGTATCGAATTCGCGTAACATTACCATTAACATTATGTAACACAACGGAAGAAAAAACGGAGATGGACAAGAGGTAGAAATATGGAGTTTGATGATGGCTTTAGTGGTCTATAGATTTATTTTAGTTTTAAATTTTAATATGTGTCTATGCTTATTAGATATTCTTTCTTTCTTTAGGTTTTAACTCAGAAACAGTTGAACGGATTTGAATGAAATTTTCACAGACTATATGGTCTCTAGTAACATATAGGCTACCGTTAGGGTCCTAGAGAAGCACCCGAGCAAAACGAGGGTAGCCGTTAGTAAAATTATAAATTGTCATATTCACAATATTTTCAATTATAAAACACACAAATATAAAAATAAACCTATCCCACGGGAAGCGTACATTTTTCCGGGATAAAAAGTAACCTATGTGCTATTCCAGACTATAATCTATCTCTGTGTCAAATTTCATCCAGATCCGTTCAGCCGTTCTGGCGTAAAAGAGTAACAAACATCCATACATACACACAAACTTCACATTTGTAATATTAGTATACATCATAATTATACAAAAAAAAAAAACAAAATAATTACTTAATTATTTTTTTTTGTATAATATATAATAAATTTTCCGTAAAATATGAAGAATATATGTCAAATAGATGTAAAAGGTCCATAATATATTCGGATTTAATGTTACGCGGGATTACTATCGGTTTATTTTAATCCAAAAAGTCGAGCAAAGCCGTATGAATAAACATGAGATACGTTGGAAATTAAACGCTCTGTTAAACTAATTCTCAACTACAGTTTTAAACTACGAAGTTGTTTGTTTGAGGTAATTCCGACAGTTAAATCTGCCGTTTTGGCAGTTAAAAGTTTGGAATTTTACAAAAAACTACTTTTTCAAATGTTTTTAATCTATCCTTTATGGTCTTCTAACTAAACTATATATGTATACTAAATGTACACGTATGTAAGTGCACGAATAAAACTAGTTTAAAATGAATATGACATGGAGGTTTATTTTAGTTTTAACTTCATTTTTAAGTCGATGTTTTAAACGTTTGCTTGTAGTACACACGTAGCTCTATACTAAAACTGACTGCTACTTTTTACCGCGGGAGATTATCTCATTCCCACTGAAAAACACGTTATAATACAACTCGATTTTATTTAAAATTCATTCTATAAGGGAGTAAAATAGTTTAAGACCCTGGAAAGGACATAGGATACTTTTCAACCGACTTCAAAAAGGAGGAGGTTCTCAATTCGACTGTATGGTTTTTTTTTTTTTATGTTTGTTACCTCAGAACTCCGTCATTTATTAACCGATTTGGACAATTTTTGTTTTGTTTGAAAGGGTATACTTCCAGATTGGTCCCATTTAAATTTCAAAAAAAAAATACCACCCCTAAGGGTGGAAAAACAACTAATGATGAATTTAACCTACTTCTAATTGTCATATTGACTTGAAACTTTGCAAGTATTTCTATTTCCGTTGATAGTACAGTGGTTCGGTATTGTTGACCTGATCTGATGGCAAGGCCAGAAGGTGGATAGGTGGAAGTCTTCAACGGCTAATAGTAGATACTTTGAGTTTGGGCTTATTTTGTTTGATTTGACAAGCCTAACACGTTAGAATCCTTACTTTGCTACTACTGTCTACACTAAAAAGGGAAAAATAAAAACTTTTTAACAAAAAAATAAAAACCGACTTCAAACAAAAGCACTAAAAATTAAAAAATAACTGATTGGTAGTTTTCATTTACTATACATACCTAATCAAATATTTTCGAAGTCGGTGTGCTTTGGCTAAGTAATTAAAGCCTACCTATTAAATACATACCTAATCAAATATTTTCGAAATCGGTGCCAGCCCATACAAAGCAAAGCTCACCGACTTCGAAAATATTTGATTAGGTATGTATAGTAAATGAAAACTACCAATCAGTTATTTTTAATTTTTAGTGCTTTTGTTTGAAGTCGGTTTTTATTTTTTTGTTATTATCTCGGAAATCATCCCTTAAGGGGGTGAAAATGGGGACGAAAGTTTGTATCGGGAAGTAAGCTAGGGACCCGAGCGAAGCGAGGGTGAGTCGCTAGTATCATATAAATTGTATGATGTAATAAATTGTTGGATTTGATTTAATTTTAAGTTTATTTTCTTCTCATTAGAGCATTTTAATAAAAGCTTGTTTTAAAATATATTATTAACTATTAATTTTAAAAGACTATAGCATGATCCCCCTCGTATTCAAGGGAGGCCCTTTGCCTATCTGTGGGACGTTAACAAGGGCTAATCTGCACTAAAATTATTAAGAAATAAAGTTTGTATGTAGGGGATATTCTCTGAAACTACTGATCCGATTCTTTCACTAATAGGAATCTATACCGCCGAGCTAGAGGCCATTTTTAATTTCGAAAAAATATGCTTACCGTTTCCGTCAGGAAATCATAATAATTTTAACTGAAGTAAAAAAATGGCCATTGAGTTATTTTATCAGCTAGGTTGATTCATCATACAAACTTTCATCGGAATAAAAATCCTATGCCCTTCTCGGGGTCCCAAACTATCTTCTTATTAAATTTCATCTAAATCGGTCTAGTAGTTTTTGAATTTATTCCTTACAAACATACAAAAACACGGAAGATTGTTAGGCACCTAGGAACGCACGACGCGAAGGTAAGCCAATAATTATTATTATAACGTTATCAAAACAAGCGAAGGCAGAATTAAATACTTATAACACAAGCGCCTTTTACATAAAATCTTAACACGCACATCACGTAAGGGCTTGACCAATATGTAAATACGTTCATTAGATCAATTCGTGACAAGGTTCGGTAGTGACCGACAGACGGATTATGTATATAAATACCTTATGTTTGCTTAAATAATCAATAATGTTGTTTATATTGGCTATATACAGATCGATCGAATGTCAATTTTATTATCAACTAGCCTATGTTGAAACGGTTAGTATAGAAGGTAGACTATGTACAGGGTGGAACAAATCGGATGTGTTGATGTTAGTTAGGATTGATGTGTGCTATTTGTAATATTGTATCGTTTTCAATAATTGTAACATACAATTTTCGTTCAAGACATTTCGTCCTTACTATAGACTCTATTCAATATCGATTAATACGATAAAATAGTGACGGTGGACATTTTTGCATTTTCAGTTGATTCGATTACCGATTCAGGTCAACTCTTTAAAAAATAAATAAATGCAATTAATCTTATCTTTAAAAGTAAAATGTGTTTCCTTTGAGTGAAACTTGACATTTTAAGTGCTTAAGCTACTTTTCTTCCATGTCCTATCCGTTTGTTTTACGATGTTAGAGTCGATATGTATAATTTGTAAGATTTCATAGTTTTCTATAATTCTAAGACGCAATGTTTGTTCGAGAGATTTTATCCTTTCCATAGACCCTATCAATTAATTCGATTAAATAGTGATGGTGTCCTTTTTTGCATTTTTATTTGATTCGATTCCCGGGTTAGGTAAGCTTTTTTTAAAAAAAATATGAAATGCAGTTATTATTATTTTAAAAAATAAAGAAATGTTTCCTTTGAGTAAATATTGATAGCTTTAATATTTAAGGTACTTATCTTCCATGTCCCATCGATTTGTTCCACCCTGTATACATAGGTATAGAAAAGTAGATAAGTAACTTTAAAAAACTTGAAATTATCAACTATTTTACCTTGTTTGGTCATAAATGCTGAAGTATTATTTATTTATTACCAAAATTATATAATATACTTAATGATTTTTTTGTCCTTAACTTGAGAAATGATTTGTTACCTATACAATTTTTTAACCTAGCGGTTTATTCACTCCTTTAAAGTTTCATTTTTGCAACAAAACGTATTCTATGTCCTTTTTCAAGGTCCTATCCCACTTTATACCGAATTTCATCAAAATTGGTTCAGCGGTTTTGCTAGACTTCAAAAAATTTATAAATGAACGTTTTTATACGCGGAACCCTACCTTTTTTCCTAAAATAAAAATAGCCGAAGTTACTCCCTTTAACATCAGCTATCTCCTAGTTAAAGTCCCGTCAGAATTAATCGAGCCTTTTCCGAGATTAGGCGGAACAGACAGACAAAACTTAAAAAAAAATGTGTTTTTCTTATGAGCACTATATATAATTTCACATACATTTAGTAAGAAAGCTTTTATTTTGACATTACTAACGGATACTTCAATTTTATTGATTTATATAGATTTTACTGGTTCGATTTCCATCGAAGTTAAGAACGTGAATAAACATTTTTCAGTAATAAAACAAACGAAGTGATTTCAAAAATTATAAAATAATATTGTCACCATAGCTTTTGTTTTGTTACGTTATCACTGAACAAGGCAGATATTATTTTCATATAAGCTTTGGTAATAAATCTCTATTTTGTATGTAAATATTTAATTTTAAGGTTTCATCTTAAAGACATTTGCAGAATCAAAATCTTGTTAGGAACAGACGATATTTAATATGCGGGATAAAGTTAATATTACATTAGATAGGGATTTGTGAAATTACTTTTATTTATTTTTCACCGATGTTTGTGTAATTTAATTATGTATATATAGAGTAGGTGGTGCAGGTTCGATTTCTGTATAGGTTATTTTTGTAATTGACATTTATATATGAATAGGCAAAGTCAAATTAGTTCAATACCTTTTTCTTTTTTGTTTGTCAACCGAGTTTCTTTTTAGGGTGCCGTACCCAAAGGGTAAAACGGGACCCTATTACTAAGACTCCGCTGTCCATCTGTCTGTCTGTCCGTCTATCACCACGCTGTATCTCATGCACGTTGTATCTCATTAACCGTGATAGTTGAAATTTTCACACATAATGTATTTCTGTTGCCGCTATAACAACAAATACTAAAAAACAAAAAAAAAATAATATTTGAGGGGGCTCCCATACAACAAACGTGATTTTTTTGTCGTTTTTATAGATAATGGTATGGAGCCCTTCGAGCGCGAGTCCGACTCGCATTTGACCGTTTTTTTTTGTTACAACTTGATATACTTACACATTTTCCACGCAAACACATATCCTCAGTTACATTGTCAATTTTTTCACATAATAAGGTGCCAATCGCACATATGCACCATAAAACCTCTTAAACTTTTTCATTTAAGACAGTTAAAAAACTAGTGACATATTAAGGCATGAATGAAATTTGGCTAAAGATAGCAATTTCATTATTGGCAGAGCAAACAACAGATTTGGCAACTTTTACCCATTCACGTTTTTAAGTATTATGGTATCTAAACCAAAAAATAAGCTTTCTAGTTACAATTAAAGTGTATTTTGAAAGTTTTGCTATCCAAGTCCTAAAAGCTTGTGTCAGACGAACTTTTTATATTATTTTACAAAGTTTATTTTTTTTTATTTCGTATTAAATTATATATATATTTTTTTAATACCTTTAGGATAATTTCTAAGGGCAGTCGCGGTCAGTAGAACTGGTGAAAGAAACAGCCAGCCAGGGACTACGTCACGTGAATCTTACCGAATGGTAACTTAATTTAAAGGTATAAAAATCAAAACTTGCCTTACTCACTTAAAATTGTACAAGCATTTCTAATTGCCAACTTAATTTAAAAAAGTCACGATAAGATATTATAAGTCATGACCACGGGTTCGATACAGTTCTGCTGAAACCGATGAAAAACTTAACAGATGGTCTTCGTTTTCATTCAAAAGCCAAATTACACTGTTTTATATACAAAATAATATAGCTATTCTGTATCTAAGTCCATTTACCTTAATTTTACACATGTATGAGAAGATACTTTTATGGCGGTATTTGTAAAAAATATTAATAATGTTGAATATCAATGTTTGAAGTATAACTGTCCTTGTAATGTCATTTTATTATTGCGTGGCTTTTTAGTGATAATGTTTAATGATAATTTAGTGATAATTCTTTTATGTCATAGAGGAAGGAACTGTCGTCTGTAATACAGGCTCGGCCTAGTACAGTCGGCAGTGACGAACCGATGTAAGTAACATAAATTGTAATAAGCTTTATTTTGCGCTTAGTGTAAATTTAGTGTTAAAACTTATTGCTAATAAACTTTTATTATTATTATTATTATAACTATTGAACAGAGTAATATGCTCTAATGTATAACTAAGCTTTCCACTTTTCAATACAGCGTAGGCAGAATTAAAGTAGGTATAGTAGAAATATTGTCACTGGTATGGTGTTATAAACTTATTATACACTAGTGACGACCCTATTTTCTAGGCACATGCACATAGCGTTGCTACAGTTTAATAGGAATAATTCTGTAATACATTGTTTTTATATTTATATTTATTCATTGTTTTTATATTGTTTTTACTTTATTAAAGCACGATTTTTTCCAACATCTTCAACAATCATCGTCATATTTCAGCAAATTCACACAAAACCTTAAGGAATTATACACCTAAACCTTCCTCATGAATCACTTTATCTATTGGTTAAAACCGTCTGAAAATCCGTTTACTGTTTTTGAGTTTATCGTGTTCAGACAGACAGACAGACAGACGCGGCGAGGGATTTTATTTTATAATATTTAATTATAAATTATTTAAGTCCGCCGTCAGACGTATACATAAATATTTCAAGCATGAAAGTTTAATTCCAATAATTCTTTTATTAAAAAAAAAATAATATTTTACTCATTATATTAAAGGCTATATTTGTACATATAAAATCTTCTTTTATACAGATAAAGATGATAAAATTATAAAGGATTTATAGATGTATAATTTAAAACAGTGAATTACAAAAAAATAATAATTAGAAAGCTGTTCGAAAAATATAAACGTGTGAGTAAATTTTTAGTTAAAAATATAAAATATTTTGGAGGTGCTGGGATTTGAACCCAGGACTTTCAGCATGCGAAGCAGACACTCTACCACTGAGTTACACCCCCTCATTCTAACCAGATATATTTAATGGTTTAGTTTCTGCCTACGGTTTTGGCCTCATGTTATATTATATTATTAGTGCCATACATTACACAATACTATACTAGTACAGATGCTCCATTTCATTAAAGGAAATTGGACAGTTCTTATTCGGGCTATTTATGTTTTCTTATTTGGACGATAGACGGCGTTGATTTGCAAACTATAGAACTATTTTATTTTTTTAACCGACTTCCAAAAAGGCGGAGGCTCTGTGTTCGTTTGTATGTATATTTTTTTAAATTTATATGTATTAAATATGTAGAGCATAGCAAAATTTATTTTGCAAATTAAAAAAAAAATTAACTTCAATGACTGTTTTGACAGTGTAAGCAGCGCCATCTATAAATACGCGAAACAAACTAATTACCTAATGACTGATTTTTCAAATAATTACGAGTATAATCAGCAAAGTTACAAAAAAAAAATATTTTTTTAAACAGTAATATACCTTTTTCATGTAATACTATATATAATAATAAACTTTTATTGTAAACCAAGAACAAAAAATAAATAAATACAGAATAGAAATGTACAAGGGGCGGCCTTATCGCTGAAACAGCGATCTCCTCCAGGCAACCTTTAGGTGTAGGAAATAGCAAACTGCAAGAGGGGTATAAGTATATTAACATTTAATTTAACTAATTTTAATTTGTCCCTGATGTTTCCATCGTCTACTTCTCTCATGGTACCATACCGCCCACCATATCCTTTAAGTATTTTAAACTATAAACATGCTTTGCATTAAGGGTATACATTGATCAAAAAGCAAGCTTCAACTCTTTATACTTAATTGATTAATAATAATTAATAAAATATGTCAAGATTCTGTCACGTTTTTGGAATATATTATTTCAATATATTTTTAGTTTTCTATAAGCGATAGCTTTTTTTCTTTTTCCTTTTTCAATATATGAGTACTCTGTTGTCTAATACATATACTATTATATCTAATAGAGTAATCTAATTTTAGCCATATTTATTAATAACTTTGTGCTCAAACTGTATTTCAACAATTTTGTAACGCTATAAGATTACCAATAAATAAATAAACTATTGTAGAAAGTAATCTTGTGTAAACCCTCTGTAAAAAACAACAGAGCGTGAAACTAACCCGTCATTTTTCCTGTCACTCATTTTGTTCCTTTAATAAAAACAGTGTAATTAGCCCGCTATAATAGACTAGGTTATCTAATAAAGGTAGGCAAAATAAACGACCGTAAAGGAAATGGGAGTATAAAATTAAAAACTGCGATGGAGGACGTCTCATTAACTTCTGACTAGAATTAAACTGTTGCAGACTTAATGAATGGTTTTAAGTTGGATGGATGGAGTAAGAAAATTGGATGGGGTTTTTTAAAGTATAATTTACATATTTCATAGAATATAGATAGACCAGAAAAAATAAATCTATCCCACGGGAACCGTACATTTTTTCGGGATAAAAAGTAACCTGTGTTATTTCAGACTATAACCTAGCTTTGTACCAAATTTCAACTAGATCGGTTCAGCCGTTCTGGTGTAAAAGAAAAACAAGCATTGACGCTTCATCCATCCTCACATACTTACCATACCATATATATATATATATATATATATATATATATATATATATATATATATATATAATTAGTATGGATTTATATGGATATGGACTAGTAACTGACTTAAGACTCGAAACAAAGATAAAATATGTATATATGTATGTCTGCATAATACTATGTTTCGTTTTTACCGTTGAGAAATGCATTTACGTATACCGCCCGTGTATAGATAGGTGTTTTTGTTGGACACACCGGCTAGAAAAGCCAGTACTACCCACCAAAACCTAACAAAACCTCCTCCGTCCTAAGCCCCCATAAAGAAAAAAAAGTAATAATATAGAAACTTTTTAATAAACGATTTATCCAAATAAAAGAAAACTGAGAAGAAAAACAATAAACCTTTTAATCTCAATAAACTAACGTAAGTAATTAATTTTGCGTTAACGATCTGCCGATCAAGATGGTTGATTTTGTTCTTGTTTTGTAATCCTACTACTGAATGTATATGTGTCTATGTCTGTTTTCTGACGTAAATAATATTTTGTTATACAGTTTGGGTGCTGTAAGAAAAAATAAAAAACCATCCAAAAAAACAACATCCTCATATAAAAAATATATAATTATAATTCACATAAGGTATATCTAAAGCATTCTTCAAGTAACTTTAGTTATTTAATACTAGCGACTCACCTTCGCTTCGCTCGGGTTCGTCCCTAGGTACGGTTAACGCTTAGTATGGAATACATAGACTATATGTATAATATAGACGACACGCTTGATTCAGTTTGTAGTGACCTTACTTGCTGAGCCAGGGGTCGCGGGTTCGAGTCCCGCTGGGGGCATTCATTTGTGTAATGACGAATGTTTGTACTCCAGTCATGGGTGTTTATATTTATAATATGTATGTATTTAAAGTTATATATGTGTAGTGTATCAACTATCTGGTATCCATAACACGAGCCTCGTAGCTTATCATGGAACTAGATGGCGCTGTGTATTAATGTCCCCAACATATTTAATATTTAATTTATTTAATTTATATAGGTATGATAAGTTGTATATCCCTTACTTGAGAAATCCTTGATCCCCTTACAAAAATTCCACCCCTCTTTTCACCCCTTTATGCGATGATTTCCGGGATTAAAACTATCCTATGTCCTTCTCAGTGTCTCAAAGTATCTCCATATTAAAACTACTAAATTTCATCTAAATTGGTTCAGTAGATTCAGCGTGAAAAAGTAACAGACAGTCAGACGCACAGAAGTTACTTTGGCATTTATGATATTTGTGTGGATTTTTTGATTTTGATTTACATCTACATTTTTTTTTAAAACGTCACATCCATGTTGCTTAATGTTCAAAGTAAACTCATCAGGGGAATACCTATTGTGTCGTCCATAATAGTCCCAGTAAAAAAAGAAGAATTGCAAGCAAAAGTATGGGAGTATCGGCTTGAATAATTCACTAAAATTAACATATTTCTTTTGGTTTTAAATAAAATATGCAGATTTGGTTCCAGTAAAATAAAGATTGTTTGTTGTATTCATGGCCTAGTTACTGAAATAAAACAGTTATGATTTTTTTTAAAGTGTCTTGTGTTTGCGGTTATGTAGTTAGTATATTTGAAATGAAACTCATGTAGGATCACTCTCGCGTCTGTCTCTCTATCTATACCCATTTTTTCAATTTGCTTAATAAAAAATGATTTATTATAATAATCCAATCATAACAAAATATATAGCACCATATTTCTTGAACTAAAGATCTTTTTTGCTTAGTTATAGCCTGTGATAAACAACTGTTATGCTCAATTAAAATATTCTTCTATTACGTTATCTTCCAATATTAGTACTAAATAATATTATAATTATAATATTATAGGGTATGTACGGTGTCGCATAATATTTAGTATAGATTTCTCAGATATGAGATATTTTCCCGCAGTAAAAAGTATCTTATATGTTGACACGGATAACCAGCTATCATACGAAATTTCATCAAAATCTGTGCAGTGTGAAATCTGTGCAATTAAATTTACTAATAGATTGATATAGTAGGTAATTCTAATTAATTCTAATCTGGATCACTCTGTCAACGCGCAAACGGTAACTATTTAAAATATACATATAATATAGGTACAAAATAACATGCCAACCAGCACTTGACCAGCGTGGTGGACTATTGCCTGATCTCTTTAGTATTGAAGGGAGGCTCAAGGACGGAGGAAAAAAAAGGGTTGATGAATAGATATATAGAAATTATTAATTAACAATCGACTGTTATTTCTTAACTCATTCCAAATTAGATACAAAAGTTTATATATTTATAAAACCTCTCATTTTTAAGTTGGTAAATATAAAATTTAAAGCAACATTTTTGAATGACCTCACCACGAACGTCACAATAGATTGATGATGTCATTACGGCAGATGATGTCCACTTTCGTAAATTAAAAAAGTTGAAAACGAGCCGTTGTGCTAAATACTCTCAGAATTTTCCTTACTTCGTAAGTAGGGTGTCTCAGATTTCCAAAAAACTAACCAAAAACCGCTTAAAAACTTATTATGAGGGTCATTTGATGCAAAATAATTAGACAATTATAAATGCGAAATTTATTTGTGTGAATGTGTGTATGTTTGTTGCTCTTTTACACTGAAATGGCTGGACAGATTTGAATGAAATTTTAGTACAGGTAAACTATGACCTAAACTCACATAGACTGTTCGATTCTTAGGGACCCATTCGAGTGAAGCGAGGGTTAAATCGATGACGATTAATATTTGTGCACAACAAACTATTCAAGATCAAGACGTGTTTGCTAACAGCCGATTTCATATAACCCAAAACAAAAGTAGCATACAATTGGTACCAATATGATGGATCGAGCTTCATCCGGAACAAGCAAATAAACTACGTCTTTATATTATTACTTGAGCTAAATCATTTATCCCATAGACACTCAATGCCAAAACCATAGTGAGTGATCGTTAACTAGGCTTGTGTGCGACCTGTGACGTCATTACACGTTGATTGATGTTACACTCTAAGGGTAAGGTAACCATAATTTCGGTTGGCTTATAGACCTTAATAGGTATACTACTTTTTGCATGTCACTCGTATTCTATATTATTCACATAAAAATCTTCTGTCCAAACGTAAAAGTCCTATCCAAATCGGTCTAGCTGTGCTGAAAATATTCAAGTGAAAAGCTGGGTGTTGCTTGCTGTGCAGTGAAGAACAGTCAATTCCAATGGTCCCATGATTGATCTCTCTATTGTCAAATTGCCCTCCATTGGCTATAACTTAACACAATTTTTCTCTATATATTTTCCAAGTAAATTGTTTGTCTCAGTGAGATTTACTTTGACCGAAAATAAATTAGAGCATCACAAAAGTTTCACCTAGAACATCTGATTTCATGTAACAAAATGTACATTGCTTTGAAGACATTAACAATTAAAGAATTGAATTAATATGTATATTTTCTAAACTGACATGATGAAATAGCGTCTTTGCAATGTATTAGTAAAAATATAATTAGTTTTCAATAAAACTGTCCTGAAAAATGCAAAGCCATGGTATTATAATTAACTGGTAAAAACAACAGGAGTCAGGTCAAGTAACTTTCCGACACATCTTGACACGAGTAAAAGCGCAAAAATCAGTATAGACTTGTGAAGGTGGAACAAAAGTTATACCCTTATATTAAGTCCATGGGCGTTATTATTATTTCCAGGGAGAGGGAAGGGGTGAATCTGCTTCTTCACATTAAACTACGAACTAATCCTACAAATGATTAAGTTTTTAATGTTTCATATCTTATCTATAGTCTTTTCTTTAAAATTATCTAAATTTAAACGGGAATTTTACTCATATAATTTTATTTTTTTAACTTTTATCATACATTTTTCTTCACAGCAAGTGCGTCATCTTGCGCTTCATGGCGTCCATGATTAAGACTGTGGCCTGGCTTTATTAGGATGCGATAGGCCATAGCTGTGTCTCATATGAACCGCTACACCATTCTTTAGTTAAATAAAAAAATTACATTCCTGTAATACATTGAAGGGTAAAATAAAAAATTAAGTCAACATAAGCGTGTAAGGTATCTAAGCATAAGTCTTTAAAATTAAGATGTTTCTCTGTAGAGGCAGCGTTGTTAAAAAAATAATAATATGGATGTATAAAATATATTAGAACTACTTAAATAAAATATAATAAAAAAATATTTTCGCTTTCTATTTTATTTATTTATTTATTTATGTACCATAAAATATATGATATACAAAATAAAATAACAAAATGTTGACAAAGGAAGAACTTATCTCTTTTAAGAGATTTCTTCCAGAAACCCTTCAGAAGTGAGAAAATAAGTTAATATAGTGTTTGTATAGAATACTAATATTTATTTTAATAATATTTATTTATTATATTATATTTTAAGTACATATTTGTTTTATGTATTGGGTGACTCTACATATCTTGTTCTATATCAATTCAATAATGTTATTTGTGATCTTTAAGATCATATGACGATTCTATATATATAAAATTACAGTTTTTTTCCCTATTTCCTCAATTTTCCGGATAATTTTTCCAAATATTTTTCCTTGAAAACCTATATTTTAAGGTTTCTATCCTATATGTTGACCCGGATAACCAGCTATCACCATACCAAATTTCATCAAAATCCCTCCAGTGGTTTTTCTGTAATGCGGTAACAGACAGACAGACAGACAAAAATTCTAAAAACTATAGATTCGGCCTCTGTATCGATAATAATGTTTATTTCAATAAGATTTTCCAAAAAAATATTTAATGTACAGATTCGGCTTAGTTACAATTTTATTATATGTATAGATATAGTGATGATGATGATGATGTTCTCCTAGCCGATTCCGGCTACGGCGGCCAATCTCACTGAGACTAGCCAACTGCGCAGGAGATATTATAGTGCACAAGTGTACGCGCAGACACAAGTGCACTCTCTATTCCTGTCACTCTCATACTCCGGTGGGACGACTACTCGACACGACCAGTGAGAGTTAAGGCGCAGGACCGACGGCTTTACGTGCTCTCCGAGGCACGGGGGTGAAACACCGCCAACTTCCCAACTCCGGGCGGTTACTGAGACTTACTATACAGAAAGACTCAATAACTAAACTTGGCCCGACCCGGGACTCGAACCCAGGACCTCCGAGTGTGCAGCCGTACTTGCTAGCCACTACACCACCGAGGCAGTTAACATAAACATTAAAGATATAGTACTTATTCTGTAACGGGTTTGAACCCACATCGTCTAAGCAATAGATACCGCCATTTAGATACATAAATATATTAATTTTAAACTATGTAATTCCACTTTAGTGAAGGGAAATGGCATAGCGCCAGCTAAGTAAGGATAATTGATCTGGCAACATTATATTAACACGATACATATGATGTATCTACAATGTTGAATGTACATATATATGTATGTATAATTTATGATATGTATGACATGTTGGTTTATTGACAGAATAATCTAACATAGATTAAGTGTAGGTTTGATTTATATGTGGGCACTTTTGTCTAGGTTACTATGAAAGTTTATGTGTAACATGAGGAAACGTGCATGTCTGAGAGAACTAACTAAGTTTTCGAAAGGCATGTTAAGTCGCCAACATGTTCTTGGCCAGCAGGGTGGACTGTGGCGTGATCCCCCTCGTATTGAACGGAAGCCCACTTTCAGCAGTGGGACGTTAAATAGTGCTGAATACGAATCCCGGAAGTCTTTTTAGATGTAGATTAAGTGTTTTATGTAAAATAAGCTAGAAGTAAATAAATACCTCAAACGTATAACACCATCTTTCATTATATATTTTAGTAAATATTCAATAAAGCATCGTGACCCAATACGACGTACCTCATTCATTATACGCCGGAATCAAGCTATTTCCATTTAATAATTATTTCATCATTATATGTTGAAAATATGTTTTAAATGCAATCATGTGCATAATATGATACGTAAGTATTCATATAACTGGTTTAACGAGATCGTATCCGTTCACAGGTCGCTTCAAAGGATCTTTCAGATATAGAGCGTTTTGTTAACTTGTTATTGTTAAATTATTATTCCTGTAACTAAATTGCGCTGTAGATTTAGTATATATTTAATTCTTAACAGCTTCGGCAGTCTAATGACAAGCATATATGGTTACAGATTTTGAGGTCTTGGGTTCGATCCCGAGTCGGGATAAAATATTTAATGAGTTTTTACCCGACTGCTAAGAAAGGGTTGTTTTTCGCGCGTATCTTGTATGTTTTCTAAGTATGTAAATAAAAAAACCAACTGCGTAAAAAGTGAAGTGAAAAGAGGAGAAGAAGTTGACGAAGCAACATAGTATTAAGCAGTCAGAGACATTGTGTCCCGCGCAGTTGGCCAGTCAGGCTAACCATCTGCGCGGGGCACATTATAGTGAAATTGGTCGTTATAACTGTAATCGCTTAGGAAAACATTAAGATACTTATTTCACGTTTTCAGCAAATTATATTTTTATCTATACATATAATAAAATTGTAACTGGGCCGAATCTGTACAATAAATATTTTTTGGGAAAATCTTATTGAAATAAACATTATTATCGATACAGAGGCGGAATCTATAGTTTTTAAAATTTTTGTCTGTCTGTCTGTTACCGCATCACAGAAAAACCACTGGAGGGATTTCGATCAAATTTGGTATGATGATAGCTGGTTATCCGGGTCAACATATAGAATACTTTTTACCGCGGGAAAATGTCTCATTTCTGAGAAAAAAATACAAAAACTGCAATGTAAGATTATACTAATATGTAAAACATAAGAATTTGGTTTTTGGTCATCATTGGGCGGAGCCGCGGGAAATGCTAGTTAATAAATAATTTAAAAGAGTATGAATGATTCTGTCAGCTACTCGAATTCCCGTTGAAACATCACTAAGTCTTATCTTTTGATCTTTAAAGCGCCTTAAATTTCGAACCACCATAAGGCTATGTATAAAAGGCATTTACACACTTGTTAAACTCATATTTGTTATAATTCATTAAGGTTTTGTATAAACTGTCGGTCAAAGCGTGTTGTTGAAAAAAAATCATGTCGAGTTTAAGCTTTACTAAAGCGCGTTGCGTAAACGATCAGAGTTATATGAAAACCTATATGTTGACCCGGATAACCAGCTATCATCATACCAAACATCAAAATCCCTCCAGTGGTTTTTCCGTGATGCGGTCACAGACAGACAAAAATTATAAAAACTATAGATTTGGCCTCTGTATCGATAATAAAATGTCAATAAGATTTTCAAAAAAATATTTAATGTAGGTACAGATTCGGCTCTGTTACAATTTTATTATAGGTATGGTATTCCTTTTAAAAGATCTATCAAACTGTGGTAAAATTATATATACGTATACATATAATAATAAATAATTTATGAATTTTTCGTGACCCATTTCCATCTACTTGCTATATACATACAGTATGCTTAATTAAATTTTATGTAAATTTAAAATTTCATCTTAGAATATGTTGGGTACATCATAGCTGGAGAGATCGTTACAACTAACGATTATAGCGTCTCTACACCAGAATATTAGACTGTACTGAACACGTACATTGAAAATTACTTTAAAATCGAGAATAAGGTTAAACAATAAACATACATGAACTTAACAAACTATGACTTTCTTTGCATTGTCCATAGATTGGTCTATATATTTTACATGCGTTTTTACGTGGCTTTGGTCACATCGTTTAGTTACGCTCGTACTATAATATAAGCACATGTCTTTCCTCAATAAAATTTTCTCAAATCGGACCAGTAGATTCAGAGATTAGCGCTTTCAAACAAACAAATACACGAACTCTTTAACTTTGTTTCATAGTACAGATTACAAGGGACGTCGTTTCGTTTGTTTGGGTCCAGCCGTTTCAGATAAACTATGACCACACAGGAAGAACACAGGTTTTTGTAAGTAATAGAATTCTCCAAAAGGTGGCGTTGATCGTTTGCTAAAAGATCAATACATAAATTGGCATTATGGTCGCAGTAATGGTGTAAAATATATTTTTTTTATTCCTTCCAAGATTTACATTATTGATTTGTGTTTTAGGTACTAGCTTTAAGTAATAGGACCTTGTGTAAACTGATTTGAAGTCTTTTCCCTTATGGGTTGCGAGTTGAATACATTGACAGTGGTGGTGACTCAAAAATGCTATAAATTGATTAGAAAATAGCTCTTTAAGAGACTATAGGTTAGATTTTAATGATTAATTTTCTTAAACGAAGTTGTGTGTTAACTATTATTAAGTTCGACAGCCGTTTAAGATAAAATTTGGCATTTCTACAAAACTTTATGTACCGTACCTAAAGAATAAGAGAGTTTAATATGACCATGTGAAGTTGAGGACCATCACCCAACATTAGTTTACATGAAATTTGCCCTCGTAGATTAAAATTAATCGATTTTCATACAAACGTCGAATGCCTTTTTTCCTTAAGGGATTGAATTTTTAGAAATCCTTTCTTAGCGGATACAAGTTCCATATGTGTAATCTACCTGCCGAATATCATGTTTATAACATTTATACTTTATGAGATTCCGTGATTAATCAGTGAGTGGTATTTCGCTTTTATATATACGTACTAGGGACTAAAGAAAAACTAATCTATCCTACGGGAACTGTACATTTTCCCGGAATAAAAAGTAAATTATGTGTTATTCCAGACTATAACCTATCTCTGTGCCAAATTTTTTCCAGATCCGTTCAGTCGTTCTGGTGCGAAAGAGTAACAAACATCTATCTATCCATCCATCCTCACAAACTTTCACATTTACACATAATTTTGATTCCCCATACAAACTTTCATCCCCATATACACCCCCTTAAGGGCTGATTTCTAGAATAAAAAATATCCTATGTCTTTCCCAGGGTCTCAAACTATCTTCAGTCAGTAGTTTTAGAGTTTATTCGTTACAAAAATACAAATTTTTCCTCTTTATAATATTAGTTTAGATTTAAAAGTAGGACGAATAAACATGGGAAAAGAAGTAGTGGGTTTCCATGTTCTCTATCTATTCCGCAAAAGCTGAAGTAATTTATTTATAAAGTTCATCTAAAAGTATGTTAGTGGGTCAATCACCAGTCGTATAGGCGTGAGCTCGTTACATATAACGATTATGACTCCTGTAACATCATACTATGATAACGGTATAAGATTAGTTTAATAAGTTAATGAAATTAACCGTTAAATTTAAAATAAATTAAAAATTTAAGAAACATAGATTATTATAACATAGATTTTCATCAAACAAAAAAAACAGAATCAAAATCGGTTCATCCGTTTGGGAGCTACGATGCCACAGACAGTCACACACACACGTCAAAATTATAGCACTCCGTCGTTTTTGCGTCGGGGGTTAATTGTAAGAGGTTAATTTTAAATTGGTGTTTTGATTTGTTTATAGCTTTTTAGAGCTTAACCAGAAACCCTTTTAAATTCGTAATATCGGTCTGTCCGTATCTAACATTTAAATTTAAAAATTTGCGAATCAGACTCGCACTTATCATGTTTTTTTTGAATTGTATACCTGATATTTTTTAAACACAATTTTTTTTATTTTTTACCTCTTTTCGAAATATTTGGGAAATATTGAAGAGCTTGCCTATAAAATCAGAATAGTTGTCAAATTTCAGCCACTTTAGATTCAGGTACAGGTTTGATCTGAAGGGTAGATGAGCTATCCTTATCAGTTAAAACATGCAACTTTATCGATGTACTAGAAATGCCCGCGGCTCCGCCCATGTTCAGATGATTAAAAACCAAATTCTTAGGTTTTACATATTATGAGTATACTTTTACAATGCAGTTTTTGTATTTTTTCTCATGAATGAGATATTCTACCGCGGTAAAAAGTATCCTATATGTTGACCCGGATAACCAGCTATCACCATACCATATTTCATTAAAATCTTTAAATACTTTAGATTCGGACAGACAAAAAATCTAAAAACTATAGATTCGGCCTCTGTACCGATAATAATGTTTGTGTCAATAAGATTTTCCAAAAAATAATTTAATGTACCTACAGTTTCGGCTTAGCTACAATTTTATTATATGTATAGATGTACATTGTACATATGTAGATATGTAGTACTGCGTGTGTATAGCAGTAAATATAATTACCTATTAGATTTTTATGTTAAAAAATTCTCAGTGACGGACCGAAGTTTGGAAGTTGGCCGTGTGACACCCCCGTGTCTGCGAGCACGTGTCTTGTCGGTCTTGTGCCTAAATCACTGATCATGTCGAATTGGACAATGAAAGTGACAAGAATAGAGTGTGTGTTGTGTCTGCTTGTACACTTGTGCAGTATAATGTATCCTGTGCCGTTGGCTAGTCTAAGTGAAATTGTCAGTTTTGACCGACATCGGCAAGAAACATATTGCTGTTAATTTGCACAAAACATAAGAAATATAATAATAGCAATAAGGTGACAAATGCAGCACAGCTATTGCTTTGTTTTCAACTCAGACTTTTATATGTATAGTTTTAAATAGTTATTTTTTATATTAAAATAAATACTATTAAAAAAACGTGTGTGTACTTATGTACGCACTACGCACGTAAGAAGTTATACTTTTTTGGCGTAACAGAATAAAAATAGCTAAAGATTTCATCTCGTATGTCACAAATCTCTGTTTGTAAAAGGAATGATAAATTAATAAATAATTATATTAGGCATATTTGGCATACTACAATCATATATTTATAGAATATCATTTAAGGAAAGAATATAATATTATATATCATTTGTCAGACAATAACAACGGATACCATGGCACCAAACAGTTATCAGCTAACTTTATCATGTTGCTTTTTGGCTGTCAGTGTGCGCGCGCATCGTAAAAATTTTACTCTTTTAATTTTTTCCAAACGTTCCAAAAGAAGTATAACTTCAAAAACGTTTTTGAATACCAGGATACAGTTAGATACCTTTACACTCTTAACCAATAGTTTTGCTATTACCTACTTAAATTGGACGTTTGTGAGTTTTTATTAATTTAATTTGGTCCATCAAATGGGAGTACGTATCCCGTGGGATAGAGACAGAGGGGAAAGCTTCATTATTACTAGAGTTTTTGGAAAGCCTGAGTGTTGCGAGAAAAGGCTATAAATGAATGTTGCTTAAACGTGAAGTTTTTAAACTTATGCGGTCAAAGTTTGGTGTAAAAGCTAGATTTCAAATAAATTAGAGTGCCGTATGATAATAATGTGATCTTAGATCTAATATCGGTATTTGGCGGATTGCCACGAAGCGACTTAACTTGTAGCTTAAGTACGTCCGACTCAGTGGAGTTTCTGCAGAATGAAAATGAATAAGAGATGGTAGGTTCGTTCCGGGATAAATACTTACTTTTCAAAATAAATTTAGTGTTTGCGTTATACTCTAAGCTTTACATGTGCTTGCCTGTGCCTCTAAAAAGCATAATACTAATATATAAAACAAAAATAATACCAATTTCTTAAAAAAAAAATTAAAACATTTTTTGGTCTAATTCAATTGATTTTATAGTAGTTTGTAGAAATGGTCCAGCTTTTGATATTCAGCATGCTATCTTGATATTTGATACATATTAAAAGCAAAGAGAAGTAATTATTATCATCCACCACCATTATTATTACCATCCATACCACGAGATCATCGTTTACAAGAAACTGGTTAAAAAGTATTAAAATATTAATTATCAATTCAATTATTGAAGTACAAAGTAGGTGGACTCGAGAACCTTCTCATATTCAGCAGTAAAGTGAAGTACGCTCAGTAGTTGGCGTGTTGACAAACTGTGACAGTGTACACAGTTATTGCGTAGAGTAGCTAAGTACAGAGGAACCTTTACGCGCGGTTGAAGTAAAACTTCCTTTTCAAATATCGCAATTAAATTAAAACAAGTCAATAATTAAATAAGGCATATTAGGCGTATTACAATCATGTATTTATAGAATATCATAGGTATACGGAGAGAATATAATATTATATATTTGTCAGACAATAACAACGGTTACCATTGCAACTTGGCAATGTGTTTTATCTCATTCTCTCGCCGGCTTAATTCTATATATTTATGTGTTTGTTTCTTTTTAGTGTTGTATATCCGTTTCATCGAAATTCAAATCACAATAATTCTATAGAAGTTTCACTAAAAAAAATATTATATTATATATAGCAATTTACTCTGGTTTCGTTTGGGTGTATCCCTAGGTGCATAACAGTAGCCTATATTCACTCAATTTCATCCAAATCAGTCAAGCCCTTTCAGCGTGAAAGAGTAACAAACATACACAAATATATATAAATAAAAACTTTCGTATTTATAATAGTAGTCCGATATTCTTATTATTATTTAAAAATATGAGTGTGCTTGTTTCTTTGTTGCTGTTCGATTTGATTTTTATGATAGAGGGAGAAGGAGATTTTTTGTCACTACGGTGTTACGATTTTTATGACACTTCGCTTAAGCTAAAAATTAAGCTACTTTCTCAATTTTTGTATTATGCAATTTATTTGACGTTAGACATGTTTCGATATATTTTAATAATTATTTTTAATATTGACTGTTACTTATGATAAATAAAAAAATGACCATTACGGCAATAAAAATAAAGTTCTGTTCTCCTTTTCATAGCTTTTTTTACGAATATTTATAATATTATCTATATTTAGAAACTCTGTACATAAATTACTCTGTACATGTCACTCGATCGCCCTTTGATATTATTCGCCGTCTATTGTTCGATTAGCTATAATGTGACGGAGTGCTATGTGACATGAGTATACCTATACAGAGAAAATAATATTCATGTATACTTAACTTATATATACAACAACAGTAACCTGTCTTGGCTTTGCTTATGTACAAAAACGATACAAATTACTCAATTAAATTTTCATCTTTAAAAGCTGAATTTCTGCACTTTTCTATCTATACTTGAGAGTGAAATATGTCCACAATCAACGATCATATAACTATATAGGTACTGGTACATAGAAATCTATCGAAATAACTTTATAATGTCTGTACCAATAAAATAAGATTTTATATTGATCTAGCGACTCACCCTCGCTCCGTCTCGTCACGTTTTATTTTTTAACATTTAGTATAGATTTCTCAGAGATGAGATATTTTCACTCAAAATTTTCACTTAAAAAGTGTCGTATATGTTGACCTAGCTATCATCATATTAAATTTCATCAAAATCTGTCCAGTGTTTTCTCGTGATGCGTTCCCTCCTGGTCAGACAGACAGATAGACAGGCAGCCAGACAAAAAATCTAAAAACTATAGATTCGGCCTTTGTATCGATAATAATAACTTTCAATAAGATTTTCCAAAAAAATATTTAATGTACAGATTCGACTCAGATTTTCATTTTATGTATAGGTATATATAGTAAGATTAATGTGCGATTATTCAATTACAATTTTTTCTTTAGAAGTTGAATTTCTGCACTTTCCGAACTATACTTCAGAATGAAACATGTCCACAGTCAGCGATCATTTAACATTATTATATACTGGTACAAAGAAATCTTATATATATATAATATCTTTTTAATGTTTTAACCAATAAAATAAGATTTTATATTGAATAAGAGGTAGTTTTATAAGTCCACTTAATTAGTTACTTTTTGCTCTTGTTATTTGTTAGGACATTTACAACAGATATTTTGTGAAAAATCATCTAACTAATCTAAGCTTCTTAAGGTACTACACTACTGTCTCTTAAAAATAGGTCAAATGTATGGCGTTGGGCAAGTAAAAAGTAAACCATATTAATCAGTCAATTGGGATATATAATATATGGGATGGGAATGGGACACTGTTACATTTAAAGACAAAAGACCATCTAGTTCCATGGTAAGCTAGGAGGCTTGTGTTATGGATACCAGATAATTGATACACTACTCATATATAACTTTAAAAACATACATATTATAAACATAAACAACACCCATGACTGGAATACAAACATTCGTGCTCATCGCACAAATGCATACCCCCAGCGGGACTCGAATCTGCGACCGCTGGAACAGCAAGTAGGGTCTCTACAAACTGAGCTAAATGTGCCATCGCTATAATTATACGTATTTAATTTAAAAATTTGTTATTCGACTGGCTTCTAAAAAGCAGGAGCATAATCGTGTACCTATATGTTTGTTCGTGTATATTTTGCGTTTCCTTGTAAATGTGAACCGATATTCATAATTCTCTTTTTAACCGTTAAAGGTGGAATGCGTTTACCAACATTTACCAACGTTAAAAAGGTAAAAAATGATACGAATACATACGCATGTAAAAACGTTCTTTTAGGATTGGTGGGTTATAGACGCGTTTTCAAAAAGGCCGCGGGGTATTTTTGACTGATTGTACTAAGTGTAAAATGAGCATGTCTGAGATAACCTAGCAAGTCCATCCTGCACTTGGCCAGCGTGGTGGACTATGCTTTGATCTCCCTCGTATTGAAAGGAAGCTCGTGCCCAGCAGTGGAACTTTAAAAAGATCTGAGCACATGAAAAAATATATGGCACATAAATAACAGAAAGTGGAAATCGAACCTGTACCTCCATATGTTAGTCGTTTGAAGTTGACAGTAAATAAATGTAAGACAAAAGAATAATTTTCAATATTTCACTGAGTGTATATTCAGTTTTCACTTTAAACTCGAGTCACATGTACTCTAAGTGTCAGGGTTGGTAATACATGTAATTGAATTTTATTATTTTAATGGTTATTTCAATGCTGGTGACTAACCTTCACAGATTAGGACACCGTCGTCTGGTAGCTTATCTGTCGGTTTTCTACAGACTGTACTTCGGGGAGTGTGCCCACGAGGTCTATGGTTTCATACCGCCAGCTCTATTCTTCCACCGGAACACCAGACGTATTGCAGGACACCATCCTTTTTTGGTTGATATTCCGACCACTCGCACTAAGCGCTAATCGTTATCTTTTATAATGCGCACAGCCAAGAAATAGAATGCCTTGCCTGCGTCTGTTTTTTCGAGTGCGTACAACCCGAAACTATTTAAGGTGCGTGTTAACAGGCTTCTCCTGGGCAAACTCGCTAGATCATAGACCTTATTTATGACTTCGAGCTAAGATGAAGGTCAAGAGTAAGCCCATTTTTATTTAAAAAAAATGTTTTTTTTTTAATTTGTGTCTATTTGTATATTTTAGTAGATGAAAATAATATTACATACATACATACATGTCGAATTAATAAGTTCCTTTTTTTGAAGTCGGTAAAAAATAGATTTAGTTTCTCGTACGTGTCTTCATGTGGGCGGACAGGAGTCATATTTAATTAACGTAAGTGAAGTTAGTATAAAAGCAAGCGAAACCACAGACAGAAGCCAGCACTTGATATATTTAAATATTTTCCTCGGAATCACATATGTTCGATCTGCTAAAAAGTAAATAAAAGTAGTAAAAATAAGTAAATAAAGTAAATAAAGTAAATAAGAAAAGCAGTCATGAGGACTGCCGACAGAAGTGAAAACTTTAAACTATAAACAAACAGTTGTTATTTTTGGACATTCAAATTAATTGTTCGATCTTCAATTAAAACTGTTTACATTTATGTGGTTTTGACATCTATCGTCACTCTGAGTGTTAGCGTTAACATGTCACGTGATTATGTCGACGACGACTTGCATGAATTTACTCCCCATCCAAACCTGCCTATAGAAGTTTTCACTTTAAAAAGTAAATAACACTATATCTTACTACCATAGGTTGGCTGGAAGAGATCTCGTCTAGAGATAAGTCCACATTATCTATGTTACATTGTTAATATGCAATAAAGAATATATATATATATATATATATATATATATATATATATATATATATATATATATATATATATATATATATATATATATATATATATATATATATGACATTCGTACAAATTATAAAAAAATCTAGTAAGGAAAACCACAGATTGGAAATCGCTGCAAGTCTATAGTTCCGATCGATTCGATCGATAAACTAGTCGACTATCCATTTAAATAGTAGCGATAATGTCCCTTCAAATCTAAACAATATCAGCGTAATTATCTATCAATAGAATTAATAAACAAACTAATTTCAAAATGTAGAGTACTCTTAATTATTATTTATTAGTTACTCATTCATATAAACAATGGAGCTTACTTTTTAGTGGTTAATGAAATTCAAATTGTTATTTACGTATTTTTTATTTACTATATTATATAGTATATACATATACATAAGTACCTCTAGTTAGAATGTACGGCTTCATATTCGGCGGTCCTGGGTTCGAATCCCAGGTCGATGACTACTCGACACAACCAGTGAGAGTTAAGACGCAGGACCGACGGCTTTACGTTCTCTCTTAGGTACCTTCCCAACTCCAGGCAGTTACTGAGGCTTACTAATCAAAAAGAAACAATAATTAAACTTGGCCCAACCCGGGTCTCGTACCTAGGATCTCTGGATATGCAGCCGTACTTGCTAGCCACTAGACCACCTAATATTAATAGTATATTAGGGTAAGAATTATTCTAATTATATATGAAACCATAAGTTTCAACCCTAATACAGTACGTGTTCAAGGCAACAGAAGAGCAAAGTCTGAAAAGAGCTAAAATAAATGTCTCACATGTTTTATTTGCCATCAGATATGCAATCTAGAACGGAAAATCGATCTGATTTACTTAAAAGATATACATATGTTATGTGTTTATTTGTATAATACTTATCCTATAAATGTATTAGACCAGGCAGAAAAAAAATTCAGATGAAATAAACTTCTTTGCAAACTCCTTTTTCATATTTCATATTATTTTCGACACGTTTCTCAGTTTGTAATGACTCTACTTGCTGTGCCAGCGGTCGCGGGTCCGAGTCCCATTGGGGGCATTCATTTGTGTGATGAACACTAATGTTTGTACTCCAGTCATGGGTGTTTATATTTATTTATAATACGTATGTGCTTAAAGTTATATATGTGTAGTGTATCAACTATCTGGTATCCATAACACAAGCCTCGTAGCTAACCATGGAACTAGATGGTGCTGTGTGTTAACGCGCCAACATATTTATTTATTAAAATACGTTTTACTTCAATCGCAGTCCCTCCTTGAATGCCCTTCCGAATCCCCTGTCACTCTCACCTCTCGTTAGTTCATTCATACATTCATTTCATATCCACAGAAAATTAACAACTAACGTACTAATCTACTTGATCCGGTCATTCAGTCACGTAGCTATTATATATAATAAAATTCTAGGCCAAATCTGTACATTAAATATTTTTTGGAAAAATCTTATTAAAATAGACATTATAGTCGATACAGAGACCGAATCTATAGTTTTTAGAATTTTTTTCTGTCTGTCTGTCACCGCATCACGAAAAGACCACTGGATAGATTTTGATGAAATTTGGTATGATAATAGCTGGTTATCCGGGTCAACATATAGGATACTTTTTACTGCGGGGCAACATCTCATATATGAGCTAAACGTTAAAATGAAATAAATATCATTCCTACATAAATGTTAAGTTACTTATTTACGAAAATAATACGTTAATAAGGTATAGGTCAGGCTCCCTTCAATCAAGCCATTGCCCATCAGTCATCACGCTGCTTAAATACGAGCTTGTGGACTTCCACGTTACTTTCGAAGGTAGTTGAGTTCTCTTAGACACACACGTTTCCAGATGTTCTACTTCTTCGTATTATCTAGGGAGTATATCAAAAAGAAATAACGTTTGGCACTAGAACAAAAACCTTAAAACATGATTATTGCAATAAGCGCTCCCTTAACTTTTATATTTTCCTTACTACAAAATACACAAGCTCTGTAAAAAATGACAAAAATTTTTCGTAGATACAAACATACGGCTTACAAGATAAAACTGTAGCTTTAAAATAGAGCAGAAAAATCGGTAGAGAGTCAGATGGACGAACTGTGTAAGTTTATTAGTAATAGGGTCCGTCGGAACCCTTTAGGTAGGAAAACTTTAAATTGCGAGCTTAATACTCCAATATGAGCGTGCTCTAATAATGATACTGTAAGTTAAAAATAATATCAACGTGCTTAAAAGGTCTTTAAAAATACAATTACGCAAGCAAAATCTATTTAACTAGTGTTTTACCCTCGCTTTTCACTGATGAGTTCTATGTACTAAACCTAGTCTATAATTTAGTCAAACTCATAGTCTATACGTCCAGACGTTTCTATGTGAAGTACCAACATATATACACACAACTTTTATAATATAAATTTTATATAACTTTCGAATATAACAGTAGCATACTTATGTAAATATTGTTAAGAAAAGAATAACCTAGAAAATAAGGCACTTTTCGTACAAAACTGAGTCTTACAAAATATGTATATTGTGAAAAATAATAAAATTAAATTAGAAGGTCAAAAGGTCTCTGATGAGAGCTTTACTTCATAAGCTCACTTTTCATAATCGCCGGAATATTCTGCAGTGCGTACGACAAAGACGACTATAGAGTAGAACAAATAAAATACGTTTTTTTTTTAAATTATTTATTTTATATAATGAATTTTATATAAGTACCTACTTGTTTAATTTTACTATGATATTATTATACTAGCGGCTCACCCTCGCTTCGCTCGGGTTCGTCTCTAGGATAACAAAAAAAACCTACCCCACGGGAACCGTACATTATTCTTCGATAAAAAGTAGCTTATGTGTTATTCCAGATTATAATCTATCTCTGTGCCAAATTTCATTCAGATCCTTTCAGCCGTTCTGGCGTGAAAGAGTAACAAACATCCATACTCACAAACTTTCACATTTATAATCTTAGTATAGATATACAGATTTATTTCACGATTTTTTGTTAAAAATATTAGTCTTCAGGTTCATCTTATTTGATTAAGTGACATAAGATATTATATAAAACTGTATCAATTACAGGTCTGTAGCTCACTGTATCATTAAAAAAACAATTATAGAGCATTTATATTTTTTTACTCTTTTGACTGTAAAAGAGTAGATTTTCAATTTTATTAACGCAGTTTTTTATATATTATTGTTGTTTTATTAAAATAAAAAAAATATAGAGTAAACATATGCTAAGCTAGAAACTACATTTATTATATACTATATATATGACGGAGGAGGATTTAGTTACCTTTTTCTGTTATGAAACCTTATTATTGTTTAAAGTCACTATGTTCTTTAACTTACTTTTTATTGCTTTTAAAAAGCGATTTCAAATTTAGAGCAGAGATTTTAGTCTCGAGCGGGGTCGAGACGCCATCACGACATTCTTTGCAGATACGTGGTTTAGTAAAGTTGGTTGATCATGGTGGATCATAGAGAGTTTTGCTTTGATATTATAGTTGGAAGTCGATGATTGGTGACTGTGAAGCCGCTAGCTCTAAATCATAAGAATTACCGTTTCAAGTGTATAACATTGCGATTTCCCTGATTAAATTGTGTATTGAGGATTGAATACTTTATTATTTGAGCCCTGATAACGCCCACAAGATGAGTAACCACCAAAGATGATGTCCGTAGTATATGGATGACACGACATATATATATATATATATATATATATATATATATATATATATATATATATATATATATATATATATATATATATATATATTCAATTTCTCTATAAAAAATTAGTAGAGTATGTATCTATATATTATAATATTGCAAAATTTACTAAAAATACATCTTTCTTTAATAATGTAAGAAAAAGATATATCATTTTTTTCAAAATCTTGACTATCGTAACTCTATAGTTTTGTATATTCCATCATTACTCCAAATAATATCAGGTTAACATGACGCCAGATGGTCATTGTACACGGTCAGAAATAACTTATGTTGTAGTGTTTGCAAGTTTGATGATCGCCTAGAGCAGTTTTCGGAGGACGTCTCTACGCCGGAGGACGCGGGTTTAAGTCTCGTTCGAAGACAATGTATTTAGCGCAATGTGGACACACAATGTCTAAGTGTTTTCTGTGATTTGGGATTTCCGACTGAAGTAAACCTAATGCTGTTTTATATGTAACGTTATTATGAAATTATTTGATAAATTCTAGGAAATGATTTGCTAAATTCTTTATAATCTATATACAAACAGGCAAAGACGAAATAGTTCAGTACCTTTTTCTCGTTTGTAGTTATGACGAAATTTAGTGTTACCAATTTAAAAATTTTGGAGACAGTTTTTTTTTATTTATTGATTATGGTCAATTATCGACTACTGGGCGAACACACGGCTATATTAATTATAATTGGTAAATCGTAAATCTCTCTAATAATAATTATTTAATAAAATAAGTAATTTGTAAATGGACGTACATACATACATATACACATTTGATAATGAGTATATATATATTATACTCTTTTAAAGTACAATTCATATCGGATTCTATTGGTAATATCAATAGAGGTTTAACATTTCTTAACACATTTCTAAGTCTAAAAATGACTAACCTCCCGTACATATTTTCATGCCCTATATAAAGATCCTTTTGAGAATTTAAATACACTTTCTTTCCCTATTCATCTTTCACGCACATTTTCTTTATTGTATCTGGACAACATTTTTGCAAAAGTATCAAAAATTGTGTTTTTTTTGAGAAGATACCTATATAGATAAACTTATAAAGCAAAACCTTATCTAAATACAAAATTTGATGTAAATCGTTAGAGCCGTTTCTAAGATACACGAAATAAATTTATATACTTAAATACAGGAACTGTTCATTTAATATTAAAATATAAGATTTTGATGGCTTAAGCCAATAACTCGCTTTCCTCAACAGTTTAAAAAAAAAGTAAACCATGGAAATGATTTTTCAAACTGTAAAAGCAGAATTTCTCTAAAAATCTCTTCGCAAACAATAAATTACTAAAATATAGAACTGTAGTGCGTAATAAATAATATCACGCGGAGTGAATTATATGAGAGTTGATACATTTTAACTTTTTAACTTGGCTTTTCTAGTATTAAACTGTTATTTTCAACAATATATTTTATAGGAGCATATAGTGTTATAGTTAGAGTAATTTCCTGCTTGCTTTTTTTGAGTAGCACGTTCGATTCTAGATTGAGGCAAACGTATGAGTAATTTGTATTGATTAATTGATATTGTTCTTGAGTAATTTAGTGGAGCGCATGGGGGCTCGTAATGAAATAATTCGATACTTTGTAATTTCCGCCTTACTTACGTTGTCACATAGAGCGAATCCAAAAACAAGACTAGCAGTGGATAGTGATTGATAACAGCTTTAATTTATACTAGTCTTCGTCTAGTGGTCCTACGACCATATTTTTTTTTATTGATAATACTAAAGCTCGTCAATAGCCACTAAGCAAAAAAAAAAAAAAGAATATCGGTAGACAAATAGAGGAGAGAAAGTCACTGAAATGTTTTGTTTTTGCTTATTTATATGTAGACTAGTTACGTTTTATCGTTTAGTATAGATTTCTCAGAGATAAGATATTTTGTCGCAGCAAAAAGTATCCTACATGTTGACCCGGATAACCAGCTACCACCAAACCAAATTTTATCAAAATCTGTCAAGTGGTTTTCTCGTGATGCATTCACAGACAGATAGACAGAGAGACAGACAAACAGACAAACATTCTAAAATTTAAAGATTCGGCCTCTGTATCGATAATAATGACTATTTCAATAAGATTTCCAAAAAAATATTGAATGTGCCGATTCTACGCAGTCATTAGTATTTTATTAGATGAGTAGATACTAAGAGTTTATTTCTGTTTTTTCTTATATTTGAGTTTACGATAAAATATTAGAAAAGGGAAAAAATAAAATACAAAAAAGAAAAATCTAACTATATGTATATGCAGGTATATAATCAAATTTTACAATATTAAACATTTAACTAAAAAGAACATAAGCGAAACCCATGACATTACTAAACCTACCAAACGTCGGAGTACAATGAAATATAAATAAATGGGAGTGGAACCGTACATCATGCTGTAAATCAAAGATTTGTGATTTATAGCGCGGCTGGAACATGTGTAGTGATGTTTTTACTTCCTACTAGGAATTAACTTCGGTATAGTTTAGCATTAAATTAATTTTTTAGCATTTACAAGAAGATTTGCTTGGGTTGTTTTAAAATTAATATTAGCGACTCACCCTTGCTCCTCTCGGGTTCGTCACTATTTACGTTTTAACGTTTGGTATACCAAGATTTCGCAGAGAAGAAATATTATCCCGCAGTAAAAAGTACCCTATATGTTGACCCGGATATCTAGTTATCTTCATACCGAATTTCTTCAAAGTCTATCCAGTGGTTTTCTCGTGATGCGGTCACAGACAAACGGATAGACAGACAGACAGACGGACACTGAGACAGACATACAAAATTCTAAAAACTATATATTCGGCCTATTTACCGATAAAAATGACTATTTCAATAAGATTTTCCAATATTTAATGTACAGATTCAACTCAGAATTTTACTATATCTAATATTATTATATCTAATATTTACGGTCAGATAACTTGTTCGATATTTAGATGAGTTTATATCTACAAAAATAAATAAAATGGAAGTGTCTGTTTGTAATGTCAAAACAACAGCTTTTTAATAATAAATGTTTATGAAAGTATATACGGTACTTAAAATTTTTAATTTTTTGTGTATTTTTCTGTCTGTTCCAGATAATCTCCAAAATGGCTGGACCGATTTTTCCGGGTCTTTCATTGGCAGATAGCTAATGTTATAAGGAGATGATGCCTTTAATTTTAAAAAGAATTATGGTTTACACAAAAAAATAAAACCCATGAAATTGTGAACTTTAAAAAAGATGTCCAGACTCAATAGGACAAACAAACATACGTTCACATTTATAATATTGGTATGGATATCCGTACAAATATTTGCTTCAAACAGCTTCGAAACCGGTACCAAACAGCCTCCATTGCACCATAGAAGGTAAACGTTTTATGAGTATTTTATACAATCCTAGCAGTGCGAAGGTATGATATAAAATGGATATAGCGACGTAAATCAGAGTTACATGATTTATAAAACGAACACGTGTAGATTTCACTTTCAGCTTTATTTCGGCTCGTACGGAGTACAAAGTGTATTCTTTTCATACATAATTGTTCTTTTTAACCTATTTTACTGATTTTAAAAAAGCAGATGTTCAAATGTTAATCGGGAATATGCGTGTGATTTAAATATAGGTGAATTTTTTTTATAATCTTTTTAGCTTTTGAATTAAGCCTATATCAATATTTTTAATTCTAATTTCATTTTGATTAAGAAAATAATTATTAAAAATGCAAGTATAGGTTAGAAATTCAAAGTAGTTGAAACGCACGCCATTGGTCACAACGAATATGACGTCAAAGTATTATCATAACAGAGCGGTTAGCGATTTTGTCGCTACAAACTAAAGTCGCCATTTTTCTATGAATGATACTTTGAAGTCACCGTATCCGTATCGGTATGCCATTTTTCTAATACTAAATGTTAGTTTTTTTATGGACCTGGATTTTTTTACAATTATATTTTATAAAAAATTAAGAAAAATCTACAAAAACAATTTTTTTCTTGTTAATGGCTTCAGTTCAGTTCAGTTTCTTGTTAATGGCTTCAGTTCAGTTGGCTTCAGTTATGTTCAATTTTAATTGATTTTATATTGTGTTGATTTTGGCTGTTTACACGATACTATATTATAATTTTTTTGGAATTTTATCGCGGATTAATATTGTTTTTTTTTAATTCTATTATACACATAGTTCTTATTAATGGCTATCACTAAAACTAAATAATAACTTTTGAGACGTCTAAAATCTCAGTCTCTCCCATGAAATAAATACTATTATTTTATGTAATTTTGAAGTCAGTGCTCCTTATTAAACTAAATTGTTTATCATTTCTTCAGCTTAAACAGCTTAGCGAATTTTGGTGCTAAATACACCTTAAGACTACCTGGAATACACAAAGGCTTTTCTTTATAACTAGTGACTCACCCCAGCTTCGCTCGGATTCGTCCCTAGATACGTTTTAACAGTTAGTACTTTCTTCAAGAAATAGGCCATGTAATGCAAAAATAATTTTTCAAATTGAACCAGTATCTCTGGATAGAGATTAACCCATTCAAACAAACAAACTCATTAGCTTTACATATTAGTATACAGGTATAAATAAATTGTGCAGCCGTACATGCTAGCCACTACACCACCGAGGCAGTTAGTTAAATAAATACAGAAGATATGTAGGGATACAGCCAAGCGATGCGAGAAAATTCGCTAGTTAGTTAATAATAATTACTTCATAATAAAAAAAACACGTGTGTGTGTACTTATGTACGCACGTAAGAAGTTATACTTCTATGGCGTAACAGAACAAAAATAGCTAAAGATTTCATTCCGTATGTCACAACTCTCTGTTTGTAAAAGGAATGCAGCTAACTTCATCATGTCGCCTTTTGGCTGTCGGTCTGCGCGAGCATCGTAAAAATTCTGTCCTCATATTTTTTCCAAACGCGACAAAAGAAGTGTAACTTCAAAAAGTAATGTACAAAATACCCACAATTTTTTGAAGTCGGTTAAAATGGAAAATGACAAAAATTATAAGCAGAACGAGCTTAAGCGAACTCGAGTAACGCCTAACGATATTCTAAATCACATTAACGTCACATAAAATTATAAAGTAGTCCCATCAATTTTTAATAACCGGTCATTTCGTGCGGCACTTAGAACAATATTGCTGTAATTTGCCTTTATAATTTAGAAGTTTTGTTCGCAACCTAATTTTTTTGGGATATTTTAATTTTTCACGAAAACGTTGTAAGGCTGTTTGATATTGTATAAGGCAATGGATTTATGAAACTCTTATAAGACTAGTGCTTTGGAATTTAAAGTGGTTTATCATTTTATTACTTTCAGAATATTCATTTCATATCATTTTTAGTAATTATATTAAGGAAAATAATAATAGTAAAATCTTAGGAATTAATGTGTCTAAGAGTATCAATAAATATTATAGATTTTAGTGTTTTATGTACATACATGTTACATCATTGCCTATAAGATAATCGCGAGTCGACACTACACGTGTGCCCCCAAATAAAGACATCAGTACCTCAGCATCTTATGTAATACTAGCATTGCCCGCGGCTCCGCCCGCGTTCAGATTACCAAAAACCAAATTCTTAGGTTTTACCTCTTACAATGCAGTTTTTGTATTTTTTCTCAGAAATGAGATATTTTTCAGCGGTAAAAAGTATCCTACATGTTGACCCGAATAACCAGTTATCACCATACCAAATTTCATGAAAATTCCTCCAGTGGTTTTTCCGTGATGCGGTAACATACAGACAGACAGATAAAAAATTCTGAAAACTATAGATTCGGCCTCTATATCGATAATCATGTCTATTTCAATAAGATTTTCCAAAATTATTTAATGTACAGATTCGGCTTAGTTACAATTTTATTATATGTATAGATATGTCACATGCGTCGCCTAGCGGAGAACCGCTGACGTCGCGCACCATCACGAGTCACCGCTACGCGTGTGCCTCCAAATTGAGACTGCATCAACATTTTAGAATCTTATA
The DNA here is from genome assembly GCA_951806755.1 of Brenthis hecate. Lineage (NCBI taxonomy): Eukaryota > Metazoa > Arthropoda > Insecta > Lepidoptera > Nymphalidae > Brenthis > Brenthis hecate. Next base: position 7,580,678 of record OX638257.1, read on the forward strand.
TATTCCGATAATTAATAAATAATTAGTATTCAATATGTGACTCTAACATCGATCACAATTATTTCATATTATTAAGTTTAGGTGTAATATTTCTATTTAAAATAATTTTAATTAAAAAGTTAAGTAAAGATTTTGGTTTTTTGAGTCCTTCGGCCAATGATCAAACTCATTGCCTCCGGCTGTCATAAACGTAATTTACATGTACTTGAACATAATAATTTATATTTTAAACTAAATGCGTGAAAGCTTGATGCGTGTATGCGTATGTGTGTATGTTTGTTACTCCATACGCTGAAATAGCTAGTTGTGTTTAGATGAAATCACTGCTTCAGTGCATAGAACAGGACTTCACAACCAGTAGGTCGCCTCTAGGAGTGTAAAGAGAGTTAATTTTGTATTACTTAAAATTAAAATAAATGAAAATCATAAAAATAATGTGTTTTATTACATTACAAAAAAATAAAGGGTACATGAAAATATTTTTTATAATCCCGGGAAGCCCAACAGAAGAAAGGTTGGGAAACCCTGGTATAAAAAGACCTGGAGTAGCACGTAGGCTAGGCACTCACCCAAGCGAAGGAAGGGTAAGTCTTCTAGTGATAGCTAAACCTATGACATTAATACGTTTGCTATTTCTGCCTTCTTTCTCAACGAATTGGTGTGTTTTTTCAATTCGTTAAAGTTTCTATTTAGTTCTCGTAAGACATTACATTGGGACATATAAGATACTTAAGAATTCGATTGATTAATTGAGCGAAGAAAGGTCAAGTTCAAATAATAGTTTAATACTAAAAATAACAAATCAAATTATTTTGTTAAAAACAGTGCAAACAAAAAGTTGTTAAGTCCAAAAGGAAAACTTCTTTTCTACATCAGTATTCTGTTTGATGTAAGAAGTAAGTTACTATTTAGAAAAGGAATGAATAAATCAAAATTTCTATCCGTACTTGATTACAAATTGACAAGGGTCGTACAGACGGTTCCAAAGTAAACAAGTGTATCTACGAAATATTTTTTTTTTCATGAAAGCATTTAGAAATATATTTTAAGGATCTGGGAATGCTTGAGATGTAAAAGACGGAAAATTAAAGTGTTTAGAACTTTTATATTTCTATCTGTCAATTCGTACGAATATGAGCTTAAAAATATAAAAGACAACTTATACTATGGAGCTTACGATGATAAAAGAATAGAAATAGTTAATAAAACCGTCGAGATTGCCTTCATTTGATTCGTTTCGACCAGTTCCATATTACAATGAAATAAAATTAAAATTAACTTTATTCAATTACTTATAATAAAACTATCTTTTCGGATGTTTTTCCAAATTCCTTTTGATTTTTGGTTCCCGGCGTTTCGAATGATTTACAGCAATTCAGCAATTTCCATGGTCACGGGAGAGACATTTATTCAGTTAGACAGTTATAAATAATTTTATATCATTTAGATTATATATTATTGACTGAAAAGAGACGAAGCCATATGTAGTATCTAGTTGTGGTAAAAACTTCAAACAGGACATTTACTATATATGGGTGTTTATTTAGGATCTGTCTCCTTTTATAAATACTGATGTTTCTTTACTTACTGTATGTACCCTATTTTATATTGTTGTTTGTTTTTATAGGAAGTGCAAATAATATGCGATTTAGGCTAAAAAAGAGCTTATTTATTATAAAGCAAGCTATTATGTAAATAAAGATAAGTGAAATATGTTATTGTGCTAAAGTTGGTTTTTATAGTGCATAATTACTTGACGTAGCGTCAAGCGTCAACTGACGTCGCACAAACTCCAAAATATAATATAATCGATTACTCTAGTTAGGACGTTCTTTTCCGATAAACGATCCGATTTCAAACTCTATAACAGTATATATGTATGTATATTTGAATATGAAATTGTACATCCCACGATTTTTCGCTTTAGTTCTTCTATCCTACTTATCGTGGCTTGAAAGAGATCGCTGACTTCGCGATAAGGCCATCTATTGTACCATTTTGCTTCTTATGTTTTTATATGTTCTGTTCTGTTAGTTAAGCTATGGTAGCCCAGTGGTAAGCTCGCTTGAAAATCTAAGTAAAGCATATTAAAATCACTGGCTTTGCACTTATAATATCCTTATGTGCGAATTATTTTCAATATAATCACAATTTGCCTCACGGGAAGGAAAATATCGTGAGGAAACCTGCATGTGAGAGACCTAGCAAGTTTTCGAAAGACATGCTCAGTCCGCCCGCACTAGGCCAGCGTGGTCTATGGCCTGATTCTAATAACATTGAGGCATGTGCCCAGCAGTGGAATATTAAAAACGCTAAATGCAATTTGATCTTTTCTATATTGTGTTTAAAGCCTACCTAACTTTAATTTTTTGCACTTAAACGAACTAACTTAACTAACTAACGATTTGTTCTACGGACGACCGCCTTCAAGTGATCCATATACATACAGATGTGACAGATGAGTGCCTCTGAACTATACGAGTACGTCTGCATGAAGTGCGGAATGTAGAAAAAGCGAAACAACAGTAACTAGGCTCAATAATATTGCCTCAACTGAAGGGCCCCCAGTATGTAGATAATACTAGATCGGTCCAACTCGAGTCGCGGATGTTAGTCGAGTCTGGGTTAGTGCTATTTTATATTTCGACTAGCGACTCAGCCTCGCTTCGCTCGGGTTCGTCCCTAGCTTGATTACCGCTACAAACTTTTGTCCCAATTTTCACCCTTAAGGGATGATTTCCGGGATAAAAAGTATCTTATGTCCTACCCAGGGTCTCAAACTATCTTCTTACCAAATTTCATGTAAATCGGTTCAGTAGATTCAGAGATTACCCCCTACAATGTCACAAACTCACAAAAACATCAAACTCACAGTCTCACAAACTCACAAACTGTACCTCTTTATATTGTTAAATATAGATAGCTGAATCCGTGATCATATTAAACGGTAAGTATAGTTACATGAAGTATAATTGCGTTGTATAAATGTTGATGAAGAATGCGTTTTTAACTTAGATAAAGAGAGCATCAAAGGGTTCGATTTTTGTAATAGGTAAATATTATTTTTGTATACTTTCCTTCCTACAATTTTAGATCAACGAAAATTCTTTTTTAGTGAATGCTCATGTTATTTAAGGAATTTGCGGTTTTTTATTCGCTAGTCTGAGAATTGGCTGAAAACACTAACAATTTCGCTAAGTAAATATAAACCAAAAAGTTGGCGTTAAAAGATTTACAAGTTCAGAATAAGTCATTGAAATAAAATTGTTTTGGTAGAGTTAGACGATTTATTTTTATCTCGGCCCAAAAGGTTCCAGAGTCATTACGATATGGTCGCTTGGGAGTAGAGCGGCGAAGGGATTGAAAAAAAATATATAAAAAATTTCAATCAAAAATCCTTTAACGATTTGCTTTTATATCTGTTGTCAAAGATGAGCGTAAAATAGAAAAAAATGATGTACATATATATTAAAAACATAAATACACATATCCTAAAAAATATCTTTTCAAAAAGTGTCGTTGACATTTGACGTTAAGTCAAACCAAAGAATAAAATTAAAAAATGTAAAGTCCTAATGGTCCAAACTCAAATTTGAACTTAAGCACTCCACATAAAGTAGTTTTTTAAACGAAACAACGTGCGTTTTAATTTTGTCATCCGATAAGTAATGAATAAAAGAGATTTAAAAAAGGCGCACAATTACGAATGGTACACTTTATTTTTCGAAACGCTAATTGTGTATATTGAGTTTTTAAATATTAATGATGATGCACAATTTATTTTAATAATTGTCTCACTGACATATTGAAATATTCCATCGCCACAGAAATAACTTTATACATCAGTATTAAAAGTCTCTATCCATACAATGTAAAAAATCAGTAAAGAAAGTTTGTTTATTTGTTTGTTTACAATTTCTAATCTAAGGACTACCAGTCGTGTTTAAATTTTTTTTAATATTCTATAGCCTATTTATTGAGTAAAGTTTTAGGCTAACATCTCGCAAGGATCTTTAAAAATGGAGAAATTACAACACAATGCATAAGGATATTATGTACATTGTACCTACTGGGTGTAAGGCGGGTATTGTTTTTTGTCTTTCTCTTCTTAAGATTGTCAACAGTTCGAGTCAGAAAAAGCCGGATTTGTCAACGGATAGCGTGTACGTGAGTTTATCAGTGACCTATCACGTACACACCGCTCCGACATGTTGTGTACCATCCGTTGCTCGATTGTATGAAGCTTTGTCGATGTGGAGATACTTACTCATGTGGTTTTAGTGCAGTCGAATTGTATGTTTATTAGAAAATCCAAATTTATATATGAAATCCATACTGTGAGTATGTTATTCTAAATGTACATTGTTTTAGAATTCTGAAAAAAAAAAAACAAGTAAACTGGATCTGATTGGTGGTTCTGTGGTCGCGTTATTAGTAAAACTTATCCCTATTCCCACTAGCATACTCGACCACGCGTGGTGCCACAGGTACACTTATGAAAATCGTTAATTTTGCAATAAAAAAAGTAAATAATCGGGATTAAAACTATCCTATCTTTTAATTTTGAACAAATCACATACTTAGAAAAAAATACGTTGAAATTGGATAAGTAGTTTCGGAGTTGATCCCGGACCAACATCGTGACACGAGAATTTTATATATTATGATAAGAGAACGTCTAGCAAGCTAGATAGTGGCAGGTGCAACTACAATTCATGCATTTATAATATTACTAGCGACTCGCCCTCGCTCTGCTCCGGTTCGTCCCTACTTCCGTTTAGTATAAACTCAGAGATGAGATATTTTCTCGTAGTAAAAAGTATCCTATATCTTGACCCGGATAACCAGCTATCATCATACCAAATATAATTAAAATCCCTCCAGTGGTTTTTCCGTGATGCGGTAACAGACAGACAGACAAAAATTCTAAAAACTATAGATTCGGCCTCTGTATCGATAATAATATCTATTTCAATAAGATTTTCCAAAAAATATTTAATGTACAGATTCGGCTTAGTTACAATTTTATTATATGCATAGACTAGCGACTTACCCTCACTTCACTCGGGTGGGTCTCTACTCAACATATAACGTTACTACAGTTTAATAGATCTTTTTAATAAATTTAATTAAAACTAACTTAATATACTATAACTAATAAAATTATAATTAGTTTTCCGCTACTAAACTACTTTTGTCTAATTTTCCAATTAAAATTACCTTTGACTGGTTCTGAGTATTGACGGTAACATATATTGATATATAAAAGAAATAAATGCGTATCCATCTTCATATATAGCGATGTATAAAGAGAACCGCTGACATATATACCGGTCCCTTCGGCGCTGTTTGCAAAATTGTAGCGATACGGACACCCAGAGGGGCTGTTGCGATTATAATTCAGAAACTAACGGCTCGAGTCTTGCTAATTTCCTTTTTAGGCTGCAGTTTTTCGAATATGATCTAAACATATACATACTCGTATGCTTGCACATTGCAGTAATATATCGAAGTGATTATTTCCAACATGATTACCGCTTGTCTCGGTGAAAGAAAACATTTTGAGGAAACACGCATGTCTGAAAGAACCAAGCAAGATAACGCAAGACATGTAAAGTCCACCAATCCGTACTTGGTCAGCGTGGTGGACTATGGCCTCGTATTTTAGGAAAGCCTGTGCCCAGCAGTGGGACGTTAATAGTGCTGAATACAATATATAAATACATAATGTATACTGGTGATATACCCGCGATCCGCTCGGGTGTGTTCCTACGAGTATGAGTATAAATTATAGGCATTTCTAGCGGAGCCTGCGGCATCGCTCGGGCTAAACTACAAAAATACTCTAAAAAGTTCGGGTTCATACAAACAAAGGGGATGAAATCCCCTATTTTACCCCCTTATAGTATGAATTTTGAAAAATGCTAAAACAAGTATTTATTTAATTGTATAGAAGAGCATTAATACTAAGTGTCAAGTAATTCTGACCATAAATATTTTTTTGGTTGTCTTATAACGTATTTTCCTGTTGGAATGAGATAATCTCCCGCGGCAAAAAGCCTATATCACACTCCATCCCTCCAAATATCTCCACACAACAAATCACGCGAATCTGTCACTCCGTTTCGACGTGAAAGAAGGACAAACAAACAAACAAACACACTTTCACATTTATAATATTAAAAAAAAGTATGGAAAAGTATGGATTATATACAGACAGCTCGACCTTTTATCAAAAACATAATACACTGTATATATATTATTTCGTATATATAGTAATAGAGTAATTTATAAAAGCTATTAACCTCTAGCCTAAAGTTCATCGCCAGTGATTCGCCAGAGCGACAGCAGGTAATAAAAATTAGAAAATATTCAGTCGTTAAAGTAAATCCGGTCCCAGGTCTGTCATAAACTAAGATGACATCCGAAGGAGATTACGAAGTAACGACTGTGAAAAGCATGAAATAATTTATTCATTGAGACAGCTGTATATAGGTTTCGTTCCTAGATTTGCTTGCATTTTTGTTATTTAACTACTCGTAGATATTATTATATAATACCTCCACACGTTCCTGAGAAAAACAGACAGACGGATGGGCAACTAAGTGATCCTATAAGGGTTCCTCTTTTCCTTTTTATGGAACCCTAAAAATAGAACTTTTTCGCGCGTTTTTCGTTTATGTATTATTGCTCCGTTCCCAACTGTCGTAGACTGATACTAGATACCTTATATTATAATATCCTTTCTAAATAAATAGGCTATGAAATGGAAAAATAATTTTTCAAATTGAATTCGAATTCAAAATATTTTATTATATTATTACAATTATTTACTGAACGTCATGAGTTTACTACCAGTTCGGAAAGAAGATTGGTCTACTAGTTCCAGAGATAAGCGCTTTTATCAAACAAAAAAGCAAACAATTCAGTTTTATATATTAGTTTAGACTAGCATTGCCCGCGGCTCCGCCCGCGTTCATATGACCAAAACCAAATTATTAGGTTTTACATATTAGTATACTCGTATTAGTATATTAGTTGACCCGGATAACCAGCTATTACCATACCAAATTTCTTTAAAATCCCTCCAGTAATTTTTCTGTGATGCAGTCACAGACAGACAGACAAAAATTCTTAAAACTATAGGTTCGGCCTCTGTTAGCGATAATAATGTGTATTTCAATAAGATTTTCTAAAAAATATTAAAGCACAGATACGGTTTAGTTTAATTTTAATGTATCTATAGATGTAACTAATTTATAAAGCCAAAAAGATTCCTTTTTGATAATTTGAACACGGGCGGTGCCGCGGGTGATTTAGTAGTAATTCTCATAAAATAATAGAAACGTCTAATTTGTACATTTAATTTTTTGGAATTAAAACTACGTATTTTAAAGACACATGGCGACATCTATTGACAAATATCTAAATAATACAAAAATAAATATTCATTAAAATAACTTTTATAATGAATAAAATAGTGCTATTGATATACTTTTTCAAGATTAGCTATTTTTAATAGTTTTTGTAATATTTAGTAAGTTAACTTGCTAAAATGTATATAGTATCATCGTTTTTTTATTCTAATCAGTTTTTATATTTTTTCTCAGAAATGAGATATTTTTCTGCGGTAAAAAGTATCCTATATGTTGAACGGGATAATCAGCTATGCCCATACCAAATTTCATCAAAATCTGTCCAGTAGTTTTTCTGTGATGCGGTAACAGACAGACAGACAAAAATTCTAAAAACTATAGAAACGGCCTCTGTATCGATAATAATGTCTATTTCAATAAGATTTTCCACAAAATATTTAATGTACAGATTTTACTCAGAATTTTATTATATGTATAGATATAGAGATTTTATGATCTAAAGGATACCTATTATTTTGAAAAAGACAGAATTTCTATAATAAATATCTGCCTGTTTGTCTGTAAGCAGTGGAAAAGCCCAATGGGAGTAAGCTCGCTTTGAATATACGTTAATGCGGATTTAAACTCTGAATTCGGTGATATGAGATAAAGTACCACTTGCTAATACAGAAAAGGAAAACACCGTGAGATGATTTTCTCACATTTATAGTTTTACTGGAAGAAATCTCTTAGCCATCCGATATTTTGTTTAATTTTTGATTTCATTTAATCTATTTTTATGGACAGAAACACGGTATCATATTTTATTATATAATGGGCGGAAATTTTAGATGAAAATAAGTTTAAATTATATTATTATATCTAGTGGCGAGTCACAGTAAAATGGAAAGCCTTTTATGTAATAATACTTATTATATACTTTTATTCAAATTTCAAAGTAATCGTTGAAGAATTTCCACAGATTTATGATTTAGTATAAACAAATTGTTAGTTGCTTCTATTATTTTTTTAACTTACTCATACTTCTAATATTATTCTGATGAGGTTCTACAATAAAAGTACTTAGGCATAATTATTTTGTTTATTCAACACTAGCGGTGATACTTTAAATTGAGTTAACTTTTTTATTTATGAACCAATTGATATAAAACAAATACTAAATGTTAAGTGAAACTTACCAAAATACATTAGTGAAAACCGCACCCAAATCGGTTAAGCCGTTTCTGAGATTAGCGCGCACAAATGCACATACAAAGAGACAAAAATTCTAAAAATCATTGTTTTGGATTTTATTGCATTAATAAAGACCCCCAATAATAGTTTTTCTCAAATATTTTGCATGTACAGACAGCGAAAAGTTATAATTTTATTATATGTATCTGTATTTTATTATATATAGATATTAAAGGCAGGGCGGTGGAAATGATATTTATAATATTAATTCCGGCTTCAATATTTTTTAAACTAGGCCCTAGTTTTCAAAAGGTCATCTACATTTTTCACTCCATTTTTGGCTGACCAATTAAAATAAAATACAAACTATACCGTGCATATTTGTTGTGTTTGTTAAATTTCAAATTATACAGATATAACCTAAATATTTGTATCGTTCTCCATAAATTTGGTAGCTTTGGGACTACAGCCCCCTTGTTCCTCAATCCTGCCCCAGCTAGTACCAGGGTTACTTCTATCCCATTCTTTTTGCCTGAGACTAAGTAATGGTCAGATTTTAGATCGAACAGATAATTATCCCCAAATATCTCTCTCTAGGGAATCTGCGATTTCTCAAAATAATTGGGGCGACAGTAACAATTATCGCAATTGAAGCGAATTGAAACAAATTCAAAAGACATTCAACAAACGACCATGAATTCGACTAATAATTAAATTGTCACAGCCTGCGTCGTACATTAAAAGGATTTGAATTATATTTCACAAGGACGTAGATTCATTTTATGGCTTGTTGGGTTATCGTCTTAAAATGTTCTTATAATACGTATATCTATACATATAATAAAATTATAACTAGGCCGAATCTGTACATTAAATATTCTTTGGAAAATCTTATTAAAATAGACATTATTATCAACACAGCGGCCGAATCTATAGTTTTTAGAATTTTTGTCTGCCTGTCTGTCTGCTGTTACCGCATCACAGAAAAACCACTGGAGGGATTGTGATGAAATTTGGTATGGTGATAGTTGGTTATCCGGGTCAACATATACGATACTTTTTAATGCGGGAAAATGTCTCATTTCTGAGAAAAAATACAAAAACTGCAATGTAAGAGTATACTAATACGTGAAACTTAAGAATTTGGTTTTTGGTCATCTGAACGCGGGCGGAGCCGCGGGCAATGCTAGTATTTGAATAAAGTTTCATTTCATTTCAAAGGCCGCGATCTAATCAAAAAACTACTTATGTACAACTGCTACTTTTTTAACTATTTTAATGCGACAGTGGATGTCGTGAAGCAGGACATGAGAGCCAATGGACTTACACAGGATAATGCTAAAGACCGTGCAAAGTGAAGGAGGGTAAGCAGGAAGGCAAGGATCCTGCCAAAGCCGGCATTAATAAATGCCAGGCAGAAATAGAAGTATGTTTAATGCTTTATTGGCTTGGTCCACGGTGTTAAACAGTACCCCATGAGTTGCTCTATGGCATAGTCTTTCTGTGTACTAAATTTCGTCTAAATCCATTCAGCCGTTTCAGCGTGAAGGGAGAACAAATATATACATACACACTCACTTACAAACCTGGGGACGCACCTAAGCAAAGTGGAGTTAAGTTGCTAGTATTTTAAATGTGAAAGTTCAAGGAATTTGACTAAAATCTGTAATAGATATAATTTATTTTGTACTTTTACTGTAACAAAAATAATGACGAAAACTAGTTGCTAGTAACCTTTATGTTAGTTTAAAAAATAATTAATTATTCCTTAAACGATTTCGCCCTTCGAAAATCCAATGAAAATCCGGACACAATTTGTGCGGATTTTTAATAAAAAATATAGCCTAAAGAATAAGTAAGACAATTTCAAAAGTGCTATTAAATAATAGGAGAGAATGCACGAGTGAGTGAATTCATTTGCTACTCAGCGGACGGCGTCGTGGACGGTGTTATGCAGTATGATTTAATTAATTTTAATTTTAACTAATATTAAAAATATTGACCAGGTATTCAATAATCAAATCGAGTTATTAGTAATCAAGTATTTTAGAGAAATAAAAAAAGATAAATATATAGACGAGGATAAGAGAAAAGAAAGAAAGAGTATATTTGTTTCATCACATGAGAAAATGTGCGAAGGTATAAAAAAAATGTGTTAATATTAAAAAATTTATAAGAAAGACCTCTCCACTAAGGTATAAATATAGAATCTTTCTATTTAATACTATTATCCATTCGTTTAGTGGAATAATCTAAGATATTACTGGCCAACCTCGAACTCGAACGTGACTCCTCCATTCAACGTGACATTGGCGAAATAATTTGTGCTCAACTGGCACACATTAAAGCAATTATACTAAAAAAAATTATTAATTAGAAAATCTTTTGCAAAATCAGTTATAAACATTACGGTCATATTATTTAAAAAACAACAATAGCTTTCCTAAGGAGCAAATTATATTATATATATTAACCTAGACATACAAACAAACAATAAAAACCATCAATTTTTAAAGAAATATAATAATATATACAAATAAAAAGAAAATTAATCCATCCTGAATTATACCATCCATTTCATCTCAACAGGAAATATCATTAGTGGCATAGTCGCGCTGAACAGAGTTGCGATTATTTATTTATGACCCACTACGTTGCATTCAAGATAGGTAATTAAGACTTTAAAATACCCTAGATTTAAGAAATTTGTACTTATATAAAAATATTATAGAAACTACAATCGTAACGGAATGGCATTGATTTGAGAGTGAAGTTTCGATCTATTGGAATAGTATTCTAAATGCGATAGTTTGTATGTTTGTATGTTTTTTACTCGAAACGGCTGGACGGATTTGGATGAAGTTTTCAGATAGATGACCTGGAGGGATATATAGGGTTCTGTGTGGCATCTTGGTGGGTATGTCGCAAGTATATTATAAAACTAGCGACTCACCCTCGCTACGCTCGGGTTCGTCCCTAGCTTGCTTCCCAATACTAACTTTCATCCCAATTTTCACCACCTCGAGGCATGATTTCCGTGATAAAAAGTATCGTTCCCAGAATCTCAAACTATCTTCTCACCAAATCGGTTCAGTAGATCCAGAGATTACAACACTACAACGCCACAAACTCATAAACTCACATACTTCACATCTTTATAACATTAGTATAGATAAACTCATCAGACGTAATACTTTCTTAGATATATGCGAATATTTGACATTGTAAATAAAACTATCTTTTTGGATTATTTCGCGGATTTATTTTGATTTTTGGTTCCCGACGTTTCGAATGCCAAAACCGCAATCATGGTCACGGGACGTAAGACGTGTTTGTCTATTTGTGGGCTTAGTTCTTCTAAACTATCAATCGGGTTCGAAAACGGGATTACAGAATATCTTTTTAATGGTTTCATGTCATAAGCTCGTTGAATTTCGACCACTGAGCGAACACTAATTATAATATAATCGGACTCCTATTAATTGTAAAAATATTTGTAAAAACTTGTACGTATGTGTGCTAGTATACTATATAAGCAATATATTCGTATGTAAGTAATAATATATTTAAATTAAAATTATTTGAAGTTCTTAATTCCTATTTACACAATCTCTTTAAATTTATTAATATAATTAAATGGACTGTTGCATAGCGCCGTTCAGCTCATCTCGAGGAGGAAATATCATTAGCGCACTCGCGTGCACTCTTTATTTATTTATAGCCCATGATGACTTTTAATATCTCTGATTTTATTATAAACAGTTTTATATTATCATATTCTTATGTAATATTAAGAATATTACGTTAGAATAAGAATCTCATATTATAATTACACTGCTATAATAAGTTTTCTTTCACGCTATTACTCTTTCACGCTGAAACGGTTAGGCTGTTACGAGTAATTAAGGATAGGATTCTTAGAAATTGAGCAATAATAATATAAATAAACAGGTAAATCTGCGGTAAAACGTTTGTCTTTAATAGTTTTATAATTTGTTCTACAAATACCTCCTTGACAATGACTAGACCTAAGTTCGATTCCTAGTTCGGGCCTAGTTATAGGTTTCTGGCAAGAAATAACCCGGAGTTGGGAAGGTGACGGTGTTCCATGTCCATACCTCGGAGAACACATAAACTGGTTGTTTTGTGCCAGATCTCTGCAATTGTCATCTCACTGGACTAATTTGTGCGCTATAATTTCTCCTGCACAAGGCTAGTCTCAGCAAGATTTGCCGCTGTGGCTGAAATCGGTCAATAGGACGTTTACTTTTTTATTTGTTTATTAAAGTGAAACTTCTTTATAACCATTGTGATTTAAAACCCGATGACACGAAAATGCGACACTAAAAAGAGACAAACATAAATATATACGATTAAGCCGGCGAGAAAATAAGATAGGATACATTGCTATGTTGCCATGGTAACCGTTGTTATTGTCTGACAAATATATAATATTATATAGTTTCCGTATATGATATTCTATAAATATATGATTGTCATATGCCTTCTATGCCTTATTTAATTATTAATTTGTTTTAATTTAATTGAAATATTTGCCAAAGAAGCCCACGCACCCATTTTTTTTGTCTACTATATAGGTATATCTAGTTATCAATCTTGCTTGAAGGCTTCCAAGGCGGCCATTGTTGTTACAAAATTTTGGATTTTGTAAGTCGTATGAGTCCCTCGGGTCTCCGACACAGACTGAGTGACCTTCCTTGTGATAATACACAGCTGTGTAGACGTTATGTTATGATTTTCTTTTTTCTTTTTATCCTTTTAAAGCACGATTTTTATCTTTGTGTTATTCATTGTATTTTATTTATTTTCCTGTAGTAAAAGGTATCCCAAATGTTGCCCTGAATAATAAGTTATCACTATACAAGATTTGTTATTAATTAATCAACATAAATAACAATTAAATATGTGAAATGTATTAGTTGACTAATTATTAGTAGTGAAATAAAAGGCTTTTTTTTATTTATTTATACAAGATTTAGTTAATATTCGTTCGTTAGTTTTGACGTGACAAGCAAACTGTGAAACAGATGTGACAAACAGACAAAAATTTCTACAACTATATTTTTTGGGTCTATATTCTATACACAATACAATAATTGTTTTTAAACAGATTATTTTTTATTTAGTAGCTATTCACGAGCTTTGGTGTTATCAATAAAAATTATTATGTTTGAAGTTCGACCACTGGGCGAACATAGTAAAGAGTCAAGGTGATTTCGCCTTTACAGGTGATCACATGGGTGATCGTTTACTGCCATAGCAGGTGAAGTCCTCAACACAAACGAAACAAACAGACTAAATCTATTTTACAAACACAAGTGTTTCGAAGTAGTCACTAAAACGTTTTGAACCAGACAACAAAGCGAGCTAAAAGCTTGTAAAATTGAAAATCCACTCGAACTTAAAAGGTGTTTTACTATGAAAAGAAAATGTCTGGACCCGTCACTTGCTATAAAACTAATAGAATTAAAGTAAATATTTGTAAAAGTCCTCAGACAGGCACTGAACTTTGGTCTTTTGTTTCGTAATTGAAATCGATAATCGTAATGGCTGCACTCATCGAAATCAAATTCAATTAAATTTAAAGTATAATAGAACTAGCTAGTAATAAAACTAGCTTTTGCCCGCGATTTCGCTCGTGTAGTAAATGTCGTAGCACTATGTTATATAGCGTATAACTTTTCCAATAAGGCTACTTATTAATGTATGTAAAATAAAAAAAAAATTAGCTAAGTATATTTTTTATTTGTTGATGGTATATATCTGTCGATCTGTTTTTTCCGTTTTGTGTAGTTCGTGTTTGGTAAAGAAAAGGTGTAATGAAAGAGGAAAAGGAAAGAGTTTCTCGATTTTACAGATTTCATTAACGGATCTATTTTGTGTTTTTAGTGCGTTCGTTCGTGTCTAAATAAAAAAATTATATAAAAATAGCATGTACGTGCGTACATTGCAGACAATTTTTTTTACAGTTTTCTTTTATTTATTTACAATAAAGAAAATTACGAATATATTTAATTATATATACAAAGAGTAATTACAATTCAATTCAATATTTTTGTGAATGGCTTCAAAGCGTGGTCTAAAGAATTATATAGAAAATGTTCAATTCAAAAATTGTAGTGTGATTTTACTGTTTATACTACAATTCTCGATTTTGTCATACAAATCGTTTACTTTCTTAAATAATAAGGTAAATTTTATATAAGTATTAGATGTTAATTTACAAATTTTTGAGAAGAAAATATGGATGATAAAAATAATAGTATCTTCCTTGAACTTTTTAACCCCCGACGCAAAAAGGGAGTGTTATAAGTTTGACGTCGATGTCTGTCGGCGTGTGTGTGTGTCTGTCTGTGGCATCGTAGCTCTCAAATGGATGGACCGATTTCGATGCGGTTTTTTTGCATTTGAAAGCCAGTTTCCTTGCGGTGGTTCTTAGCTATGTTTGGTAAATATCGGTCCAGCATTATAAGTGTATTAGTTCCTTAAACTATAAGTATTTTTTGCGTAGGGGATTTTTTTTTTTAATTTTTAATTGTTTTTTTTTAAATTGCAATATTTATAACAATAACAGCTAAAGTTAAATAAATAACATTGCTATATTTAATGATAATATTTATTAAAAAAAATGTTTAGAAATAAAAATCAACAAATATTGTAAGGTACTTTATTGCCATTTTTGAATTTTTGAAATCATTTTTGTAAAATAGTGGGTAGGCACTGTCTGTAACAAGCACCTATGTGTTTAAGACGTCTATAACCTTAGTCTCTCCCGTGACTATGATTGCTGTAAAGCATTAGAAACGTCGGGAGCCAAAAATCAAAATAAATCCGCAAAATAATCCGAAAAGATAGTTTTATTTAAAATGTCAAATATTCACGTAAATCTAAGAAAGTATTACCAGTATCCGTTAGCTATTTTTATTTATTAACCATTTATTTACTTATACATACACACATAACAGTAATAGTACGTATTCTATTTATATTTGTATACTATTTTAAAACATTATTGTTTGGCTTCATTATTCATATTTAGTTTTGTGACACTCTGTCTATATTATTAACTAACGACTCACCCTCGTTTCGCTCGGGCTCGTCCTTAGATGATTCTTTAAATTGATTGAGGTAAGTAAAGCTTATCACAATACATAAAACCGCACCCGAATTGAATCACACCCAAATCGAGATACGCCGTTTCTCAGATTATCGTGCACAAACAAACGCACAGACAAACAAACAAAAATTCTAAAAATATTTTTTTGGGATCTATTGTGTTAATAAAGACCCCTAATAATAGCTTTTCTCAAATATATTCCATGTACAGACAGCGGTCATTTACACTTTTACTATATGTATGATTAGCCATTTTTACTTTCACATTATATCTTCTTATATCAATTCCTTATAGTACATTATAATGCAGAGTATTAGGCTATAGCTTGAAACTTAGTATACGATGCACCGGAAGCGGTGTATCGGACATCCCTGTATCGGACTTCCTCCGGATATTGTAACGGACTTGCTCCATAAGCTACTTTATTGGCACTAGTGTTTGATCGCGGCTTTGTTTAGCTTTCAATCTACGGATCTATACTCGATATCTATACATATAATAAAATTGTAACTAAGTTAAATTTGTACATTAAATATTTTTTTTAGAAAATCTTATTGAAATAGTCATTATTTTCGATACAGAGGCCGAATCGGTAGTTTTTAGAATTTCAGTCTGGCTTCTGTCGTCTGTCTGTGACCGGATCACGAAGAGATTTTTATGTTTGGTATGGTGATAGCCGATTGTTCGGATCAACTTATAGGATACTTTTTACTGCGGGAAAATATTTCATCTGTGAGAAATCTATACTAAACGGTAAAACGTAACTAGAGACGAATACGAGCGGAGCGAGGGTGAGTTGCTAGTGTTCTAATAAAATTGATGTTTTTGTTTTTTAAAATATCCTCATATTAAGCTCATTCAAAATTTGTATTATTGTCGAATAAACACAAAAAGAATAAATGGAGTGATTTAACGTTGCCTCCATTGGTGAATAGAAGATTTGGTTGAAAGTGATACAGGCTACTTATCTTGGGAAAGCAAAGGGCAACAGGTGGAAAGAAAAAAGGTAAGGAAAGATCTTGTCGATTTGACAGCTAAGATAGTCTTCTGCTTTATTAATGAAGACATTGTTTTTTTAAGCTTAGTGTAACTTAGTATTCAGTTACCAACTGAATGGTCTAAGAGCCGGATACACCGCGACCTTCACCAATCTGTTAAAAGAGATGAAACATATCTATACTTCTATACTAATATTATAAAGAGGTAAAGTTTGTGAGTTTGTGAGATTGTGAGTTTGTGACGTTGTAGGGGGTAATCTTTGGATCTACTGAACCGATTTAGATGAAATTTGGCGAGAAGATAGTTTGAGACCCTGGGAAGAACATAGTATATTTTTTATTCCAGAAATTATTCCTTAAAAGGGTGAAAATGGGGAAATAGGGGCTACTTTTTATAAAGTTTCAATAATAAGTAGACTTGCCTACTCATTTCTTGACCACACTACCTGGCAAGCGGGTATAAACAGGTAAGTTACTAAAGGTGACTTCACTGACACTATAAGGCTACCTAGGCGTATTCTTTGTATTATTTAGTATCGGTTAGAACAAAATTCGGCTGGTTAACAGGAAAAAAATATTAATTTATTAATTTAAAAATAGAATGGTCAGGCTTTTGATAGGTAAACTATTTTAGACGAATTTATCTATTATTGAAACTTTACTAAAATATGTTCCATCTCGTTAACAGATCGGTGAAGGTCGTCGTGTATGCGGCTCTTCGGCTATAATAAGTTACTTAAGTTGTATAAGAAATTGTACTCTTATGTTATAGAGAGCTCAAGCTTGCACTTTGATTCTAGTCAACCAATTGGATGAAAACTAACTTGTAGATGTAAGTAAATTTATTAACATACCCGTACTAGCATCAAGTATAATTAATTAAAAAATCTAAAAACCTGACTGCTTTATTTCGTAAACAAAAAGTAAGACACTATGTCTTGTGATCGATAAACATCAACAGCAATCTAATGACATCTTCTATCTATCTATATCCTACTAATCTTACTAATATTATAAAAGCGAAAGTTTTTGAGAACGTATGAATGTTTGTTACACTTTCACGCAAAAACTACTGAATGGATTTTAATGAAACTTTACAATAATATATCTCATACATCAGAATAACACAAAGGCTACTTTTTATCCCTGAAAAATGTACGTTTCCGTAGGATAGTTTTGTTTTTATTTTTCTACCATCATTTTTTCGTCTAGTTCGTATAGATTTTTAAGGACAAATGGAGAATTTGTTTAGTTCTAATTAATTCAACAAATTATCATTTTTAGACAACCACGAAGTCTTCACCCAGGGCCCCCAAATTCAAAGTCCACCCCCGATCTTATTAGTTAAAATCGGTTTGTTTGTTTTCGAGTTATCATCGGATATTCAGAAACATATGTACATATACAATATACATATATTGTAAACCACTGATGTATAGTAAAATACAATACACTTTTAAGTTCATAAACTAAACCACAACTAAAGTTAACTCGCCACACAATGTTTCGGCCGCGCGCCGCTGTAGCGTCCTCTCGCTAGGGTTTGCCCAATACATATCGATATTTAATTTTTCTATTCAAATCGATTATGATTATTGCTATAAATAAAGCTTATATTATTCGGTCGTAAAGTTTGTAAATTTAGATCTACTGCTACTGATCCGATTCTGAAAATTCTTTCACTAATAGGATGATACATACATCTTTATATATATAATTCTTCTGTGAGTGTGTATGTCACGGAACTTCTCTCAAACGACTGGACTGATTTTGATGAAATTTTTTGTGTGTGTTCAAGGGGATCTGGGAATGGTTTAGATTCACAATTTTGTCCAAAAAGTTTGAAATTTTCAAATTAAAGACGTGTAGACAGGACAACGTCTGTCGGGTCCGCTAGTAATATAATAAAATTCTGAGTCGAATCCGTATATTAAATATTTTCTGGGCTCTTATTGAAATAGACATTATTATCGATACAGAGGCCGAATCTAAAGTTTTTAGAATTTTTGTTTGTCTGTCTGGGAACGCATCGCGAGAAAACCGCTGGACCGATTTTGATGAAATTTGGTATGATGATAGCTGGTTATTCGGGTCAACATATAGGATATTTTTTACTGCAGGAAATTTAAATTAAAACGTATCTAGAAACGATCCCGAGCGGAGCGGGGGTGAATCGCTAGTTATTTACTTATATTACTATAGACTATTTTTTATTCTGATGAAAATTTGTTTTCTGTCAGAAATCATATTAGCTTTAATTGAAGTCAGGAAAATGCTGGACCCTGAGCTGCTTTAACGACGTGCGCTGCCTAAACGTAGAGGTAGAGAATCTACGACTGTTTATGCACGCACCGGAGCGAAAAGAGGTAAATCTCTAGTTAAGAGTTCCATTAAAGTCTGAAATTCTAGCCCTTTTTCGGCTTAAAGTCGAATTACGGCAAAGGAAAATATCGTGAAGAAACCTGCATGTCTGAGAGAATCTACCAAGTTTTCGAAAGACATGTGCAGTCTACCAACCCGAACTTGGTCTTCGTGGTGGATTATGGCCTGATATTGAAGAGACACCTGTGCCTAGAAGTGGGACGTCAACAGCTGGAGTCTGATGAGTCTGATGAGTGGAGGAGGAGACGAGAGTCGGGACGGGAATGTATACATACATATATAGCCGAATATTAGTAAAGTAAGGCTAATAAAGACAGACATTTTGCTAAAAGTAGGAATCGAACTGGCTATAGTGGATACCTAATTAAAGATATTATTTTTACTATAAGGAGAGAGTGTGCATATTTATGAATAATTAGTTTAGAATGAACTACTGCCATATTTGCGAATAAATATGAATATGTAATAACATGACTTTCTTATTTAGGGAATATAGTATATAAGGAATCTGGAAATTCTCACAAATGTATTTGTAAATTAATATTTATATAATATACATATTATACATATATAGGTACTTTATTAATAAAATCAATAGTTTTTCTCATCTGAGAATTTTTAGAACTGGCCATAAAGTCAGGAAAATCAAATGAAAAATTTAATACTAATAAAAAATATTGACCTTCTGAGTTCTGACCAACAATGGTAATGTAAATTTTCATATATAGCAAAAATCGAATCCATTACTTCCAACGCAAATATTTGCTTTGAATGAAAATTATTTACTATCATAATTTCTTATCTAAATCTATGTTTAATAGAAAAAACGTCTAAATTTTCAATAAGCCAATCCTAGTGGAGTGCATAGCAGTTATTCCAGATGGTTGGGTCTAGGGACGTTTTACGCGCGGTTTCATTTTATGAGCCCTTAAATTGTGACCTACGAATTGATAGAGCGGTACGTGATTTGAGTAAATTATTTTGTTTGTTTATATTAAATTTATTTATTCTTTAAAATATTCTCTTTCGTTTAGTTAAGACACTTCTAACACTTCTCTAGATTATTTCGTTATAAACTAGTATCGATTGGGCAAAAAAATCCTATCAGTCTAAGTCGGACTATTTGATTCATAGAAAACATCGCATAAAAATCATTTCTATACAAACTAAAGTCTATTTTAATTATAATATTTTATATCGACTTTTTTTCATATTGATTTAAAAAAAAATGTCCCACTGTGGAGTATGAGGCCAAGGGAAGCAAGGGAGGCCTAAAATGCGCGATGATCAGGCCATAGTCCACCACACTGGCCTCGTGCAGGTTGGTGGACTTTTTCGAAAACTAGTTAGATTTTTACAGGCATATGGATTTCCTTACAATATTAGCAAGTGGTATTCGTGTTCAAAACGAATCGCACAGGAAAATTTCAGAGTTGCAAAAGCAGAATTTGAACCCCCTTTACTTGCTTTTTCAATGGCAGCCAACCTCTAAATAAAACATCATCAAAACCGGTCTAGCTATGTGAAAGCTACGAATAAATAAAACTTTTATTGGTTAAGTCCGTCCATGTAGGGCACACTACAAACGATAACCCCGTCATTTTCCGCAGCTATCTTTTATCAGATGCGGTGCGATTCAATTGATTGTTACGTACAGCCGTAGGATCAGGACAGGATCGGTGTAGTATATATATACGATTCTATAGTACGTATAGAATTGCTACACTTTTTAGATAGGATTGCTACATTCAAAGATTTTTATTCGACATTGTAATTTTTTGATTGTAAATATTTTAATGTAAGCCAATAAAAATTATTGGTTGCGAAATTTGACATTTTTTATGGAATTATGTGTATATAAGGAGTCATATTTTTTAGCAATAAATTATTCTACGCATCCAACGTATTACAAGTTTCATTTATAAGCTCCCAACTTGTAAGCTGTTGAAGCGCAATGTTTGATTTTTTATCTATTAACTAAATTTAAAAATTAACTCCGTCCAACCGTCGAAGCGACAACTAATCTTCAATTGTATAACTTCATATTTTACTTACTTCTCAATTCAGACAAACTATGACTGACACCTAGGGAAGGTAAGTCACTAGTACTACAGTAAAATATATTATTATATTACAATAAAATTAGTAAAACTTAAGGGGTTTTATAAACACTAGATTTAGTACATATAGATAGTTTTTTTTAAATATAAATGTGTCGGGACATTAACACACAGCACCATCTACTTCCATGGTAAGCTACGAGGCCTGTGTTATGGATACCAGATAGTTGATACACTACACATACATATGTATATAACTTTACAGACATACGTATTATAAATATAAACACCCATGACTGTAGAATAAACATTCGTGCTCATCACACAAATGAATGCCCTCAGCATGACTTGAACTCGCGACCGGTGGCACAGAAAGTAGGGTCACTACAAACTGAACCAAACGTGTCGTCAAGTCGTTTAATGTTAGGAAATGCATTTACTCCTACCATCTGCTTATATACTGTTGGTTATGTGGGTCTCACCTGCTAAAAACTAGAGTCTTACCCAATAAAATCCAACGGAACCTTCCCATCTTAATAGGATATCGCAGGATCATTCTGCTGAGAAGTACTGGGAGCAATCCGCATAATACATCTCCTGAAGTTTTAGTTTAGCATTTATAATAAAATAAAACTAGTTAACAGTTATTTGAAATTAATAGCATTCTTTCACTCAGTAGATACATAATATTCTTGCATGTATGATGTACATATATTAGCCGTCGCCCGTCACCCGCCCGCTTTGCTGGGCGTACGTAAATGTTTCTTTTGGTCTTCAGATATCTTAATGTATATTTAGGGTTTTTCTTATAAATTAAATATTTAGGTTAAATAAAAAACATCAATAAAAAATGTAGTTTTTTATTATTCACGGCAAAAATGTTTACCAAAGTAAATAAAAAATGATGAAGAGAAGAGTGTATGGAATTTATAAAAAAAATAGCCTAAAACCATCTATAGACGATCCCGCGTCGATTGGTCTATGTTCCATAACGTTCAGTAGTTTTTACGCGAAGGCGTGACAAACGAAAAAAAAACACTTTCATCTATACATATAATAAAATTCTGAGTCAAATCTGCACATTAAATATTTTTTTGGAAAATGTTATTGAAATAATCATTATTATCGATACAGAGGCCATATCTATAGTTTTTAGAATTTTTGTCTGTCTGACCGCATTACGAAAAAAACTAGACAGATTTTGATGAAATTTGGTATGATGATTGCTGGTTATCCGCGTCAACATATATGATACTCTTTAATGCGAGAAAATATCTTAAAACGTAACTAAGAACGAACACGAGCGGAGCGAGGTTGAGTCGCTAGTTATACCTATATAACCTATAAACGAGTATATAGAAGATATGTATATAATTTAAATTTGCTATGCCCTACATAGTCCTAATACGAAAATAAGAATGTAAAGTCGCCTAATGGGGATGTGTAAACATCTCTCCTTGAGTCAAAAATACATTTTTCTTGCTACTAATGTTTTAATAATGCTTCCTTGCGGTCACAGCGAAAATATAAGGCTAAATGGTATAGAATTGGCTTTATTTTAAATATTATTTTCTATTGTTAAAATTTCATTTTTTTAACAGTTTTGATTATGTTATGTTTTTATATACTTATATTATAGCATATATTCTTATAATTTTGAAGTATATTGTGCCGAAGGTTAGACTTATCCCTATAAGGATATATTAAAAAAAAAAACCTTAAAATATTTTGTATGACCAATTTAAAATATAAACCGTGAGAAATGAAATAATATCTATTTACTAGTGATTCACCCTCGCTCCGCTCGGGTTCGTCCCTGGGGTAGGGTCTGGGAGGACCACCCTTATCCTTATCACTTAGGGGTATGAAAAATAGATAGTAGCCGATTCTCAAACCTACTGAATACGCATATTTCGGAGGAGTACGGTAACAAACATTGTGACATGGAAATTTTATATACAAGATATACACTAGCGGCTCACCCTCGCTTCGCTCGGGTTCGCCTCTAGAAAAACACTAATAGAGATCCATTAGTTCCCACGGGAACCGTTCATTTTTCCGGGATGAAAAGTAACCTGTTGTTTGACCGGCAATATAAGGTATCAGAATGTTAAATTTTACTAAATTAGGTACATAAGATGTTGACCGGGGATATAAGGTACCACAATGCAAAATTTCATTTAAATTGGTCCAATAGTTTCGGACATTAGCCCGTACAAACAAACAAACAGACAGAGAAACAAAAAAATTGAAATAAATCTGGATTTGTTCTATTTTTCTTCTTACGGGATGTAAGAAGATAACTGACTCAGTTTTTAGCATTTTTTTTTCTATGTACAGACATTCAACCTCTACAGTTTTATTATATTTATAGATAGAATAAATAGCGAGTGTACCTTAGGAGATAGACATATACTATTGAGAACTTTTCTATCGACCTTTTTAAGACTTACAATTTTCTTGTACAATGTTTGGATCTATCTCTTAAGGTTGCATCAGCGTTAGTCATATACATTTCTGAGGACAATTCGATAGAACCAGTTATTGTATTTTCCCGTGGGAATGAATAATTTGCCTGTCCTAAAAGGTATAGTAAATGTTGACCCGAGTACTAAGTTATCACTATACAAAATTTAGTTAAATTTGGTACTTTTTGCATGAAACGCGCACATCAATTTGACTAAGTTAGTTTTATTATAGGTATAGATAAGAATAGATATTGCTTAGGAGATATACATATTAGTATATGAATAGTTTCAGGACTTTCCTGTAGGACTTTTCAAGACCTACAATTTTTTAGTATATTGTTTTGATGTATGTATGTCTTAAGGTTTAGCCAGCGGAAGTTTTCTAGGGAGGACTCGATAAAACCAGTTATTGTATCATCCGTGACAAAGAAAGATTTTCTTGAAGTAAAAGGTATCCTAAACGTTGACTCGACTAATAAGTTATCACTTCACCAAATGTCGTTGAAATCGGTTCATTACTTTTCGCGTGAAACGCGCATACAAAAACAGACAAACAGACAAACAGACAAACAGACATACAGGCAAACAGACAAACAGACAATTTTTTTAATAATTATTGTTTTGGGTTCTATGTTGTGTACATAATACGTTACAAATAAACGAAAACATCTATCCCACGGGAACCATACATTTTTCCGGGATAAATAATAAGCCTATTTGTTATTCTGATGTATGACCTATATTATTGTAAAGTTTCATCAAAATCCAATCAGTAGTTTTTGTGTACTAAGCTGTATAAGTTACTATAGTCTTTTGACTGTCCCACGGGAACCCTTTAATTTTCCGGGATGAAAAGTAGCTGATTTGTTTTTGTCATGTATGGACTATATTATTGTAAGTTTTATTAAAATCCAATCAATAGTTTTTGTGTACTAAGCTGTATAAGTTATTATAGTTTTTTAACTATCTCACGGGAACTATTTAATTTTTCGGGATAAAAAGTATCTAAAATATTGCCCGGGGATATAAGGTACCACCATGCAAAATTTCATTTAAATCGGTCCAATACATTCGGAGATTAGCCCGTACAAACAGACAAACAGACAAACAGACAGAGAAACAAAAAATTTGAAAAAAATCTGGACTTGTTCTATTTGTCTTCTTACATCGCCCTGACTCGGTTTTTAGCATTTTTTGATATGTATAGACATTCGACCTCTACTCTTTTATTATAGTATAGATTTTTCTTACTCTTTTATTATAGTATACACTTTTCTATTTAAAGTAATAATTATGATACTCTTATATGTAAAAAAAAACTTATGAAAAAATTGCATCTTTGACCCCGACGTGATTTGAACACGCAACCTTCTGATCTGGAGTCAGACGCGCTACCGTTGCGCCACGGAGTCCTTAGTAAATTAGACGAAATTGGACATCTATAATCCAATGCTCAACTAAATTTGAAATCCATACTCATATACTACAAACTTTAGAATTATAATAAAGTATTGACGGAGCCCATCAAACATATATTAAAGTCAAAAATAGTAGCGTGTTTTCCTGTTATTTACATATCAATACATATCGATTACTTTCTCCAAAGTAAAAGGATAATTTTATATAGGTAATAGTCATTCATAATTCTTTAAAACCATATCCAAATAGTTACATTCGTTTTGGAGGTACGATGTCAAAAACGTAATAAAGAAATTTGATTATGAAAAAAATACGCGCGGTTGAAGTAAAACTTCTTTGGCAAATATCGCAATTCAATTAAAACAAATCAATAATTAAATAAGGCATATTAGGCATATTATAGTCATATATTTATAGAATATCACATACGGTAAGAATATAATATTATATATTTGTCATATTGTCCCATTCTCTCGTCCTATAGGTATATTAATGTGTTTGTTAAATGTTCAAATCACAACGATTTTAAAGAAGTTTTACTTCAAAAAAATCTAAAATTTCTCCTCCATCTTTGTTTAGCCTCTGATACATAGAGCCCTGTCATGAAACTCTCATTTGCCGCGCGTCCGGATTTCATCCACTGGCTTAGCTCGACTGAATTGCTACTTTTATATCATTAAAGAATAGAATCGTGGAAAAAATGTCCAAAAATTATTTGAAATTAGCGCTCGTTTTTTTTATGTCATTTGGTAAATTGGAGTATGAAGGTTGTTTAATCGAACACTATATTGTAGTAGCTTTAGGTATTAGGAGATATAATTGAATTTATTGTAGATACTAGTAATTTAACGTTGCATCGCTAGCGTCCATGGGTGCCTTTTATAAATACGACTTTTCTTTATTATATACTAGCGGCTCACCCTCGCTTCGCTCGGGTTTATCGCTAGGTACGTTTTAAATAGATATAAATAGTTATTAGCCAGCGTTAGCCAAAATTTTTTTTTTGTTAATAATATTGACAAATATTGATATTAATATTTACATGATACTAACGTCATTCAATTGTTTTGCCTTCCCGGAACCTCTCCTCTAATACTTAAACTTTAAGGTATGGTATTAAAGTTCAAATCGACTTACCCTCGCTTCACGTGGATGCGTCCCTCAGCTTGAAATATTTAGATACGTACAAAAGAGAAGACGATCCATAATAACTGCTTTTTACGCCATAAGCCTTCGTAGGCGTATACAGAACTAACCAGAGTTTCATCACAATCGGATCAATGTTTTAGGAACACATAGAAGACAAATGTACGAACATTAATTTTTATTTATATAGATAGATAGTAACTTATATTCATGTTTTGGCAAACGATCAGCGCCACCTATTGGCAAATTTTATTACTAAAATTAGCTTATGTGTTAGCCCACATCAAAGTCTATCTGTGTAATAAGTGTTATGGACTTAAGAATATACGGTAAGTTGTCAAACGTGACAGCTGATCAAATTCTAAGATCCATAATAAAGTCATCTTTCATTCATCTGCTTTCTCAATGAAAAGTATGTAATAATTACAGTAAAAAACAATTCAGTTTGAACATATTGCCAATGACCAATTAAATATTTTTTACCATCATTGTATATCTGCAGATAAATCGAGAAACGGCTAAACCGATTTTAATGGAACTTTCATAGGGGAGATTTAAAGTAATAGTGAATTTTATATACATATTATATTATTCATTATTTATTTTTGTGACACTGTATAAGTACGTAACCTATACATATATATAAAAATGAAATGTTGTACGTCGCAGAGCGCATAATTTGAGATTGGCTGGATTCTTAACATTTTTTCTCAATTTTTTTTTTCGTTTTAGTTTGAATAAGGGTTTTAGAGAAAAATGGCAGTGAGTATATATTATACATTTATTAATTTTAATGATCATTTCTTATAGATTATGAATCGAATTATAGAATTCCTTTATATAAAATATTTTTTCAGTGATTATGTTGAAGTAAAAATTGACAACAAAACCCTCCACGGTCTCGCCTACATATCTCTACCGCTTCTCCCATCGTTATCATTCCCTCATGTTATATCGCTCGTCCTCAGATGTTTGACTAGATCTTCTTTAATTATTAAAAACACTTATTCTATTTTAATATTTTATTTTAAACTAGCGATTCACCCTCGTTCCGCTCGGATTCGCCCCTAGATACTTAAAAAATGGGGGTGGGGGGTAGGAGGGTGAAAAATACTTTACGACTTATTCTCATACTTACGAAATATATGCAAAAAATGTCATTAAAATCGGTCGAGCCATTTCGGAGGAGTGCGACCACAAACACCGTGACACGAGATATTTATATATTAGAGAAAAATTAACACCTACTTTTTAATATTTTGATACTTGAAAATGATACATAAATTGAACTACATATATTTAAACAGACTTCGTGGCGCAACCTTGGGTTTCTCATCATTCTGACCCTTTTTTTTTTTTTTTATAGTTGGGAAATCCTATTACGGATACCACCCGACTTCCCCCGGGGTGGTTATGTGGAGACTCTCCGGCTAATGAGACCGGCATACCCACTAAAACCCAACTTCCCCCCCTGCCGCCATGTGGGACGCCACGGGATCGCTCTCGCATACAATCGCGACGCCCCGACGGTTGGCCGAAGCCACCAACCATGAGGCCGCCCCAAGCGGGACAACCTCATTATGGGAAGACTCGCAACCCTTAAAAGTGAGGCCGCTCCTAAGTCCACTCTGCTGATCAGAGAAGTACCCGGAGCAGCCCCACACCACACAAACACCGCCCACCGAAGTGGGCAACCTGCAAAAAATAACAAACCCCACCCAAATTGGGCAAACCCCCCAAAGACGGTCGCGAACGAGCCCACACACAAACGGCTGCAGGAGAAGAGGATGCGACAACGCCGACACTCCCCTTCCCCTGCAGCCCCTCCGCGTCCACCATCAACGGTAGTGGCCCCGCTAGGTCGCGGGAGATAGGGACGAGCAGTGCATCGCCATACCGACACTCTTCTTCCCCCGCGGCCCCCCTACCGTCGGCCCACCTCCGGACCAAAATGGCTGCCGACAACCCTCGCCAGACGCAGGACCTCCGAAATGGCCCCGCTCCAGCCGCGCACCGACGGGCTAGCCCCGGCAGTGTGGCCCGCGCAGCACCTCCTACCGCGAAACGGCCGGAGACACCGCGCTACCTCCAAGAAGGAGACGGCTCCCTCTAACGCCGCTCCCTCAACCCCCCCTCCTGGCTGTTGGTCCGCGCCGGATTGCTCCGGTACCACAAGCTCCTGTCCCGGTCTAACAGGTGCGAGTGGTGCTCCCCTATCCGCCACCCGGGGACGCGTCCGGTAGCAGTCAGCCTCTGCCCCGGATCTCATCATTCTGACCCAAGTCAACTTTTTATTTATATCTTGTACCCACATCTTTGATTAGCGTTTTTATTTTACAAGAATAATTCGTCATTTCTTTGCTAACGAATAATTATTTTTATATTACAATTTGATAATCGTTATTGTATGTTTATTGCTTTTTCACGCTCAAACGGCTGGACGGATTTGGGTGAAGTTTGGTACAAAGAGAGATTATGGCCTAAAGTTACGTAGTCTGTTAGGTACCTAGTGAAGCGGGAGTACCTCTTTAGTGTATTTAATCATCATTTTTCAGTAATGTGGTATAACATTTTTTGACGACACGTTTGGCTCAGTTTGTAGTGACCCTACTCGCTGTGCTAGCGGTCGTGGCTTCGTGGGTTATGGGTGCTTATATTTATTATATGTATGTATTTAAAGTTACATATGCGTTGTGGATCAACTATCTGGTATCCATAACACAAGCCTCGTAGCTAACCATGGAACTAGATGGTGCTGTGTGTTACAAACATTCGTGCTCATCACACAAATGAGTGCCTCCCGCGGGACTCGAACCCGCGACCTCTGGCACAGCAAGTACAACTCACTATAAACTGAGCCAAACATGCCGTCATGTTACAAACAGTAATCCATTTAAAAACGCGATTTCTAAATCTGAATTTTATTAACATGCGAATCTTTTGGAATTAGGACGTGAGAATTTCATAGCGGCATATTTCAGGTTGAATTTTCTGTAGCACTTGCTAATGGCGCAGGGTTGACGATTATATGCAGTTACTTTCAACTATATTATGAGCTTTATGCTCAGTAATAATAATTTTGCTAGCCCTGACAATTAAGCTAGAAATCGTGGGTTTAATAATATTAGTATTAAAAATATCATTGGTTCTAATGATTGTGAATCGATTTTTGTAAAGACATATTGTGTAGTTAAAATATATCGATTAAACCTGGCATACAGATAGATCATGCTTTTTTTATGTTCAAAAATACATTAATTATAGTTCAGGTATTTGGGACTCGCCGTCTTGAAGTCAGTACTACTAAGTCGATTTCCGTAAAATCACTAAAGCATTCAATGATAAGATGAACACACATGGGGAAATAGAACATGCCTTTGTCTAACAAACACAAATTTTTTTTCTAATGTCACATTAGAAAAAAAAATTGTAGGGTATAAAAGAGTAATTTTCATGCTATTTTAACCACAATTTAATTTTGAGCTTATCTGTACACGGTTTGCTTAATTTTTTTTATTAAAAACTCTTTTAAACGGAAGTCGCTGTATAAAGCTAATAAACTATAAATATATTGCTAATAAACTATAAGTATATTGTAAAACATAAAAACTGTACTCGCCACTATTACAGAGAAAAAGGAGAAATGAAACTCCCATGGCTACAGTTAATTGATAAAATAAAAAAAGATACAGAGTATTCTATATATTTTATTTCCTAGAAAATAAGTACTTATATTTAAACTAGCATTGCTTGCGGCTCCGCCCGCGTTTAGATAGCCAAAAACTAAATTCTTAGGTTTTACATATTAGTATACTCTTACATTGCAGTTTTTGTATTTATTCTCAAAGATGATATATTTTCCCGCGATAAAAAATATCCTATATGTTGACCCGGATAACCAGCTATCATCATACCAGATTTCATCAAAATCCCTCTAGTGGTTTTTCTGTGATGCGGTTACAGACAGACAGACAGACAAAAATTCCAAAAACTATAGATTCGGCCTCTGTATCGATAATAATGTTTATTTCAATAAGATTTTCCTAAACATATCTAGTGTATAGATTCAGCTTAGTTATAATTTTACTATATGTATAGATAATATTTTCTCATATTTACGCGATTGTTTCACATCTTATCTTACTAATATTATAAATGTGAAAGTTTATATGTTTGGATGTTTGTTACTAATCACGCCAGAATAGCTGAACGGATTTGACGGATTATAGCCTGGAATAGAATAAAGGCTACTTTTTATTCCGGAAACTGTGTGGTTCCCGTGGGATATATTTGTTTACGTTTTTCTAGAAAACTCATACTTTCTGAAAATCCCTCGGATTCAGTCGCAGACAAAAGATACAATATTTTAAATGCTTATTAAACTAAACATTATCTCGAGATGCGAGGAAAAATATTTACTTTGTTTTAAAATCTAAAAATATATATACTCAAATTTATTTTTTTCGATATTTTCAGCAGTGTAACAATATATGGATAACAAATAATCAAAAATATGCACAATCAATAATGTACATAGGTACATGACGATCATGCCCTCCAGATCAATTTCGGCTGCACAGGCCAATCTCTCTGAGACTACCAACCACACAGGAGATATTATAGTGTATAAGTGTGCACATTCCGAGGAGATGATA
This sequence comes from Brenthis hecate, assembly GCA_951806755.1. NCBI lineage: Eukaryota > Metazoa > Arthropoda > Insecta > Lepidoptera > Nymphalidae > Brenthis > Brenthis hecate. Next base: position 7,611,493 of record OX638257.1, read on the forward strand.
GTGAAAGATGGCACAGAACCGATGGCTTTACGTACATTCAAAAGCACGGGGGTGAAACACCGGTAACCTTCTAGCTCCGGACTGTTACGAGAGTAAGACTCAATAAATAAACTTGGCCCGACCCCTGACATGAATCCAGGACCTCCGGATCTGTAGCTGTAGATGCTAAGCCACTAGATCAAGGTAGTTATAAAAAAATCCAATCTATATTATGTAACATAATATGCCCCCAATATAGCAACCCTGAAGCAACTTGGCTTTCTGTGCCGTAATTTATTTTTAATTGGTCAGTCGGGCTTCGCTTTTTGAATTTTAAAAATTATAAAATGAAACCAGCGATTTAATGCGAGTGATTGGTGTGATTTTTACTTTTTATCCGACTGTGACTGACAAAAAGGTGGTTCGTTAGTAACTGAATGTTCGGTTAAAGAAGCTTTCGTTATTGGGAAATATGTCAGATTACCACATAAACAAGACTTTTCATTTACTAACCTCATTTACAATCGTTGTGATTTAAAACTTGATGAAACGAAAATGCAACACTAAAAAGAGACAAACACATAAATATATAGGATTAAGCCGGCGAGAAAATGAGATAGAATACATTGCCATGTTGCCATTGTAACCGTTGTTATTGTCTGACAAATTTATAATATGATATTCTTTCCGTGTATGATATTCTATAAATATGTATATGATTGTAATATTCCTAATAAGCCTTATTTAATTATTGATTTGTTTTAATTTAATTGCGAAATTTGCTAAAGAAGTTTTACTTCAACCGCGCGTAAGGGTTACACGCACCGATATTTTTATTTTTAATTGTACTTAATTTTGAAAAGTATTTAGGAAAAGCTTTATCAAAATGGGTGTAGAATTCTCTTGCTCTTCGTATCTATCTATACGTAAACACTCTGGATTAATTATTATTGTATAGTTGGCTTTGTATAAACGTATGCATCGATCGAGCGGAACCGGGGGCAAATTTTTTTCAGATATTTCTATCAAAAATTTTCTATATATGTATGCTATGATAATGAAGCTAACAATATATCACGTCCTATCGGAAACACGTTAAATATTAAAAATTCAATCGACGCGTATGTACTGACTGACATTTATTATTTATGTACTTATACAAATGGCGTTATGCACCAATTCTTCTTTATCCAATAACTAATTATATCTTATTTTTGACCTTTTCTTTAAATTGTATTCAGCCCTTTTTAACGTCCCTTCGACTTCGAAAATATCTGATTAGGTATCTATTCTAAATGAAAACCTCCGTTTAGTTATTTTTTACATTTTAGTGCCTGGAAGTCGGTTTTTATTTTTTGTTAAAAACTTTTTATTAGCTCAGAAATGTAGCAATATTGAATTTGCATCTAAGATAAAGAATCTGAGAAAATTATTTAATTATCTTAATGCCTAATTTCATATAAAAAATCTAAAAACTATAGATTCGGTCTCTGTATCGATAATAATTACTATTTCAATAAGATTTTCCAAAAAATATTTAATGTACAGATTCGACTCAGTTATAGTCTTATTATACTATGTATAGATTTGGTGGAAAAGAAAAATGTAAAAAATAACACTGTATTTCTGTATCTTCTATTGTCTTTGTAACAAAATTTTGTTATTTTAAGATAGTAAATATTTTAAACCATAAGTCAGAGCTAATTCGGTTACACATTAGAAGCAGTTTAGAGATACTCACACAACAACCAATACTAAGTGATTGGACTGTCCACTATACGACATTAAAATTTCATAACCAATCACTTGCTGTGAAGTTTTAAATTAGAAACTTATAGCGGATAGCTTAAAACGCGCTAGTTTTGTAAAAATGTTATATTTTGAATCTATTTTTATATTTAACGATCTCAGTAATCAGTATATTAATCTAAGACTAATTTTATGTAAAGCATTTTTTTTAATAATTAGTCCTCATATAACACAGACAGATGGAGATTATACAAGATTTTTGTTTTCATTCGGCGTGTGTAATATTAAATATAGTTGTTTTTAGCGTTCTGTGGTCAAAAGGCGAAAAGAAAATTCTTCAGTTCAATCCAATTTTCTTGTTAATGGCTTCAAAAGGTGTCAGTAAAGCACAGATTACTTTACCGATGTCACGGAGGATGGAGAAGACACAAAGGAGATTGATAAGGTTGTGGGCTTCTCCCATATATTACACACATTTATACGAATACATATATACAGAACATATTTTGTGTAATATGTTGTACATACATACACATTCTTTCGACAACAATTTAAATATAAATATTATTACTTACACCAGTGCAGTGGAAACGAGCAGCAACGGACAGTTCTATTTTTTTATGCTCGTGACGTAGTCGCTATGCAGTTACAACTCCAGCGCAGGTATCAACCACGCGCCCGCGCTCACGCCCGCTCACTCGCCCGCGCCCTCGCTAGCGCCAGTTGGTCTCTCGCTTTGGAAAATTGGCGGTATTGACACTTCTATGTCTCGAAGAGTGTCACGTTAAAATGTTAAATTCAAGCAATTTCTCTTATCATCATCGGAGTATGAGTATCTCGTATAGAGTAAAGAAAATAATAGCACTTGTATTGGCGGATACATCTGTGCTCCATAACATTTTTTGCGTAGTTGGCTAGTTTCAGTGAGATACTAGAAAGATATTATGTCCGTCATTTTAGTCCGCGAAAATAAGTAATATATAGCAATAGAAATATCAAAAAATAAGGATTGCATTTCATATTGTAGATGAAGTGTAAAAAAAATCCTGTATTGAAGTACCTAATTTCCTTTGACTTGGACTCCAGCCTGCAGTGAGCAAACCTTGCAATTTAATTGATTCACTATACTATAGAAAAAGCGTTTAATCAATCCTATTCAGTTAATCTGTGGTTATGTAAATAATTAATAATGAATGTTATGTAATATTTATACTTAATTGTAAAGTTACGATATATATGTATGTACTTCTTTATTTAAATATGTATATTTTTTTTGGTCATTTACATTGCATTCTTAGATTTACATGAAAAAGACAGTGGTAGCCCATTAGTAATGCGTTCGCTTATGAAACCGAATGAAGCGGGTTGAAATTCCGAGTCATTGTTCCCATTACTGAGCACGGGCCTCCCTTCAATACGAGGTTGATACCATAATCCACCATGCTGGCCCAGTGCGGGCGGACTTCACATGTCATTCAAAAACTTGTTAGGTTCCCTCAGAGATGCAGGTTTCTTCACGATGTTTTACTTCACCGTAGGACAAGTGTTAATCATGTTGGAAATGATTCGCACATGAAAATAAAAGTGCCAGACCCAGATTTGAACCCACTTCACTTGATTTCCCAAGCGCGTACCACAGGGTAGCACTGCCTAATTTCATTTAAAATTTTAAATATTCTCACAAATTCTAGAAAGTATTATATTAAATCATGAGTTTTACAATTTCGTTAATTGTAAGACACGCAAAATGTTATGCAAAACCTGATATAAATATGGATCAACGTCTGTTTACGCACGGCTTATGACATAACACAACATACATCTCACCTAATCTATTATTCATAGTGTATAATGACGTATTACGGATAGTTAATTCAAACAAACAAGCGGTAATATGCTGTATATCATTTTCATTATAATGGCATCTTTGGATTTGAGATAGAATATATTGTTAGTTAGGTTATAAGTTTTTGCGGCAATTTTATTCTAAATCTTTAAACGAGCAACTCTTGTATATTCATTTATTTATATATACCGGCGTTCTCGGAAACGGCTTCAACAATTTCGCTGAAATTTGGTGTGTGGGGGTTTTTGGTAGCGATAAAACGAACTAGATGACTCTTATGTCCGGGAAAATGCGTGTTTTCGAGTTTTCATGCGGTTTTCTTTCGCATTATTACACGTAAATTTGTCGCCAATTTGGTTAAGCAGCCAAGGCACAAGATTGACAATCATGGGTGTTCGAGTCCGAATCTCGGTCGGGTACAAAGTTTTTACTTCTTTTATTTTGTTTTTAGCCAAATTAAAAAGAAAATTGTATATTTGGCCAGAAACCCCAAGTGAAGATCGACCGCCCAGGTACTCTTATATAATCCTATATGATTCTTGTGTATGTGTGTATGTCACTAAGTTCCTTCTAAAAGACAGGACCGATTTTAATGAAACTTTTTTAGATTAACAATTGGACCCGGTAAATGACTGCAGTTAGGTTCTATGATTTTTTATTTTTATATACACAGGTACAGAAGATTTATTTATATGATTGGACAGAAAAACTCCTGTGTGGTTCGCTAGTCCATATTATATTAATGATATACTATATTCCATAGTGTTTTATTGTTTGTCTTTTTTTTAATGACGTATTGGCGGGATTCTTTATGTGGAGATAGTTGCAAGGCTGGAGGGTTACATAGTCTACTTTTTACCATAATAGATTATCTCATTCCCATTGGAAAACACGTTATAATACAACCCAAAAAAATATCCATGATTAGAATTACTATAAACTTGGTATTAATGCTCTTCAATACAATGAAATAAATACGTATTTTAGTATTTTTCGAAATCTATCCCAAAAAGGGGGTAAAATAAGGCATGAAAGTTTGTATGAAACCTACTTTTTTAGAGTTTTTTTAAATGCAAGAGTTTGTATATTGGCGTACTATGTATACACATATGTGTGTATATTAGTCTTTCACGCTGAAACGTCTGAACAGATTATGAAAAAAAGTATACACCCTGCATTTTTTACAGTATTTTATTACAAACGCAGAAACAAATCATTTACGTGATATATTTTCATTTGGGTAAAATACGAATTATTGCAGTTTTCTAATAGCAATTACTCCGAATAGACGTTAAAGTTCATTCTTTGCTTGACAAATCCAATGAGTATCCGCTAAAAATTTTTTACATATAGTTTGACATATAGTTTTTATGCAGTACTAAGGACACATACGACGTAAGTATATGATAAAACATATTGCTCGACTTGGCGGGGGCACTACCGTGCCCCCCGATATGACTGAAAAACGTGCCGTATAATGGTCTGTGAACTATCTCGGAGATGACTTATTTTGATGTCATAAAGCTTACAATTTATATTATTCTTATATATTTTTATTGATATCGATTGACCAACGCTGTTGAATGTTTAACTAAACCCAATGATCTGTATACAAATCGTTTATCACCCAGGACGTAATATGAAAAGTCAAAAAACCTTCGTCCTCCTATTAAAGCTATTAAAACCGTTTAAACAGGGTAGAAAAACCATAATGTTAGCTTTTGATAAGGGTCCAATAATTATGGGTGACAAAAACGACTGGACTTAACGAATAGGCTAGAAATTAATGTAATCAGTGTTCATTTTATAGATTTTCATACAAAAACGATTATTTTATTATTGCTATTAATCTTAAATTTAAATATTATGAAGATTGAAGAGTTTGTTTGAGTTTTCTTTGTTTGGACGATTGATGTTTTAACAATTGTAGATTGTAGACAATCTACAATTACTCAATCAATCATCAATCAATCAATCTAAAATTCATCAAAATCCCTCCAGTAGTTTTTTCATAGACAGACAGACAAAAATTTAAAAAAAAAACTATAGATTCGGCCTCTGTATCGATAATAATGACTATTTCAATAAGATTTTCTAAAAAAAAAAAATAATGTACAGATTCGATTCAGTTAACATTTTATTATTTCTATAGATTAACATCATAATTCCCCATCACTCAGCAAACAAAAGTAATACTGAATAAAATTCTATTTGAATATTTTATTCAAGTAGCGAATTACGAATTTAACGAAAGCTTAAAGCTCTAGCATCCAAGAATGAATTAGTGGTGCAGAAAAAAGCTCGCCCACCAGTCCCATTTACTAATTGGATTTTAACGCGTCGTATTTTATTCTCACTCACGCAATTCCAATCAAAAAATCCTTTACCAGTAAGTATTGATGGGATGTGAACAATAAAAGAAAACAAGTTATTTTAATGCTCATTTTGAATTTAATTAGATGATATAAAAATGTGGTTATGTTGGTTTATTTAGTTAAGATCTTACTACTACATACTCGTAAATGCGAATGTTTGGATAGATGGATGTTTATTACTCAATCACGCCAGAACGGCTGAACGGTTCTGGATGAAATTTGGCACATGAAATAGCCCATAGGTTACTTTTTATCCCGAAAACACGTACGTTTCCCGTGGGATAGATTTGTTGTTTTTCAGAGGGCGAGTCGCTAGTACTGGTATAAATGTGAAAGTTTGTGTATTTGTTGCGTTACGTTTCTTACTCTTTTACATCAAATTTGCTGGAAGGATTTGAATGTAATTTAGTATATCATGATGGACTATGACATGGAGTAATATATTATAAGCTATTGTTAGGCAGTTCTAGCAGAGCCTGCGCAGGCGATGCACCTGAGTGAAGTGTGTTCTGAGCTTAATTTATTTAATATGATATAATATGTCGATATCAATCTGCTGACCCCATAAATTGCAAAAGTTTGGATTACGCCAGAACAGGTGAAAGGATCTAGATGAAATTTGTCACAAATCAGATTATCGTCTGGAATAGTACGAATTTTTTACCCCGGAAAAACGGTTCCCGTACGGTACGGTACGGTTCCCGTAGGATATCAGTACTACTACCCTTTAAAACGTATCTAGGGACGAATCCGAGCGAAACGAGGGTACGTCGATAGTACCTATCTAAAAACAGGTATTTTTTAAGCATTTATATCATACAAAATACCAATTCTATTCTAAGGGTGTAGTTAACTTTGTTTGAAGATATGTAATAAAGGGAGTGGCTGGGACAAGAAAAGTAAATCATCTTCAAAATGAGCAAGAATATTTTAATATACATTTACTTTTTTAATTTAAAAAAGTGCAAGGTGTTTTAAAAAAATATACAAAAACTTTTTAATGCAACGCGCCTCAGAAAGTTTAAATATTGCTACAAAAGTGATGGGCTTAAAACATTATTTTTAATTATTATAATATTTTAAGTCACTTTTATTGTATATTTTTTTTCTTATATCAATTAAAATCTTTATATTAAACATGTCTACCTATATATGACCACTGCCGATATATCACCATACATTACATGGTCTGCGATTGTGTCAACTACACTATGTACTTATATCTTACTAGCAGAACACGCGGCTTCGCTCGCGCTAAAACTACAAATAAATCTCTAAAAGGTAGGTTTCATACGAACTTTCATACCCTATTTTACCCCCTTAGGGGATGATTTAGATTTAGATTTAGAAAAATGCTAAAACACGTATTTATTTAATTGTATTGAGGAACATTAATACCAAGTTTCAAGTAATTCTGATCATAATTTTTTTTGGATTGTCTTTTAACGTGTTTTCCTGTGGGAATGAGATAATCTCTTGCGGCAAAAAATAGCCTATGTCACTCACCACCCTTTTAACTATAACCTCCACATAAAAATCACGCCAATTTGTCACTCCGTTTCGACGTGAAAGAAGTACAAACAAACACACTTTCACATTTATTATATTAGTATGGATTACTAGAAAATATCTAATTTCTGAGAAATCTTTACCATCCGTTAAAACCTAACTAAGGACGAACCCGAGCGGAGTGAGGGTGAATCGCTAGTATATAATATATTATTAATATAATAATATATATAAATTTATTTCGCCTGGAAAAGACTTAAGATTTGGACCAAATTTCGTATTCAGATTAGAATTTGCTTTTAAAGTATATAAGTGTCTTTCTTTTCTGAAAAAAAAACGCAATTTTTATATCTATCCCGAAAAACGCAGTGAAAGCTCATTCGCCAAGGTACTAATAATTTATTTATTTCTCAATACAAAAAGCTCATATATCAAAGTTTGTTATAAATCATAAGCATAACAAATAATAGTCATGGAAGCCTTTGTGAGAGAGGCGGGCACTCTCCCTTACTTACAATTATAAGCTTATTAAATTTTAATTTCGTATAGACCTTATTTATATAAGTACGGAATTGGAATTACTCGTCATGAGTGGTTTGATGTAGATATGATTTTTTGAAGCAATTATATTTATCTATATATTTGTAACTTTAGCGTTGCAGGCAGTGGTAGCCCAGTAGTAACGCGCTCTCTCGGGAAACCGAGTGAAACGAGTTCAAATCCCGGGTCTCGCACCTCTGATATTTTCATACGCGAATCATTTCTACGATGATTACCACTGGTCTTACGGTGAAGGAAAATATCGTGAGGAAACCAGCATGTATGAGAGAATCTAGCAATTTTTCGAAAGGCATGTTCACTCCACCCCGCCCTTGGCCAACGTGGTGGACTATGGCCTGATCCCCCTCGTATAGGGAGGCCCGTACCCAGCCGTGGGCTGATCGCTTAATACATACATTCATAGCTTTAGTATTTCTATGACTAATTGACAAACCAAGAACATACTTCAGCCCCGATATGAAAAATGTACATTTGCTCAGATATTGGAGTTAGTTCAGTATGACGAGTTGTTACTCGTCATACTGAACTAACTGTGTATGTTTGTTTGTTACAAACATACACGCACACGCATTTCGAGTGTATCTTTGTAGAAAAAGTGGATTTCATGTTATATTTATTTAATTACAGTCGAGCAGGTCTCATTATCTTAGCACCTTACTTTCTTTTATAAGTAACAGTCAAACCAAGGGTTTTCTACGTAAGTTAAAAAATTATCTCAAAAAAATTAAATTATTTTTTTGTGTTATCGCCCCATTTTTATTTCCAGACGTAATAAGACGAGTTTGGTGATTTTCGACGGAATGACGTTTTATATTTGCTATCGTACGAGGAAGAATGAATAGAACAAAAACAGAATGTAATAATAATATTTGTGAGAGTCGACGATTGTTACGATTTCGACGCCTTCACTTAGGGTTGCTACGTTTAAAATATTTTTTAACTCCATCTTCTTTTGATTACTATCAGATTTTGAACAATTTATTAAGAAACAAATATATAAATATGTTCGGAGATTAACACACAGCACCATCTAGCGACATGGTAAGCTACGAGGCTTATGTTATGGATACCAGATAGTTGATACACTACACATATATAACTTAATTAACATACATACCTACTATAAATATAAACACTCATGACTGGAATACAAACATTCGTGCTATGATGCAAAAGAATGTCCCCAGCGGGACTTGAACCCGCGACCGCAAACACAGCCAGTAGGTCACTACAAACTGAGCAAACCGTGTTGTCAAAATAAATTTTCAGTAGACATGGTTTGGTTATTGTAATAAATTAGAGTTTCAATATTCGCGAATAATACATTATTGAAAAAGTAAAAAAGTAACCTATTTAAATAAAATTTCAATTTCAAAGCAGTAAAAGATATGATCAGATTTAATATTATAAACATTTAAAGTTTGTGAATCATTGAGTGTATATCTTTATGATTCCATCATACTTAAACGGCCTTACAGATTTATGGGAAACTTAGAATAAAGCTAGATTATAATCTGTGTATATTTATACTAATATTATAAATGTGAAAATTTAGATGTTTGGATGTACGTTTCTTACACAAGAACGTACAAGAATGTATGTTTTTTCACTCAAGAACGGCTGAACCGATCTGAATGAAATTTCGCACAGAAATAGATTATAGTCTGGTTGACAGCACATAGGCTTTTTATCCCGGAAAAATGAACGTATCCAGTGTGATAGATTTATTTTTAATTATAAGCTAGTAAGTTATATTTAAAACAGAAATACCAAACTTGCGAAGTTGCGGGAGAAAATACACCACTTTTTTTAGCCAGGTAAAGTTGAAATACTAAATAATTTAAAATATTTAGGGATAAAACTATATGAATATTTTTATATAGCAATCAAACTAACAAATTAACTTGACATAATATACAAAAAGAGAAAGAAAAAATAGGTTCGAAAACATTTATTCGGCCTCAAATCTAATATGTCCGTAGAAATATTTTGGATAGCTAGTGTTCGTCCAGTGGTCGAAATTCGAACGTAATCATTATTGAACATTTGAGGAAAATTTTCTCAACATTTTTTATTAATAACATTAAAGCTTGTCCATGGTAACTAAACAAAAAATAAATAAAAATGAAAATTACAAACAGAGGAGAAAAAGGCACTGAACTGTTTTATCTTTGCCTATTTATATACAGACGTATAATTTTGTTTAGTTTGTAAAAACCTCCTGAAGTTGACAACCCTATATAGAATTAGGGCAATATTTTGTTTGACACAATAAGCTGTTCGATTGAGTGACTAGATTCAATGGAGGTTTTATGAAACCTACAAATACGAGAATTTGATATACACTAATTTAAAAATTATCTTTTACAATAATATTTTAGTTGTTTCTTATACATAAATATATTTGTTTTATGTAGGTGTGTATTTATCTACGTATATGTAGAATTTTTTGTATTTATTCCATACTCATCATAACAAACATCAAAATCTATCCAGTGGTTTTCTCGTGATGCATTCCCAGACAGACAGACAAACAGACAGACAATAATTCTAAAAACTACAGATTCGGCCTCTATCGATAATAATGACTATTTCAATAAGATTTTCCAAAAAATATTTAATGTACAGATTCGACTCAATTAGAATTTTATTATATGTATACCTATGTAGATAGATTTGTACTGCCAAGTTTACGGTTCCACTAATTCTTTTACTGAAGGTCTGTAAGAGCTTGCTCATAGCAATACGAACGTTTTTGCAATTCTTTTTATTATTTCTTTCATATTCTGTATTATTCTTTTATGTATGCAACAAATCTATCTGGCTTTCTATATTTAAAATTATTTTATTACGTATTCGAACGGACGTCTGTCTATAATGCTATGTGTTTGTAAAGGTACATAATAGAAGGTTTTTTCTATGATTTCATATACATTTAAAGCCTAACTCGAGGATTATTAACATTATGTTTATTATAATAATTGTTGTATAACATATTTGCTTAATATGACTACGTTACAAACCGTTCATTTATCCACTCAAAATATCCTGCAATTTTTGGTTGACAATGAATTTTATTTTAAATAAAACGGTCTTTTCGGATTCGAGAGAGTACGTCTCTCCCGTGACCATGATTGTTGTAAAGCATTCTTAACGTCGGGAACCAAAAATCAAAATAAATCCGCCAAACAATCCGAAAAGATAGTTTTATTTAAAACTAGCGGCTCACCCTCGCTTCGTTCAGGTTCGCCTCTAGAAAAACACAAACAGATCTATCCCACAGGAACCGTTCATGTTTCGGGATAAAAAGTAACCTATTGCTTGACCGGTAATATAAGGTCGGCATGCTGAATTTTACTAAATTAGGTGAATAAGTTGTTGTGTACTAAGTTGTATAAGTTACTATAGTTTTTTAACTATCCCACGGGAATCCTTTAATTTTCTGGGATGAAAAGTATCTAAAATATTTACCGGGGATATAAGGTGCCACCATGCAAAATTTCATTTAAATCAGTCTTACAGTTTCGGAGATTAGCCCGTACAAACACACAAAATTAAATTAGCCTGTACAGATTTACTACCTTTAAAGTGTTATAATAGTATAAATGTCAAATATTAGCTTAAATCTAAGAAAGTATTCAATAATTTTTTAACCGACTCCCAAAAAGGAGGATGTTATTAATTCGTCGGAATCTTTTTTTTATATACGAGCTTTGTTATTCACTAAAGAAAGCAGATCGATGGTATAATCAAAACAAAGTGTTGTTTCCCATTATATCCCTTAAATTTAAAATTTAAACCTTATAAGGTAAAACGCAAGTAAAGTTAGTTGTATTAGTAAAGTTTGTTTTTTAGAAGAAAATTCCTTGCCATTAAAAACTAGAGACCTATATATGGTTCATCTGTCAGAACTCCTCCGGTCAGTACATTAATCATGGACAGTTATTTTTCATTCACTGGCTTCAAAAATATTGGAAATGCAGTTTGGAAAATATACGAACGCCGTTCTTTGAGACATTTCTAAAAATTGTATGTATTAAAATAACGGAAAATATTAATAGTGAAACTAGTTACTATATCGGAGGTCGTAAGAGTTTCGAGTAGAAATGTTTTCCTTGTGTAATAAAATGGTTAAGCATTCAAAGGGGTGCTCAATATTTTTAAAGAAGATTTGTAAATGTAATTGACGCTAATTAAAGATTTTTAGAAATTTGTCAATCGTTCTGTTTAATCATCAATACTAATATTATAAATGCGAGTTTTTAAGGATGTATGGATGTATAGATGTATGGATGTCTGTTACTCTTTCACGCAAAAACTACTGAATGGATTTTAATGAAACTTTACAATAATATAGCTCATCAGAATAACACATAGGCTACTTTTTATCCCGGATAAATATACATAATTTGAGAATTAATGGCTTAAAATGAATTTGTATGTGAATCTAAATCTTATCGAACTTATATTATTATACTATACTATTTTAATGAAAAACGCCTTCCTCCACACACATTCGTTTTCGGCCACTCTTTCGTCTTTCATACCTTCTATGTATATGCCAAAACCAATTCAGTATATATAAATAAACCGTAATATTATACGTTAAGGAGTCGGGCTTGCGTCTGATCTTTTACCCGTCGTGCCGAATTACCGTCAGAGAGAATGAAATGAAATAAACTTTATTCAATTAGACTTATTACAAGTACTTTTGAATGTAAGAAATAGTGAGTGTACTTGTGTCTGCATTCAAACTAGTTGTAATTTTGTCAGGGTGATTCGTTTATTTGTTGTTGTTGATAAACTTTGAATATGCTACAATCTTTATACCATTGGGAAGGCACGTTTTCCAAAAGTATAGCCTATATTTTATTTTAGTAATAATAACTTTTAGCCTAAATTATTGAACACCTAGTTATGATACATTGGCCAATATTTGAATATTTAATCATTAGCGCAAAACGTAGAACTGCAATTTTACTAAATATTATACCTGTACTATTACTTCCTTTAAATTTGAAGTACCTCTATTTGCAAAATCGATTTAACTGTAAATATAAGCGAAGGTTGAAAATGGCAATGCATTAGATAGTCCCGTCAAGTCATAACATCCATCATGACCGGATATTTTTTGCTTCACCCGGCTCGTTAATTGCTATGGAAAGGGGTTATTTCTGGTATAGTTCTAGCTTTTGTTTATGAAAAAATAATTGTAGTGAAGCGAAAATGAGTTTTTAGGGTTTCGTAGCCGAAACGCAGAAACTGATCTTTTATGATTTGCTTTATAAATAAATAAATAGATATGTTGGGACATTAACACAGCCCCGTCTAGTTCCATGGTAAGAGCTACGATTATTGTGTTATGGATACCAGATAGTTGATACACTACACATGTATAACTTTAAATACATACATGTTATAATATAAACAGCCATGACTGGAGTACAAATATTGGTGCTTATCATACAAGTGAATGCCCCCAGCGGGTTTCGAACCCGCGACCGCTGACACAACAAGTACTACGTAGGTCACTACAAACGTGTTGTCACTAGCTAGGCTATTCTATATAATTTATATAAAAATACGCATTAAAGTTTGTATAATACAAGGGAAAATTGTAAAGTTCTTCCCAAAGGGACTTTAATTTATTTATATAAATGAACCCCTGATCTGGTGATGTTAGTTTAGGACCCTTCAATGTAGGTCAGGTGATAATTACTGTCTGTTCGAAATTTACTTCAGTACTTCTATCACACTACTATTATAAATACGTAAAGTATGTGTGAATGTTTGTTCCTCCTTCACACTGATTTGAAGATAATAGGTTTGATCCTGAAACGACTGATTTGGATAAAATTTAGTACGCAGCTGACTTAAAGTTACGTATAGACTACGGCTAATAATATAATTTGCTAAAAGGTGGCGCTATATATATGTAGGTACCTATATAGTATTATAATAATTACAATAGGCACAAGTCGGTTGTCTTCTTCTTTTTGTATCGACGTCAAGTTTTAAATTGAGTCAGCCCAAAAATCTGCCGCCATTTTAGCTTTATCAGTGGCATACATAAACTCCTGTATTGTTGCAGGTAACATCAGGGCAAGCAAGTAAGTTCCTCATCGTTTGTGAAATAGTACCACATTTACACTCCAAGCCACCCTCTACAAATCCCCACCTGGACACGTTTTTCTTATTTTGGCCAACCTGAGTCCCGAAGTCTGTTAAGATACTTCCAGGTCTGTCAAGGCAAACTATGTCCAGCTGTAAGACTGTTCTGCCACATCCTGCATCTTGCTTGTGGCCGTTCATCACTAAGTAGTAAGACAAACTTCATAAAGCTTTTCGGGTTTTTAGCCTTTGTGGTAACAGGATATTAAATTTTTAAATTAAATATGTTGAAATATTAATGCACAGTGCCATCTAGTTCCATGGTCAGCTACAACGCTTGTGTTATGGATACCAGATAGTTGATACACTACTCATATATAACTTTAAATACATACATATTATAAATATAAACACCCATGACTGGAGTACAAACACTCGTGTTCCTCACACAAATTAATTCCCCCAGCGGGACTCGAACCCGCGACCGCTGACACAGCAAGTAGGATCACTATAAACTGAGCCAAATGTGCTGTCAGCGTATTGCATCGGGTGTCGTGTGTTGACCTTATTCGCTAGTAATATTTACTTAGTATCTACATACTCTGACTGACTGACAGATTCATCACTTTAGCCAAATCATTAGATCTAGACAGTATCAAAAAAAAGGATAAACTGCGAAAGGAATTTTAAATTCGATCCCCAAGCAATAAAAAGGGTTGTTGATATAAAAAATAATGTTTGTAAATAAGTTTGTTTTATCTTGTTATGCTCTTCGATCCCTATAATGTAACACTCATTTCACCGTTTATCGATTTAACCCCGTAAAGGGCGGAAGGGTTTACAAAAAGGGTTAGATTTTTGGTAGTTTTGCCATTATTCTGCTTCTTTTTCTTAATTCTTGTGCATAATGTAATTAGTATTAAAGGATAAAAGATACTTATATAAGAAAAAATTACCTCAAAATATTTCAATAATGTAAAATCTTGAGACACCATATAGCTTGTATTTTTTTTCATTATATTTTATCTATCCATATACACCTGCTTCATCATAAATGGAATAACCTGTATTTTAGCAGGCTATAGCTTCTTAAGTCGAGCCAAGAAAAATATTTAAGCCCTTTTCTATAAGAAACAGTACATACCTATATCTATGGATTTTTTTTAAATCTTCCAACCAGACAGGTTACTACTAATAAATGTACCTAATATTTATTAGATTTTTAATAATAAAAGGAATACATTGAAATTACAAATATACTTAATTAAAAAAAAAACAAATACAAATGTACACTTATTTATTACTGTACAAGTCATGTCCGCGTGGAATAGTGGCAAGAATGCTAGACGCGTTCCACCGCTGAATAGCAATGCCGATTCTTTGGGCGAAAATCGAACCAGCTCTCCTGTCACCAGTAGAGGCGATAAGACGAAGTGTTGTCATTTTATAATAAATTAATATATCCACAATCTATTATTGTTCATTACTAAGTATACAGTATAGACTAACATAAGTATAGACTTTGTAAAATTAAAAATTGAAAACAAAAATAAACAGAAAATCTGTAAAATTTTAGAATTTAACAGATTTTTTGTTTGTCTGTTTGTCACATCTACTGGAATGGATTTTAATTATTTACTTTATAAGCAATGTTTTTATATTGCTTAGTTTCATTTCAATCGGCTAAGCAGATTGGACGATAAAGTCTAAGCTTTAGGTCATGCCTACTCGCATTATGCGATCCTAAACAAAGCGGGGTCATGCTTAATGGTGTAAAGTAATTAAATAGTATATCACAGAGGGTTGCGATTAGGAACAAATTTACTTATTTCTAGTTAATTAAAAAAAATCATTTTAACTCATTAGCGACTTAATGAAGCACCACTGAGATTTTCATGTGCAATATGAAAATAGAAAATGTGTATAATACTTTCTTATATTTACACAAATATTTGACATTTTAAAAGAGCTTATGTAATATTTTTCCACTTTTTTTCGAAATATCAGAAACCGATTCGAAACCGCGAAAATTTTTAAAACAATAGTTTGATCAACATACTAATACGTCGAAAGAAAACATCGTGCAATGTTGTGCAGAAAGCTTAATATCTTAGAATTTTAGTAGATCGCAAAGGCATGTGAAGTGCGCCAATCACCAATGCGTTTGAAGTGTGGTGGACTATGGCTTCCAATACATTAAGGTGAGGAAAATTTAAAAATATCAAATTATCGTGAAGAAACCTCCATATCTGAGAGAATATAGCAAGTTTTTGAAGGATATGTGAAGTCCGCCAACCCAGACTTGGCCAGCGTGGTGGACTATGCCCTAATTTTCCCTCGTATTGAAGGCAGGCCAGTGTCTAGCAGTGGGATGATAAAAAGAAATACAAGTTATTGTTATAGGGCAGAATACAATTTATTACCAGCTATACCCTCGCTTCATTTATACGCAGTCACTGCCATTTTTTGACTTTGATTACTTTACTTTGCAACTTTGTAAAAACTATGTAAATAAATTAAAAATTAAAAAAATTACTAGCGACGCACTCTGGTTCCGCTCGGATTCGTCAGTACTTAAGTTTTAAGGCTTAATATACATTTCTCAGAGATGACATATACATACCCAGTAAAAAGTATCCTACATGTTCACCCGGATAACCAGCTATCATCATACCAATGCTTTTCCGTGATTCGGTCACAGACAGACAGATAGACAAAAATTCTAAAACCTATTGATTCGACATCTGTATCGATAATAATGTCTATTTGAATAAGATTTTCCAAAAAATATTCAATGTACGTACAGATTCGGCTTAGTTACAATTTTATTATATGTATAGACTATAGATTACATACATATCTAAACCCAATTATTCCAATCCCTTGTATATCAAAACAAATACAAAATCAAACGGATTAACACTCTAAACAATATTAACCAAAATGTAATTGAAGTTGAAAAACAGTTTAATCTGCAAGCGAGGGGTGTTAGTAAAATTCCAGGGTCGGAGCCCACTTTCCGAAGCTTTAATGGGCGAAATATCTTGAGCCGGTTTACTTGGTAGCGTCAGCAAAATAATTAGCCTTTGATGATTTTCATTTAGATTAATTATGTATAATATTATATAATAATATGTTACTTTAGTTAACCTACTTTTCTTAATTAGATATTTTTGAATGTACATAGTATAATTGGTTTTTATTTTATGTGTAGAAAAGCTATACTTAATAATTGCTTCTGTGGTATAGTGGCTAGCATATACGGCAGGTATATCTGAAAGTCCTGGGTTCAAATCCACCTTGGGTCAAGTTCTAGTAATAGAGGGTGCCTTAAAGATCTCTCACTGGTCGTATTGAATTACCATCCCATGGGAATTTGAGAGTGTCAGGAATAGAGAGCGCATATCTGTCTGCGTACACTTGTGCGTTATAATATCTCCTGCGCAGTCAGTTAGCGTCGGTGAGATTGGTCGCCGTTGCCAAAATCTGTCGATAGGACATCATCAATACTTTCGTTTAATGTTATCTACTGATTCGACGTACCACCATCTATTATGTCAAGATTTTGTTACATTACAAATGGTTAGGACAGGACTATTTTGACTGCAATCATTGTAAATTAAATAAAAATATGGCAAACAAAACCAGAGGCAGAGGGTTGTTATATAAAAAGGGTTATGCTTTTTCCGACGCTACTCACCCTGCTTAAGTATTAGTACAGAAGATTGGCCCTAAGTCGCGCCATTTACGGACAATTCACGACAATCGATGCGATTCGATACAGATATATACATACTAGTTGTTACACCTGTCTTTACTTTAAAACGGAGAATAAATGTACTATAATTTAACTTGTATTAAAATGGACGGTAGAATAGACCAATTGGTTTTTGATGGGAGAGAAGGCCTGTGACCATGATCGCTGTAAAGCATTCGGAACGTCGGGGAGTAAATATCCAAAATACATGAAGAGATGCGAAGAGATTTATTAAAAATTATGGAAAATGCCAAATATTCGCGTAAGTCTAAGAAAAATGGACATTATGACATTTTATTCGCGCTGCGTCGCGTCGCGGCGTCTTGGTTCAGTGCGTATGGCATTCTGAGACGCCGCATTATAACGGGGAAAGTTCTGTGTGTTTTAGTGGGTAGTAATAAATTTTCTGGCCGGTGAGTCCCACATAACCAACTGTATGTATACAGGAGGTATGCGTATGAATTTCCCAAGATAAAAGAAAAAAAAAGAGTTCAAAAGTTAGCTGTGGCCGACCTACTTGCACTCCATTACACTGTGGTCAATGTGAATATTATTCAATTTTCACTTTCATTTAGAGAATAACTTCTAAAAGGTTTATAATTGCGAAATACGTACATATACTAATTTGTCGAAACTAAAGAAAATTCGATGTTTTGAACAAAGCGAAGTAAGTGCGGTTCGCTAGTATTATAATTATACAGTATAAAATACGAATAAAAATTATTCTCACATTTAAATAACGTTCTATGTAAAAAAAACTTGGCAAAGTTAAGCAAAAACGCTCAGCTTCAACAATCTACGTATAAATATTCATTTATCAAAACGAAACCATTATATATGATTTATATCTTAAGTTCATCTATAAAATGGAAGATCAACCTATTTAAAACAAAGATAATACTAAATGGTGCTTAAAAATTCTATTGCTAAAAGAGATCAGATGTTCCCAATAGATGACTTCTGTGAAAATCGTGTTTAATGAATGTTATGATAAATAGTAAAAAAGTTATGATATATAGTAATTGTTTTTTTAATTAAAATGGTTCAAACAATCTTACATCACTCGAAAAATTTTCCACCCTCAAAATCTATTCATTATAATGGATTTACAATTAAGGAAAGTATTTTAAAACATGATGAAGATAAACTCACGACTAATTTCGACCACGCTGACTGCTTCATATGCATTGCTTCATATGCATTGCTTCATATGCATTGCTTCATATTCATTGCTTCACATGCATTGGACCATATGCATTGCGGGCATGTGAGCACATCATTGCATCTGATCGTTACAGATGGTTGATCTTTCAGATAGTCACTTCTAAACCTTGGGATCATGCCTCGAAACGACGTCGCTCCCCAAAATCAAGAATTTTCTTCTTCACTTAAGCTCTCCAGCCCCAATGAAAAGGTGCTTGCTTCTCCTATTCCATATGTTCAATGCCACACAATTTCATGTGACACTTGAGCACGTCCTTTTCTTCTTTCTCTAGCTTCTGAAGACGCATAAGATAAGCTTCTGTGCTATCTACCTCGGCATATTTATGTATTGATATAATCTTATTATATAAATTTTTCACAAAAATATTATTACAAGTATTCTTATGTTAACACTCGAGCGTTTCATTTCTCTCGTTCTTAGATGACGACCCTGCCAAGATTCGAACCTGGAATCATCTGTTTTTTTTTGAGAAGGAAGGTGTAGTACCTACCTAGGCATACTTAAAGTTTATATAATAAAATTATACCAAAACATAAGTATGCCTATTGCCGAGGTAGATAGTTACTACACTTCAATGATATGAACATTGGCTCGTCGTAACACGTCACTTATAACGTACACAAAACACAAGCAGTGGAATTGAATGATCCCTCTTTTTTAAGTCGGTTAAAAATAAGTGTATGTCTGTACCACCTGATAACGATAAGACTTTAGTATTCGTTTGCCAGCTCTCCTGAACATCTCTGATGTTATCAATAAGCGATAGGTGGCGCGAGCGTTGTCGTATAATTAGACCTGTAAAATACCGTTTTCTTAAATCGTCTTTTTTCGGAAAAGATGTAAAAATTGCGGTTTTTTTTTCAGAAAAGACACCTATTTATATTTATTTATTTATACAAAATTTAATCCAAATCGTTAGAGCCGTTTCCGATATATACGAAATAAATTTATATATACCCTAGTAGAACTCGCGTGAGAGTTAAGACGCAGGACTGACAGCTTTACGTGCTCTCCGAGGCACGGGGGTGCAACTTCCCAACTCCGGGCTGTTACTGAGAATAACTTGACAGAATTCCTCAATAACTGAACCTGGGCCGACCCGGGACTGAAACCTACGACCTCCGCATCTGCGGCCGTACATGCTAACCTACTTGAACACCGAGGCAGTCAACGAACATACACACATACAGAAATACACAAACCTTCGTGTTTATAAAAATAGTGTGATGATAATTTAACACACGTCGCGGGACGATTGTATTTTCCAAAATAATGTGCATTTTTAATGTTACTTAAAATTCAGATAAAACAAAAAGTTCTGCAGCAATAATTTATGAAAATAATTATTATGTGTGATTATATGTAGGTCTACATGTAATAAGATTGTGACTAAGCCGAATCTGTACATTAAATATTTTTGGAAAATCTTATTGAAATAGACATTATTATCAATAGGTACAGAGGCCGAATCTGTAGTTTTTATAATTTTTGTCTGTCTGCCTGTCTGTGACCGCGGCACGGAAAAACCACAGGAGGGATTTTGATGAAATTTGGTACGATGATAGCTGGTTATCCGGGTCAACGCACAGGATACTTTTTACTGAGGGAAAATATTTCATCTCTGAGAAATCTATGCTAAATGTTAAAACGTAACTAGTAACGAATCCGAGCGGAGCGAGGGTGAGTCGCTAGTCAAATTTAAAAAAAAATATTTTATATGCGTTACATAGTATTTGACATTTAATACTCTCTTATTCAAAATATCATGAATCAAAAAGCGAAAAATTCTATAATAACCATAAAGCTGTGGTTTTAATGACTGACAATTTTACATTCAACATAAAATCCGTCGTCCTTATTTCAATTATAGTAAGGTTCAAAATAATTTCAAATATTCATGCTGGAGTAAAACTGAAGTACATATTAAACGTCCTTAGAGAACGCTTGTATACGTTTACGATCGTTTTGCATTTTTTTATTTGACCAAGGCGCTGTAAATTTACAATTATGAATACTTTTGTGAGGATTTACGAAATTTTACAGGGAGCATTTAAATACGAAGAAAGTTGGAATTGTGTTTCAAAAATTAAAATATTTCCATACAAAGCGCTTGTATTCAGTCCCTTTTCACCGGCTCAGTAGTGTCCGACCTCGGTAGACCTGGCTGCTCTTGGTACTTCTCTGATAGCAGAGTGGACCGTGAGAGCAATCCTATAGTTGTTGTGGTCTCTTTCAGCAGACCTGCTTTGGGGCGCCGTGGTTGAGTGTGTAAGCGATCCTGCGACTCCCCATTAAGACGGGGGAGGTTCCGTAGGGTTTTAGTGGATAGTACTGGCTTTGCCGGTGAGTTCCACACCTCGTGCCTAAATGCATTTCCCAACGTTAAAAAAATGGTCGCAGTGATACTTTATAGCTGAAGCAAATAAATAAAAAAAATGTTTGTATCAGGCTGTCTCAAGACAAAAAACAGTCAAAATCCGCCATCTTATGGAATACTATAACAAATATCGACTAAACAAACTTTAGTTTTGTAAAAGTATCTATGTTTTTGTATAGATGGCGTTGTATTAGTGATTATTATTTAAGTCCTTAAAATGTAACAAGTGGTGTGAATATGTATCATATTTAGTACAAAATTAAAATAAACTGCTATTTTCGGTTATTACAATGACATAGTACAAGTAACGCCATCTATACTATAAGTTAATAGTCAAATATTGAATTAAGTATTAGTATACAAGATAAACACTAGATGGCGCTATTATTCACAAGTCACATGAATTATTTTTGTAGAACAGAATAAACTAACATCTTACATTATAATTATAGTAAAAGAAATTGTATTTAATACTATCTTAGATTTAGGAGAATATTTGACATTTTAAATAAAACAATCTTTTCGGATTATCTCGCGGATTTATTTAGATTTTTGGTTCCCGACGTTTCGAATGCTTTACAGCAATCATGGTCACGAGAGAGACTAAGATTTTAATTAGAATTTCTACGTCTCAAAGGCGTTATATACTTGTTACAGACAGTGCCTACAAATTATTTTACAAAATTGATTTCAAAAATTCAAAAATTACACCAAAGTGTCATGCAATATTTGATGATTTTTATTTCTAAACATTTAAAAAAATAATAATAAGTATTATATATTGCCATAGGTATTTAAAGATAAATTGCTCGCTGCTTGTATATAGCTAGCGGCTTTCCATCGCTTTCCTTGATAGCGTATCTAGATCCCTATCAGTTGCCTAGGTATTTATTTATTTATTTATTTTCTAGGTCATAGTCTATTTTAGTACTAAATTTTATCTAAATCCAGCCGTTTCAGCGTAAAAGGGTAAAAAACATACATACACACTGTACATATATGTATAACTAGCGATTTACCCTGGCTTCGCTCGTGTGCGTCCCTAGGTACGTTTTATTGTTTTTAAGTGGACCCCTAATTCTTTTTCTAAAATAATAGCAGCCATGTTACTCCATATAACATCAGCTGTCTGCCAGTGAAAGTCCTGTAAAAATCACCGACTTCGAAAATATTTGATTAGGTATGTATAGTAAATGAAAACTACCAATCAGTTATTTTTTACTTTTTAGTGCTTTTGTTTGAAGTCGGTTTTTATTTTTTTGTTAAAAAGTTTTTATTTGGTTTGTGTACACCATAATTTTAATTCTATTTTTTTTTAAATCTATACTAATATCATAAAGAGGAAAAGTATGTTGGTTAGAACGGGCTAATCTCAGGAACTTCTAATCCGATTTGAAAAATTCTTCTTGCATTAGATGGCCCGTTTATTGAGAAAGGTTATAAGCTATATATCATATAATACATAGTCTATCTGTATGTAGGTATTCAGCCCTTTTAACATCCCACTGCTGGGCACGGGCCTCCCATCAATACGAGGGGATCAAGCCATTGTCCACCGCGCTGGCCAAGTGCGTTTGGCCGTGCGGGTTGGCGGGAACACGAGCGCAGTGAGGGCGTTAGTCTGTAGTCTGTACATATAATAAAATTGTAACTAAGCCGAATCTGTACATTAAATATTTTTTGGAAAATCGATACAGAGGCCGAATCTCTAGTTTTTAGATTTTTTGGCTGTCTGTTTATCTGTTACCGCATCACAGAAAAACCACTGGAGAGATTATATATATATACCGAGGGAAAATGTCTCATTTCTGAGAAAAAATACAAAAACTGCAATGTAAGTGTATACTAATATGTAAAACCTAAGAATTTGGTTTTTGGTCATCTGAACGCGGGCGGAGCCGCGGGCAATACTAGTATAATATAAAACGATTTGAACCCACTGTAATGTGTAAGATTACTGAAATAAGTATAACCTTAGAAGTCTATATGGTATTATAAATAAAATCGTATTTTCTGAGATTAGCGCATTCATATAGGTATAGTTTTGTATTTCTTTTCTTTCGCTCTTCAATGTTGTAAAAACCAATAGTAAAAATTATAAGCAATGTTCTGAATTGCTTTCCGATTTCTTTCTAAGTCATACGCTCTAAGAAGATTTTACTAGTATTTATTTTAGAGTTTAACTACTTGCTTGCTGGCTCTATCATCAGATCAGCTCGATGGCAATAAATCATTATAGTACAACCCTGTACATTTTTTTTTTGGAAAATCTTATTGAAATAGTCACTCATTACTATCGATATAGAGGCCGAATCTATAGTTTTTTCTGAATTTTTGTCTGTCTGTCTGCGAACGTATCACGAGAAAACCACTGCACAGATTTTGCTGAAATTTGATATGGTGATAGCAGGTTATCTAGGTCATCATGTTGGATACTTTTTCATTAGTTTTTTACTGCGAGAAAATATCTCATCTCTGAGAAATCTATACTAAACATTAAAACGAAAGTAGGGACGAATCACAACGGAGCGAGGGGGAGTCACTAGTTTATAACAAAGTTCTATAAATGTGAAAATGTGTAACTTCTATTTTTTTAAACGTTGCAACAGATTAGTTATGTTTTAGATGAAGATAATTTATGGGTCTCACTTAGGGTGCGTTTAATTACAGTAAACCAAATATCCCTCCAGGGATATATATCTACCTAGTTATAATTTGTTGCGAAGATTTGCTTAACTTATAATATTTTTGGTACGTTCATTAGTGAATTTTATCTCCAAGTGGCTCATCTCTTGTTATTGTCTTGCCTAGTTAGTAGTTACCGAAGTTTGCATAATAGTGCAAGTTTTATGTGTCTTGGTAGCGGGTGGTCTTATATAGGGTGACTATGAGGTTATTTAATTAGTGAAGTCCTGGTATATAATAAATACTATTTGTCTTTATGATCGTCTGCATTAATATATTTAATATATTATATTAATATATTGACGACACGTTTTGCTCAGTTTTTGGTGACCCTACTTTCTGTGCCAGCGGTCGCGAGTTCGAGTCCCGCTGAGGGCATTCATTTGTGTTATAAGCACGAATTTTTGTACTCTAATCATGGATGTTTATATTTATAATATGTATGTATTTAAAGGTATATGAAAGGTGTAGTATATGAACTATCTCCTATCCATAACACAGGCCCCGTAGCTTACCATTGAACTAGATAGTGGTATGTGTTTATGTCCCAACACATTTATTGTTTATTTATTTATATATACTGATGATGTTAGGATGCTGCTACTAATTTCCGCACTAATGCAGAAACGCGTTTATGTCCCTTAGTGTCATTATTACACAAGTATAGAACGTGAAATTTTAAGAAGTTATCTTCTTCGTGTCTTATTCATTCTACGTGACATTGGCGAAATAATCTGTGCTCAACTGGCACACTTTGAAGCCATTAAAAAGAGAATTGAATTGAATTGAAAAAGTTTTAATACAAACACTCACTAACTGATTAATAAATTTTCACATTTATAACATTAGTATGATTAAAATTAAAAAAACATACCTTTCATTGAAGACAGTCCGCAAATTTTCTGAACTATATCCACCCTATTAGCAGCTTTATTCAAAGTACAAACATACATACTATAACTTAGAGTTTCCTTACGACTAAACCTATTTTGTTATAACTTTAATTACAAACATAATTATGCCGACAAAAATTAAATGAAAATATTAGTATCGTGTAAAAAATCTCTTAAATTGAATCATTATAACATAGGAATTTATACGAATTTATATCTATATATATAAAAATCGATGTGTGTATGTATGTCCTCTATAAACTCCAAAACGATTGGAGTGATTTTAATAAAATTTTCAGGCAATCTTTAGCTCAGCGGGCGAACCTGAGAAATTTGGAAGCGATCGGAAGTTTGAACGCGGGCGAAGCCGCGGATACTGCTTGTATAAAATAAAACAGTATTATTCCTACATAGTATGGCTATATTATATATGTTAGTGTGATAACGTGCTACCACTAGGAAGCCTATTGGTAGAACGTACGCTTTAAACTAGTATGAAGTTGGTTCAAATCCCGGGTTTTGCATTTTCCGGAGCAAATTTCATTTCCTATCACGGTGAAAAAAAAAACATCGTTAGGACCTGCAAGTCTAAGAGAACCTGACTAGATTTCGAAAGATATGTGAAGTGTGCCAACCCCTGCTGATCTCCTTCCTATTAAAGGGAGGTTATGCCCAGCAGTGGGACGTTAGAACTGTTGAATTCATTCACTGAACTTTACACTAATCTCCGATTCCTACTAATATTGAGATCAGAACAATAAAAGACTGAATGCTTAACAGAAGTAAATAATTCTACTTTCGAATGAAGTAGGTTTAAGGTTTAGTTTTCAAATTATGGGATTCTAAAGAAGTGACCTGATTCAGTCAATTAGGTTTCTTTGGAAAGCTTTTTTTTTCTATAATGAGAATAAAATAATAAAACGTAGCATTTTGTATAAAGAAACGGCTCTTCTTGATTTTTAAATCAAATTTAAAATAGAAGTTTTTTCTAGCGTTAAACCGGAAGTAGATATTTTAAATAAAAAAAATCAATAACATCGACTATTGTAATTTTTTTACTGCAAAATATTTTTTTTTTACGTGAAACGTCCCATATACTTACATAATATTATGTCATATCTATCTCTAAAAATACTTAAGTTCAATTTTTTTGTATGTTTTGTATGTAATTTTTTTTGTAATTCAGGAGAATTGAATACAATCAAAAACTTCTAGAAAACTTAACATCCTTCATAATTAAAGCTTTTTATTGATATAGCAATCGAAACGTATCTGGAAATTTAAATGAGTGTATTAAAATTATAAGTTATATAATATTGCGCAGAATTTGGCGACAAATTTTAAATAGAATTATTAAGTTGGCTAGCTATGATGTAACTTTGCAAAGCGTATAGCCGCAAAGCCGACCCCTGACCGCGTCCCGTGTATGATATCAGAACCTTTTTAACGAAGACATATAGGTAGTTCTAGATGTGGCTTTAATCTTTATAATTACAAGAGTTTTTTTATATAATATTATATCCGTACTATCCGTATTTAATATTATAAATGTGAAACTATGTGAGTATGTATGGATATTTGTTACCCTTTCACGCCAGAACGACTGAACGGATCTAGATGAAATTTGGCACAGAGATAGATTGTAGTCTGGAATAAAACATAGGCTACTTTTTATCCTGAAAAAATGTACGGTTCCCGTGGGATAGGTTTGCATTTGTTTACCCAGAGGTAAACCCGAGCGAAGCAAGGGTGAGCCGCTAGTATTTAATACTTTCTTAGATTCACGCGAATATTTGATATTTTAAATAAAACTTTCTTTTCGGATTTTTTCGCGGATTTTTGAATATGAGATTTGTGAATATATTGAAATATCTTACCTGATTTCGAAGCAATTTTAATGATTGTTTTTTTTTTGTATATACCAATCTCATACGATTTTTTCCATGAAACAAATTAAAGTCCGCATATCTAATAATACTTTTCTATAAAACTCTATATCTTTTTAATTAAGAAAACATAATTTTTACATACTTGAAAGTGCTATTGATATAAATAAATACAAAATACTCGCCTTTGATTTACAAACTACCATACTTTTTGTTATATAACTAAAGGGGCTAAACTGATTTTAATGAGCCTTTTACTAGTGCTAACAAAATTTTTGATGTCAATATAAGTGAATTCTCGTTCGTTCGTTCGTGGTTTGAAAAACTTCTTTGACAACACTACAACTTCGTATTATTAAGCTGATAGATAATAATGAATGCAAGTGTAATAATGCTATGGAATCAAACACTGGGCTGGACGGATTTCGATAAAATTTACTATACAGATAGACTATAATCTGTATAGTAAATTTTAATAACTATAATAATACATAGGCTTCTATTAGGAACCGAAAAGTACTGCTGAGCGAAGTAACAGTAAGAAGCTAGTATGCATTTATTAAGTTGTACAGTTCAAAGCATCATAACAAGTCATTTAATTCTAAACAGCACGTGGGTGAACCCGTGGGCGATGACTAGTGTTTGTGTATACAAAATTTAAGCAATGTTATCTCATTACGTGAAGCTTTCTAAGCTTAAAAAGGAAGTTATTAAATTAAGTTATTATGTGACCTGTTGTAGGCGTCTGACTGTTAGTGTTTGTCAACTATTACCAATAGTTATCATCTAATAATTGTATAATCTTAATTGTGACTGCCTCGGTGGTCTAGTGGCTAGCATGTACGACTGCGCATGCTGAGGTCCTGGGTTCAAGTCCCGGGTCGAGTCAAGTTTGATTTATGAGATTTTCTGTTAAGATATTTTCAGTAGTAGCCCGGAGTTGGGAAGTTGGCGGTGTTTCATCCTTATGTCACAGAAAGCACGTAAAGCCATCGGTCTTGCGCTTTAACTCTTACTGATCGTGTCGAAGTATGGTCCCATCGGACTTTGAGAGTGTAAGGAATAGAGAGTACACTTGTGTCTACGCGAACACTTGTGTACTATAATATCTCCTGCAGTTGGCTAGTTCCAAGAAGATATCATTATTCCCTTAATATATATTTTTTTATTTCGATGTTTTATAATTTCAATAGCTTCTAGAATCATCCTGGGGTGATATAAATGTTCTTTCGTGAGGCTTTGATACATTGCACTGGGTTAGTGAAAAACTATTAAATTGTGACTTTTGATCTAAGAAAAAGGCCATAAAAGTTTTAAAGGTATTAGCAACCTATCTCTATGTCTTTCTGTTCACTGTGACATTTTCGTAAATAGCTGTATAACCTTAATGCCCACTAGCAGAGTAATATTTCTTATTCTTAGGGAATGCTTGGAATTTCAAATTTTGCTTTCATACTAGCTTTCAAGTAGATACTACAAAGTTTAGTTGACTCTAACTTATTTTGTACCTGCGGCATTAGCCAATTTTATGCAGTGAGATATTTTTTAATATAAATACAATCAAAAGAGGGTTGTAAAAACATTAAACTTTAAATCTTATCTTTGTCAAATAGGTATCATTATATCTGTCCTTGTTTTATCCTATTTTCTGTCTTTGTTTGTCCTTTTCTAACTATTAGCAAATAGTCCTTAACAAATCAAACAAATCCTAAGACATTTTTACTTGGAACTAAAACAGTACTTAAATCTCTACTATGTATTATATGTATATTATGTAATCTATACATAATTTAACAATATTATAAATCAATCATCTATACCTACATATAGTAAAATTCTGAGTCGAATCTGTACATTAAATATTTTTCGGAAAATCTTATTGAAATAGTCATTATTATCGATACAGAGACCGAATCTATCCATAGTTTTTTAATTTATTTAATTTTTGTCTATCTGTCTGTCTGGGAACGCATTACGAGAAAGCACAGGACAGATTTTGATGAAATTTGGTATGATGATAGCTGATTATCCGAGTCAATATATAGGATACTTTTTACTGCAGGAAAATATTTCATCTCTAAGAAATCTATACTAAGCCTTAAAACGTAACGTAGTAGTTTAATATATTTTTAAAGAAGCATTTAAGTAATATTTACAAATTAATATTGACGACACGTTTGGCTTAGTTTGTAGTGACCCTACTTGCTGTGCCAACTGTCCACCATGTCGCAAAATATTTATACTTTTCAACCGACTTCAAAAAGGAGGAGGTTCTCAATTCGACTGTATGTTTTTTTTTTATGTTTGTTACCTCAGAACTCCGTCATTTATTAACCGATTTGGACTATTTTTGTTTTGTTTGAAAGGGTATACTTCCAGATTGGTCCCATTTAAATTTCAAAAAAAAATACCACCCCTAAGGGTGGAAAAACAACTAATGATGAATTTAACCTACTTCTAATTGTCATATTGACTTGAAACTTTGCAAGTATTTCTATTTCCGTTGATAGTACAGTGGTTCGGTGTTGTTGACCTGATCTGATGGCAAGGCCAGAAGGTGGATAGGTGGAACTCTTCGACGGCTAATAGTAGATACTTTGAGTTTGGGCTTATTTTGTTCGATTTGACAAGCCTAACACGTTAGAATCCTTACTTTGCTACTACTGTCTACACTAAAAAGGGAAAAATAAAAACTTTTTAACAAAAAAATAAACACCGACTTCAAACGAAAGTAAAGTACTTTGGCTAAGTAATTAAAGCCTACCTATTAAATACATACCTAATCAAATATTTTCGAAATCGGTGCCAGCCCATACAAAGCAAAGCACACCGACTTCGAAAATATTTGATTAGGTATGTATAGTAAATGAAAACTAGCAATCAGTTATTTTTTACTTTTTAGTGCTTTTGTTTGAAGTCGGTTTTTATTTTTTTGTTAAAAAGTTTTTATTATTAAACATTATTTAGTTGCCAGATTTATAGTTCGAATGGAACTGTAATCTAAAAGAATCGTCAAAGCTAATCTATTTGATTGATTTGGTTGAAAGACTCTAAAAAAGTAAAATCATTTTTGTTAAATAGAAAAAGCAACGTTACATCTAGGTATCTAGTTCTTTGTAACAGCAAAATACATTGTTAGCTAATTTCGCCCTTATTCGTTGTAGTTTCCATGAAATTAAATTTTGGTTTTCTGCTAACCTTTTATTATGGCATTACTGGTTTAGTTGGCTTTGATCCCACTAGAAGATATATTAGATGGAATTATTTTACGTGTTATAATTTTAGGGTTAGAATATTTTTATTGGATCTTCATTGCTCTACTAATATTGTATGAAATATGTTAAGTAAGTCGCTTATAGAGTTTATCTCTGCAGTAATTAATGTGTTAATTTGTATTCAACATACAATGAATGTGTCTTGTTATGTGTACTATTATTTGACAAGAACTTATTTCTAGAATAAATCTATACATATTATAATAAAATTCTAATTGATTCGAATCTGTACATTAAATATTTTTTGGAAAATCTTATTGATAGTCATTATTATCGATACAGAGGCCGAAGCTATAGTTTTTAGAATTATTGTCTGTCACAGACACCGCTGTCTGTCTGTGACCGCATCAGGAGAAAACCACTGGACAGATTTTGATAAAATTTGATATAATGATAGCTGGTTATACGGGTTAACATATAGGATACTTTTTACTGCAAAATATCTCATTTCTGAGAAATCTATACTAAACATTAAAACGTAACTAGGGACGGACCAGAGCAGAGCGAGGGTGAGTCGCTAGTTTCAAATAAAACTAAAATATTGTAGCTCGAGTATTTCCCGAAACCATATTTGCTGTAGAGAATTTGAACCGTGATAAAATTCAAAACAATAGTTTTATTTAAAATAAGTTTCCTTCTTATCCCACTACTTCTACTGCTTCCCAAGAGATATTAGTTTATTAGAGTATCTGAAGTTTAAAATATAGTTAAAAGTTATGAGAAGAAAAATTGGATAGCTAGTTAAAAATAAATAATGATGTCTCAACTTTTCACAATACATATTGTCCAAAGAAATACGAAAATTATTGTACTAAGTTACAATTCGTATATATTTTATTATTATAACGTCTTTTTTTTAATATTAAGAAATGTGCATTTACGCGTATCACCTACATACATACAGGTGGTTATGTGGGACCCACAGGCTATTGAAGCCAGTATTACCCAATAAAACCCAACGAAACCCCGTCTTAATGGTGCGTCGTAGGATCGCTTATGCATTCAACTACGACGCCTCCATGTCCTGTCAGGGCAGACCATAACAACCATGGGGTTGCTCCCATGGTTCACTCTGCTATTAGAGACGTAGGTACTCGGAAGTAACATACTACCTCCAAGGGAATTACATTTATAGACAAAGTTCGTATACCTTTATAGTAAAGAAATTTATAAAGATTTTATTGTGTGTATGTACATTTAAAATATATTAATGTTAATGTTTGTGACGATGTATGGATGGATGTTTGTTACCAATTCATAAAAGCTAACTAAAAATATGAAAACAAGTTGATGAAGGAATATAATATTATGCAGTCGGAGATATACACGTTTCATCCTTGCCGCGAGATGTACATAACTGTGTTGTCTAGAATGCCACATAGGAACAAACATACACATAGACTTTCAAATTCAAAATATTTTATTCAGCATTAAATTATTACATTTTTTTACTGAACGTCATCAGTCTACTACCAGTTCGGAAAGAAGAAGCCTCAGACCTGAGAAGAACTGGCGAAACTGACTGACAAACACATTACCCTCCTTTGCGTGGCGAGTCGGGTAAAAAAGTTTTTTTTTTAAATTTAATCAGTTATTTCAGGCAATATTTACAAAAAGATTTTAAATATGTAAACAGAGGCACATAACATATAATAAAAAAAGTATTGAAATTCTGAAACTACTATTATAATTGCGAAAGTTTGTATGTCTGTGTCTTGTATGGAAATTTTAATTTTCTCTGTAAAATCGATTAATTTCAAAACGCCAAAATGTATCACATTCAAAGAAATCTGAACAAACATGACTAAAACATCTAAATCATTAAAGCTGGGTACTTCGAAAACGAAGCGATCCATTGTGAATGGGCCACGCAGGAACAATTAAAATAGTCGGTTTCCCTTGATTCACTGCAACATCGGTAATGAGCCGGATCTGTTCTGAATGAAAGCTTTGTATGGATCAAGCTTATGGTTTATCTGAGTTTAAGAGCTTTTGGCGACTTAAGTTTAGTTAAAGGTTTAAGTTGCTCAATAAAACTAACACTAACTAACTGACTAACCACACAGCCTGAACTGTAAAGGCATGAATTCTTGCATAAAGATTCCTTGTAAGAGTATAACGAATGATTAACAAACAAATTTAAAGTCATGCCATGCATTTAAACGGGTTTGTATGGACAGCTTGTTGGAAAGTTTGTAATTTTTGCTATTAGAAATGTTGAAATGATTGTTTAAGCGTATATTTTATGATAGGAAATCCGAAAGGGTTCACTGCATGTAATATTATTATTTTGTATATACCTATAAACTTTTCTTATAAATATAGTACGACAAGTATATATGTATAAACTTCACATATAATAAAATTGTAACTGAGTCGAATCTGTACATTAAATATTTTTTGGAAAATCTTATTGAAATAGTCATTATTATCGATAAAGAGGCAGAGTCTATAGTTTTTTTAGATTTTTTTTATTTAATTTTTGTTGCTAGTTCCATGGTAAGCTACGAGGCTTGTGTTATGGTTACCGGATAGTTGATACACTACACATATATAATTTTAAATACATACATATCATAAGTATAAACACCCATGACTGGAGTACAAACATTCGTGCTTATCATACAAATGAATGCCCCCAGCGAGACACGAACCCGCGACCAAGTAGAGTCACTACAAACTGAGCCAAACGTGTTATCGAAATTGTAAATATATTTCAATAAATATTTTTGCAGTATATCCATACAAATTGTACTAATGGAAAGCGCGATAATACCTTAGCACCAAGTCGAGCCAGAAGTGAATCGAGGCATTAGCGCGTAAATACTAACATCTAACTGAAATCAACTAAGCCATATACTAACTAATGCCTATGACTTCTTCTTTCTAATGTAACAAATTGATGATGTTTATTTTGTAGGGTATTTAGATAATAGCGATTAAGCACTATGTGTATATATGTATAACTATATCGCCTGATCCCCCTCGTATTGAAGGAAGGCCCGTGCCCAGCTGTGGGACGTTAAAAAGAGCTGAATAGAAGATTAGAAGAAATACTATGTAGTGTACTCCATGTGGAGTTGTCACAGAGAGTTATTTAAGCTAACTGAATTAAAAATCCTAATAATGAGTTAAAAATTAACTGTGACAGGAGAGTTCCGTTCTACAACAAATAATAAATCACAATATTATGATCTAAAGTACAGATTGATATATAAAAACATAAATATACATTTTCTAACAAATATCTTTTCATAAAGTAGTATGGACATGTGACCGGTAACGTTAAGTCAAACCAAAGATTAAAATTCAAAAATAATTGTCTAAACACAAATACGAACGAACATACACTACACAAAGAACTTTTTTTAACGAAACAACGCGCGTTTTAATTTTGTCATCCGAATAGCAATGAATAAAAGAGATTTGAAAAAAAAACGTATAGTTTCGAATTTGGTGCTTCTTTTTGAACACACCTTTGAGATTTTTATATCAATGAAGAAACATTAATAAATAAAATAATAACTTAAAAAAAAAAAAAACCGACTTCCAGGCACTAAAATGTAAAAAGTAACTAAACGGGGGTTTTTATTTAGAATAGATACCTAATCAGATATTTTCGAAGTCGGTGCCAGCCGACGCATAGGAAATCTAATATATTTTGATACGTAAAGTACATATTTACCTATTAGATATTCATATCTTAAAATATTGTACGTATGTAGCAGGTAATTTGTAAGAAGAAAGTTTTTAATAACATATTATTCGATTTAACAAGTTGTTTAAAAAATATATTTATTGTTGATTTTTTTAAAAACCGCTTGACCGATTTCGATAAAATTTATATGGGACCACCTCGGAAGTATACCCTTTCAAACAAAACAAAAATTTTCCAAATCGGTTCAGGCGTCTTCGAGTAATCGGTGAACATACATAAAAAAAAGATTCCGACGAATTGAGAACCTCCTCCTTTTTGGAAGTCGATTAAAAAAAAAAACATAACTTAAGCTGTCAATCGTTTTTCAAAAATATTTCATACACAGATTTCGCTTTGTAACTATTTTATAATGTTATTATATACATATGTATGTACAGATTTAAAGTAAAAACTAGTGTTAAAATCTGATCGCAATCCTTTATACTCGTATTGTATGATGCATTTTACATATATAGTTAATCTCCTTGTATATTAATATACTAATTACTATTTTGTTTTATCTATACTAATAATATTATAAAGTGGAAAGATTTTTTTGTGTTTGTACCAATAAGCCCCGAAATTACTGAACCGATTTAGATGAAATTTGGTAAGAAGATAGTTTGAGTATACCTGGTAAGGGCATAGGATAGTTTTGTGTTTATCTTTATGACTTTAAAAAAAATATCTTTAAAATAATTATATGATATTTTTACGAAAGTTTTTATGGGGAATCAACCTAGGGACGACCCCGAGTCGCTATTAAAAATAAATTACTACAACTGTCTTCGTTTTCACGCTTGGTCCTTTTATTTGTAGTTTTACCTATTTTAGTTTAATTTACCATAATCCTATAGGTACATACTAGTTTTCATTAATTATAATATAAAACCTGCATAGTGTAAACTACCTTGGCGTTTGGCGGGAACTTGGCAAGACAAACATACTTGGTCCCAATTCGAGTAATTAATTAAACTTAGGCAAGTTGTCGGTCGAGTCAGCCGCCTCGGGGCATCGGATTAACTTGAAGGAAGCTTTGAGCAAAGCGCTAAAAGGAGCTTTGCTGATGTCTTGTATAATGTATGCTAGTATTTAAACAAGATTTTATGTTTATCTGTCTGTTTGTGTAGCAGAGAAATGGCTAATTCCACACAAACGGATAGAAAAGCTAAAATTTGTAAAACTATCTAATTTTCAAGGTTCAAGCCCACAAACATTTTAAAAATGCTTTAAAAAATTTTTGGTTTTGATAGCGGTAGTGAAAGAGATTCATTTGAGCTTATTCCGCTATTTCAGTAAAAAAATCAATATAGGAAATAAATGTTATCCTCAAAGTCCTATTAAATAAAAACATAATAGGTAAACAAATAACATGCAGACTACGGCATTATCTCAGACTAAGGAATAATATATATACAGAGTGTCATAGAACTAAACATGAAGCCAAACTATAACGGTTTAAAAATAACATACTATGTTTCAAAATAGTTTACAAATGACAATCTTCTACAGTTATAACTCAAGAACTGCTGGACCGATTTTGATGAGCTGTAATTTGTTGGATATGTCTCGGTCCCGAATAGCAGAATAATTATTAAAACAGAAAAATTCACGAAAAAAATATATATGTATGGCCTACGCTAACTAGTAACTATTTATATCGATTACAAAACAAACACACAAACATACTTGGGGACGAACCCGAGCGAAGCAAGGGTGAGCCGCTAGTTTAATAATATTAATTTAAAAAAATAATAACATTTTTTATAATAAAAAAAATTAAGCTAATAAGTACTATGCCCTCTATCAAGAGGAAGAGCTCTAATGCTTAAAAAATATTAAAGAATATAGTATTATTTTTATTATTCATTAATAATCATATTTTATCCTCAAAAATTGTATGTTAATTTAACTAATACACAGCGCTGGATCTACACTAGGGCTAGTGCCCAGGGCGGTAAATCTTTAGGGGCGGCAAAATTCGGTGGGCGGGGAAAAAAAATTCTTCGTGTTATCGAAAATGCTTTCTCTATTTTACAAAAAGCGAAAAAAAAAAGATTAACTAGTAGGTACATTTTTCGAAAAATTGATATCATTTATAAAATATTTTTTTGTTAAATTAACTTTACCCATTTTATGCTTATACAAATTTAAATAAAATTAAATAAAATTTCCCTTTTTATTTAAAGAAAGTAGACGATATGGCCTGACTGATATATAATATATATATATATATATATATATATATATATATATATATATATATATATATATATATATATATAATATTCACGTAGGCAAAAATTAAGCGAAAAATAAAAAACAGATTAGAAACTAGCAGGTACATTTTTAGACCACCCTGGTGTTTAAGGGAAACCCGAGCCCAGCAGTGGGGCGTTAAAAAGGGCTGAATACAAACTATATGTATGGCAAAACAGCAAACCACGCAGAATGACTGACATTTTTTTTGGCGCACTTGGTTTATATTATAGTTAGTCAGAGGGTATTATATACAAAAAATATATTAACCATTGTTAAAATACATTAAAATATATAATGAAATTATTATAACTGTAGAAACCCTTGGCCAATGGAGTCAAAGTGCTAAGCATTTCTTAAAAGACATAACATCTCGTCGTATCGCCTCTACTGGTGACAGGAGAGCTGGCTCCTTCTTCCCCCAAAGAATCAGCATTGCTATTCAGCAGGAGAATGCGGCTATCATTCTTACCACTATTCCACGCGAATATGACTTGTGCAGTGTACATTAGTTTGGTACATGCAATTAAGTATATTTGTGATTTTCCTTAATAATAAAATATTATAAATTACACGTAGATATAAATGAATATACAAGATAACGGGTAGGCAAGAGATATGTAAACTCTTTGATGCAAGGAAACTTATTACGCACCCTAAATACTTGCCAAATAATTAAAGCTAACTTTCAATTGGACCCTAAACTCATCAAAGTACACTCGGGGACAATATTAAGGGTATAATAATAATTACGCAAGTTTATTATGATTATGTTGAGAATTCATATAACTTTGATAAGGTCAAGGGGTCGCAGCATATCGACTTACATATGTATGTATTTTGTAGATTGTTCTTAATAGGACACGACTGTTGTTTTCTTTTATATAAATATATACTAGCGACTATAATTATATATATATATATATATATATATATATATATATATATATATATATATATATATATATATATATATATATAAACCGCCAGGAAAAAAATGTAGAATCATATTACCATAGCATTAAATTGGCCATATAATGTTCCCAGTGCAGTGGGAAAGTATACCTGTAATTATAGGAATGACCGGTGAAGAGATTGTACACCATTTGTTATATTGAGCTAATTGAATCCTATATTGTATTGATTAGGTATTTCTTTTCCCGTCAAGTACTGATGATATACTCGTATCTATATTCTAGACTAGCGACTCACCCTCGCTTCGCTCAGGTCCGTCCCTAAGTTGCTTCCCCATAAAAACTTTCATCCCCATTTTCACCCCCTTTACGGATGATTTACGGGATAAAAACTATCCTATGTCCTTTCTTAAACTATCTTCTTACCAAATTTCATCTAAATCTGTTCAGTGGTTTCGGAGCCTATTCGGTACAAACAAACAAACAAACAAAAAATAAATCTTCCCTTTTTATAATACTAGTAGTATAGACTAGGGCTTGTCTATCTACACTTTGGTTTTCACTATCCTTTATCAATACACCATACTATCTCATTAGGAGGAATGAAGTTATATTTCCAATAAATGTCGATAGATGGCGTTAGATGTATCCACTTATATGTGCTAACGACTCACACTCGCTTCGCTCGGGTTCGTCACTAGGTACGTTTTAAAGGTTAGTATGGAATTGATAGACAATATTTTATATGATATATAGCTTATAGCTTTCCTCAATAAATGAGCTATCTAATGCAAAAAGAAAATTTTGATTATAAAAATCAAATACCTAAGCCAAATAAATAAAAAAATTGACTTGTGATAACTACATGTGATTATACTGTAAATTGGGATTATACCTTTGCAATAAATATTATTATTATTATATAAATAGCTTTACAATATTATTTATGATTGAAAAATCAGCAAATCTATACAGATAAATTAAATTGAGATGTCCGTTTGTAATGTCGAAATAAAAGCTTTTTCCTAAATGCATATTAAATTATATACGGAATTTATAAGAAAACCACAATTTTAACTTATTCTGTTTGTTTGTACTCTTGCACTGCGCTGATTCAGTACTATTTGTATTTATAATACAACAGAAGCTCTCAAAATGGTCAATTTTTCTGACTTATTCATAGATATAACTATCGTGGTAGCTTAGTCTCGCAAATTCTTCATAAATTATAGCTTTTAACCTTTAATTACATATAAGCAATCCTCTTTCATTTAATGAAAACTGTATCAAAATCGTTGCGTAGTTCAGAAGAATTAACTATACAAATAGATAAACACAGTAGAGTTGATATTATTTAAAAAAAAACAAAATGTATACTTTTTAAAGGACACAAAAGTACTGTTAGCTTTCCAAAACTAAAGCACGAGCCTAATTATTATAACAATTTAATATACTCGTACCTATCAGAAATCGAACAAAATTCCAAGAATTTAGCTACTTGTGTTACATATTGGTATCAACGAAATCTCGATCTCGGTGAACATGAATGAATGTAGCAAAAAAAAAGCTATAAAAAAATCAAAACCTGTCCGTCAGTTCTTAAGAGCAAAGATTAAGAAACCCATTATATTTATACGTTAATTTATTATAGGCTTATGAATGAAACTTGTGGCGCGTTTACACTGCGTGACCTTTAAATATGCATATTAGTTACTAGTTCATATAAGTTAAGTTTTAACGTTTAGTATAGATTTCTCAGAGATGAGATATTTTCCCGCAGTAAAAGTATCCTATATGTTGACCCGGATAACCAGCTATCACCATACCGATCAAAATACGTCCAGTGGTTTTTCGTGATACATTCCCAGACAGAGAGAGAGAGAGAGAGAGAGAGAGAGAGAGAGAGAGAGAGAGACAGAAAAATTCTAAAAATAATAGAATTGGCCTTCGTATCTATAATAAATATATATAAGATTTTCCAAAAAATGTTAAACATTCAGATTCGGCTCAGTTAGAATTTTATTATATGTATCGCTGTATAAATAAAAATGTTGATTCCTTATCTACATATATGTAATTTAAAAAATCTGAAGAAAAAAAAACACGTTAGTCAATCTAAATTCTTTCGAAGGTCTTAGAGTAGACATTGAAGAATTCCATTATCCTATTAGCTATCATTAGATTTCGATGATGTCAAACTATCGATCAACTACGGTGTATTCAGCCCTATTTAACGTCCCACTGCTGGGCACAGGCCTTCCTTCAGTACGAGAGGGATCAGGTCATAGTCCACCACGCTCGCCAAGTGCGAGTTGGCGGACTTCACATGTCTTTCGGAAACTTGCTAGGTTCTCTCAGACATGCAGGTTTCCTCACGATGTTTTCCTATACATAGAAAATTTTAATTCAACACCACAATTAAATCTATTTGTAAAGTACAAGTTAAAATTTGATTATATTATATTGTTACAAATGAAAAGGTCGTTTGATAAGGTAGGTTTTTTATCAATGCCTGGTATAGGATGTATGATTAAAATAACTATGAATATGACCATGAATAGTTTAAGAATATTGCTTGACATTCAATTCTCTTGTTATTGGCTTCAAAACGGGCCAGTTGAGTACAGATTATTTTGACAATATCACGTAGAATACTGTACACTCTGTATCTATTCCAATTATTTTTTTATACCAATTATAATAATTAATCTAAAATATTATAAGTTGTGATAAACGTCACAAAAATGTTATCTTTTAAATTTAAGCTTCAATAAGCTTTTAAAAAGTTGAATGGCCTTGAAAATCAGTATATAATGTATGTATTTAGGCTAATAATATATATTTCAAATACAAGCGCTCATTTTCTTAAGCATCGGTGTGAACACTGCCTCCATGATACCGCTCGTTTCCTTCCATTCACAATTTCATACTCGTATCGAGTGGCAACCGGTTTTATTTAAGGTCCAAGTGTAAGCCTTAGGGCGTTGTATACATAGGTATGAGTGGAAATGCTATCATGGTAGCCTTGAAAAACGAAGTGCAGGTTCGAGCCCTGGGTCTCGC
The DNA here is from genome assembly GCA_951806755.1 of Brenthis hecate. Taxonomy (NCBI): domain Eukaryota; kingdom Metazoa; phylum Arthropoda; class Insecta; order Lepidoptera; family Nymphalidae; genus Brenthis; species Brenthis hecate. The sequence goes on from OX638257.1 coordinate 7,651,654, forward strand.
ACTTCTTATATTTTCACGTGACAAGCATTTCCAACATGATTACTGCTCGTCTTATGGAAAAAGGAAACTATGCTGAGAAACCTCCATATTTAAAAGAACCTAACTAGTTTTTCAAACACATATAAACTCCATCAACATCCATTTGGCCATCATGGTGTGCTTCTGTCTAAACCACTACGTATTGCAGTGAGGCCTATTCCCACTTAAAGGAAGACGCCGCTATGTTTTCTTCATACTTTTTTCAACCAAGTTCAAAAGGGAGGAGGTTCTCTATTGGACTGTATTTTTTTTATGTTTGTTACCTCAGAACTCCGTCATTTATTAACCGATTTGGTCAATTTTTGTGTTGTTTCAAAGTATATACTTCCAGATTGGTCCCATTTAAATAAAAAAAAATACCACCCCTAAGGGTGGAAAAATAGCTAATGATGAATTTAACCTACTTCTAATTGTCATATTGATTTGAAACTTTGCAAGTGTTTCTATTTCCATTGATAGTACAGTGGTTCGGTATTGTTGACCTGATCTGATGGTAACGCCAGAAGGTGGATAGGTGGAACTCTTCAACGGCTAATAGTAGATACTTTGAGTTTGGGCTTATTTTGTTTGATTTGACAAGCCTAACACGTTAGAATTCTTACTTTGCTACTACTGTCTACACTAAAAAGGGAAAAATAAAAACTTAAAAAAATAAAAAATAAAAACCGACTTCAAACAAAAGCACTAAAAAGTAAAAAATAACTGATTGGTAGTTTTCATTTACTATACATACCTAATCAAATATTTTCGAAGTCGGTGTGCTTTGCTTTGTATGGGTTGGCACCGACTTCGAAAATATTTGATTAGGTATATATTTAATAGGTAGGCTTTAATTACTTAGCCAAAGCACACCGACTTCGAAAATATTTGATTAGGTATGTATAGTAAATGAAAACTACCAATCAGTTATTTTTTACTTTTTAGTGGTTTTGTTAGAAGTCGGTTTTTTTTTGTTAATAAGTTTTTATTTGTAATTCATTTCTTGTTTTATAAATTTCACTTACGAGTATCTTTAAAATTATGATTTGATAGACTGTGACATTTGTTAGTTTTCCATATGAGAAACTCATATTAAGATCCTGTTGTTCTTTTCGATCTGTTTCTCATGCAAGACAAAACTAAATCGAGTTTTGAGGCTCACCTCCAGCAGTAGGGTATTAAAAAGCACTGAGTACAGTTTTCTTAGGTATGCTTACTAAGTCTTATTAACTTAATTATCTATACTAATATTATAAAGGGGTAAAGTTTGTGAGTTTGTGAGGTTGTAGGGGGCAATCTACTGAACCGATTTAGATGAAATTTGGCAAAAAGATATTTTGGACCCTGGGAAGGACTTAGGATATCTTTTTATCCCAGAAATCATCCCTTATGGACGTGAAAATAATGCTGAAAGCTTGTATTGGGAATCAAGCTAAGGACGAACCCGAGCAAAGCGAGGGTGAGTCGTTAGTTTGATAATAATTAGGCTTGATTACAACTAGAACTATTCAAATCTAATTCATGGGATTAGTGAGATCAATCAAACTATGTATTAACAATTTCTTTAACTTTTTAGTATCTATATATGTAAATAAACATCGATGTGTATTTATGTTCCTTATGGACTCGAAAACGGTTGGAGCGATTTTAATGAAATTTTCAGGTAATCTTCAGATTAGCCTAGCAGGCGATCCTTTGAAGTTTGGTCGTGATCTAAATTTTGAACGCGGGCGAAGCTGCGGGTACTGCTGGTAGATAAATAAAACGCAAAATGCTATAAATTAGACCAAAATATAAAGAATACGGGTTGCAAGAACCTGTTTGTTATAATAAAATGACTCGCCTTCCTTCCAATGTTATGAAAGAAACGTAAAATTTCAATGTTAGATTATAGTGGGGCAAATTATTTACATCCGTTGGCTTTGCTTAGATTTATTTTAAGAACTTTGTGCAGAGCTTTAGGAATAATTGAGTGTGAATGTTTATATTAATCACTCTTTACAGAATAAGCTAAATTGTTTATTTAGTTATTTAGTATTAATAGGAAAAAAAACAGTTAATTTTATAGAAAAAAAAAAACAAAAAACTTCATTGCTTAAGAATTATTAGCTTAAAAAGGGTAAATATTTTTCTTGACGTAACGTACTTTTTGTAACACTATATGAAATTTAGCCACATGTAATTTTGTGTATCATCTAATGACACGTTGAAGTGAGTCATATATGTATACTATATGTATAGTATATCAATCTATCAAACCGTTGTCTGCAGAGTTTGCTCAAAACAGATATACAAAGAGATATACTCGTATGTATACATACATATAATCGAAACACATAACCCTTCTTTTTGAGAGAATATGTAAAAATCATAATAAAAATGTGTGTTTTTTTTAAAAAACCTAGTTTCTTACAAATCTCATCTTTCCTTTCATTTAAAAGTTAAATCTTTTGAAACATACATAAATAGCGAAACGCTGCGCAGGAGCCGATCTGACTACCAAAACATCACAGTCTGTAGAGATTCGACAAACCTAGTTTTAAAGTAGCACAATTAGCTATATATAGTTAAAAATAACTCAAAAGCGACAGTTTTAATTGAGTTTTATTATTTAATAAGCTATTATGTAGATAATTAAAAATTTCTATCTCAAATCTCGACATGGGAATCGAGTGTTACCGGAAGTTTTAACATGCTTGGAACCTTACGAAACATAACTGTTAATGAAATAAAAAGTGAAGCGTGGGTGCATGTTCTACTTGATACACAAAAATACGTACCAGTTTATTTGTATCGTATCTAATTTTAAATTAGGTTTTAACCGATTTACAAAAAAGAGGTTAATAATTTGATGCGTAAATATTCACATATGATAATCTTTAGAGAAATATACAAAATTTTATAGATGTATGTATGTGTGTATGTATATTTGTATGTATGTATATTTGTCGACGCATTTATCCGAAACTAGTTATCGGCAAAATATCTTATTTCTGAGAAAAAATACAAAAACTGGTTAGAATAAAACCACGATGATACTATATAGGTATATTTTAGCAAGGTAACTTACTAAAAAGTCAAAACTATTATAAAAATAGCTTATCTTGAAAAAATAATAATAGCGCTATTTTATTTGGTTTTTGCTCATCAGAGCGCGGGCGGAGCCGCGGGCAATGCTAGTAATTCATATAAATGATTTTGATTTTGTTATTTCATATTTTCATTCATTTCATTGTCATAGATATGGAAATATAGATATTTTATCTTATAAATAGGCAAAGATAAAAGAGGTTAATACCTTTTTCTCCTCAGTTTGTCAATAGATTTTCTTTTATTTTTGTTTAGTAGCTATTGACGAGCTTTAGTGTTATCGATAATGATTATCTTCGAATTTCGACCACTGAGCTGTAAAATGAGATTCATATATGAAAACATTAGAGGTACGAGACTCGGGATGAGAACCTGCTTCCCTGTTTCTTAGGTATCTGTAAGCTAACGTGCGATGTACAAGTATATATACATAGTGATTTAAAAACGGTTAAGTCGCTAGTCCTTTATAAAATTTTATTATTGAAATCATATTATATTTAACACATTTTAATAATTATCTTAACTATACACTCAACTAGCGACTCACCCTCGCTAATAAAACTATGTTTTAACCATTAATATAAATTTCTCAGAGATGAGATATTTTCCCGCAGTAAAAAGTATCCTATCTGTTTAGCCGGATAACCAGCTATCATCATACCTTTCATTAAAATCTGCGCAGTGGTTTTGTGTGATACGTTCCCAGACAGACAGACAGGCAGACAAAAATTCTTAAAACTAAATTTGGCTTCTGTATCGATAATATATATATTTTTCAATAAGATTTTCCAAAAAATATTTAATGTACAGATTCGACTCAGAAATTTAATATAATATGTGTAGATTAAATAAATTTATTCTCAGAAACAAATTTTATTGAAACCACGTGTGGACCACCCAATACTGTTTGTATAATTTCATTGCATTGCATATGAACATGTTACTGCTATAAAATATGTTAGTTTGTTTATAATGATTTACAATCTAACCCGTTTGACTTTTACCAGACCATGGCAACGTACAAATATTTTAGAAAAAAAAACTTAATTTTAGACTTTTTATAAGAAAATTAGAAAAATATCAAAATGTATGTATGTACGTATGTGATTTCATACTAACTAAACCAATATTGAGCTCATTTAATTACTCGCATAAATTAATGGCCAATCAACCCTTTAAAAACTTGACTGTTGATCTGTTTGTGTTGTTTTTTAATAAAATAAATATTTCAGTCAAGTTATTTTTAGTTGTTTTATTACATAAGCGGTTTCGCGGGCAAACGACAGAAATAATTTATATACATACATAACAAACTTCCCCGTGGTCAATTTAAAAAAAGTACAGTTTTTTAGCTAACTGTAAGGAACTCGTTAGAACAAGTCAACGGCATGGCGGTTTTATTAGTAGACATTGAAGAGTTTACCTTTCCACCTCCTGGTTCCGTCATCATCATCAGATCAACTCAGTATCTTAGTGGTGTCAGATTATTATATTGTTTTCATAACACGTCATCTTTTAAGTCGTTATATACTCGTAATAATTGATAAAAATGTTAAATCGACATTAAAATTGAATCAGATCAAGTGAAAAAAGCTTGTTAGAAATGAGAACCTGACAATTGGCGAAAAATCATTATTACTTTACATATCCTGTCATTTTTATTACTTTCACTGTTGATTTCATCGAAAAGTGAAATTTTACTATAAATATTCATTATGATTATAATAAATTGTATATTTCTGTAAACGCTAACGGCTTACCCTCTTCGGTTGGCTTTGTCTCTAGAAAAACAAAAACAAAACTATCCTATGGGAAATGTACATTTTTCTGGGATAAAAGGTAGCCTATGTGCTATTCCAGACTTTAATCTATCTGTTTACCAAATTTTATCTAGATCCGTTTAGCCGTTCTGGCGTGATTGAGTGACAAAATACTCACAAACTTTTACATGTATGATATTTATATGGAATAATTTATATAATATTATTAAGATTAATAAAACATTAATAAATAGTACAATGGCAACACACTTGCCTAAAAAATTAAGTGAATGAGGTTCAAATCTCAGTCTCGAACTTCTAAGACTAAGCGAATGCTATTTTTATTATAATTAAAACTTGCTAATATGGCGAAGAAATGTATCTTGTGGAAACCTGCATGATGTGAGAATCTAACTAGTTTTAAAAAGATATGGGATGTCCGCTCCTAAATACGATATCGTGTCTGCTTTAGTCTTAGTGGGATGTTAAAAACGACTGACTTGATTTTATGTTTATATATATTTATGTTTTATGACAGTGGTGGCACAGTAATGTATGTCTGCATGATATTTCCAATTATCTTAGAGGTAGGAGGTTCGATGATTCTATAGGATCAATATCAAAAATGTCAAATTAAAACCAAGTGTGACACTTTCGAGTTTCGATGTATCTGAAAATCTGAGAGAGAACTCATTGTACTTGCTCGTTATGAATAAAGGCTGGACCTGCCTTCATACTGGAAAAATATTTAATAGCTGAAAAATTGACTGTTTAGATAATTGTTTAAAAATCATTTCTTGTAATTCTATTTTCCTTTTCCTTCGTTAAAAATATTAGCAAAATTTATATAATATCTAGTTAACTACGCTTCGCTCGGGTCAGGTTGGGTCTCTAAACTCCAGGTCTCAATCTTTCTTTGTACTAAATTTCATCCAAATCAGTCCAGCCCTTTTAAGCGTGAAGGAGTACAAGCAAACATACATATAAAAAATTCCGTATTTACTATTATAGTAGTTTGATTCTTAAAATATGTTGGGGCTTTAACACACAGCACCATCTAGTTACATGGTAAGCTACGAGGCTTGTGTTATGGATACTAGATAGTTGATACACTACACATTTATAACTTTAAATACATACATACATATTATAATTTATTATAATAATTATAATGTAATGTATATGTACATATTATAATGTATTATAATAATAATAATGTAATATATAGACCCATGACTGGAGTACACACAAATGAATGTCCCCAGCAGGACTCGAACCCGCGACCGATGACACGGCAAGTAGGGTGAGTCACTATAAACTGAGCCAAACGTGTCGTCAAGTATATTTATATTAATTGTTAATCCTGTTGCTAATAGATTCTGTATAATAAATCGTTGACATTTTTGTTCGAAGGACAACTTCATCGAACCAGTTATTGTATTTTCCCTTGGGAATGAGATATTTTTCTGCAGTAAAAAGGTACCCTAAATGTTGAAACTAATAATAAGTTACCACTATACAATATTTTGTTAAAATCGGTTCAGTATTGAACGTAAAAAGAAAGCACACAAACAGACATACAGATATTTTCAACTACTATTGGTTTGGGGTCTATATCCTGTAAAAAATACGTAACAGTCATTGTTTTTTTTTAAATATCAGATTTCGCTTTGTTCCTGTTTTATTATATGTATAGATAATTTCTTTCTTCTAAGCTTACTAAATTTGTATATCCTATATATAAAATAATAAAGGAGCTCGCTTGGGATACTGATCAAAGCGGGTTCAAATCCCGTTTCTCGCGCCTCTGATATTATTCCCTCCACGACCACGGACACGCCGGCGTTACAGTTAACAATAGATTTCTTAGAATTTTAATTAATTTCTTAGAAATTTACCTGGAGGTGTTATCGCGTGTGAATCAATACTACCAACACAATTACCACTTGCCTTACGGTGGTGAGGAAACCTGCATGCTTGGTGGACTATGATCTGAACGTTTTGAAGGGAGGCCCGTGCCCAGCAGTGGGAGGTTAAAAAGGGCTGAATACAAATACTTTAACCACCTAATGGACAAAGGAGTTATAAAATTTTTAATACAAATTAAAAATAAAACTTTATAAAATATCAGACAACGCCAGGACAAGTCGCTTGTTTTAGTATATTCATGGTGTTTTTCTAACTGCATTAGATAATAGTTAGTAGGTGATAACTCATTATAACTACTTCTGTGCTATAATGTCAAAAAAGCTACACGCAAAATCTAAAACATGATTAAAATTTAAATTTGCATCGATATTCAATGCAATACAAGCGATCTATGAACGGATGCCGTAAATTTATTCTAAGCAGGTTTTATAAAACAATAAAATAGTTATATTAAGCCAATATAGTTCATATTATTATGGGAGTAAGGCACGAGTCAGTAGCAAAATTAACTGTGTTTTGAGCCTGATACTAAATTTGTCTTACACTGTTCCCACGGTATGAAATATAAGAAAAAAAAACAAGTGTAGGCTTTAGTCCTTTAGCCAACTTTAAAAAAGGAGATACGTTTAATTAAATTTTTTCTATTAATTTTATTATACAGTTATTTTTTATATAATGACCCTTGTAGCTCAGTATTGCATGTGACTAGCTTTATTGATTGAGACAAGAGTTACTGGTTTGATCCGATTTTACATAAAGCAAGATTAATATAAGTAGATTTTTTAAACATTTTGAGAAGAAGATTGTACTCAATTTTAAATGAAATTATCTTTTTGGATTTTATTGCGGTTTTACTTTATATTTTTGTGCCGAACATTTTTAATGTTTACAGCAAGTAGGGTTACGGGACAGTCTAAGGTTTTAGAGGTCTCAAAAGTTTCTGCATACAAAATTACACAATATTTTTTAACAAATAGACAAAATTAAGAATCCTATGTATTTTTTTTATATTACTCAAATAAAAGCGAAATGAAAATCGATTTTCATTTTTTTTAATAACCAGATTTTACATCAAAGGTGGTCTGATAATTTAAAAAAACAATCTTTGGGTAGAATTACGTGTTTTTAGGTGATTTTAAGTTGGGCATATCTTTTCTGTTAATAAATAATATAAACGTGAAAACCACTCTGTCTGTTACTTTTACACGTTTAAACTGCTAAAAAAATTCGATGTAATTTGGCTAGGACATAGAAGAACAAAATAATTTCAGATTTTACGCTAGATCCCTAAAAATTGGCAATGTGATGAAAAAATATCACCATTCATAACGAAGTAGAAGCTGATTTCGCATCAATTTATCTAAAACCAGCTTCGACTAAAACTAGATATTGTATAACAAACTAGTTGTGTCACTTTTAAATTATCTAAATCTTAATTAACTCATTCTATTAGAATCCAAAAATATTTTAACGACTCAACTTACACGTTTTTGATAGAACTCAGCCAAATATCGACACTTGCAATCAACGACATTGTGTCGGAATATTTTTTAAATTATTCAAACTATTTAATTAACATTATTTTTAAATTGAGGCAGAGGTAGCCTAATGGTAACGCGCTCGCTTAGGAAATCGAGTGAAGCGGGTTCAAATCCCGGGTCTCGTACCTCCGATATTTTCATGTGCGAATCATTTCCAATATGATTACCACTTGTCTTACGGTGAAGGAAAACATCTGGGAGAACTTTACAAGTTTTCAAAAGTTATGTGCAGTCCGCCAACCCGCACTTGGCCAGCGTGGTGGACTATGACCTGATCCCCCTCGTATTGAAGGGAGGCCCACGCCCAGCCGTGGGATGATAAAATAAGGGCTGAATACTATACTATTTTTAAATTGCCTAAAACTGATTTATCATATTATTTTTCGCATTTTGTGCTTCTATATCAATTCACCTTTAGTTTTTTAATATATTTGTAATATTATATGTATATACCAGAATCATTTGTAGAACAACTTTTATTGATTATGATTATTAATTTGGTCGAATCATGAATGTTTTGAATTTTCTGAATTAACTATCTTGCTATAATACATCAATTTTTATGTTACTAAATAACTAAAGTTTTGCTTTGTAGATGGTGTTGCCAACGTTGGTAGAAAAAAGAAAACTGTCACGCAGATGAAGCCGTGGGTAGACAGACAACTGTTAGAAATTCGGAAATTTGTATATGTGTTTATGTGTTTTTATTGCTATGCGAAATTTATTGGTATATTTGGTAGGTATGAGGTCGTAAAGTATTTTTCACCCTCCTACCCCCAACCCCCATTTTTAATCGCGATTTTAGTATTTTTGTACGAACAATATTATAAAGCCAAAGAGTTTTTTTTGTGGATTGAACACGGGTGTAGCCGCGGGTTTTGCTAGTTTTTATATCATTATCGATACTACGTCGGCATACACTTGTTCCTCTACAGACCTTTATAACGTGACTACTTCAATTAACACAAAGGTTTAATTAAATAAATTCGATTATAGTCTGTGTACGATTCGAAAGTCCTTATGAGGCTTTTGAAATAATAAATTTTAATCAAAGCTTTATTTATTCAAGGATTCGTTATCGAGAAGAACATTTATAAGTTATTAATAATTTGAAGTAATATTTTGTATAGACTCTCAGGAAAAGCAGATAATGAGAGAAGCCAAAAATTCTGCGTTTATTTGTATTTTCCTAAGAAAAACGTCCTCGACTCAATTATTAAAGGTTCATCGTCTGAACTGTAGTAGTTAAATGGTAAGTTTTAGTGTTTTTACAGTATTATTATGGCGGATATATGTACTTATCTATACCTACTAATATAATAAAAAGGTAAACTTTGTAATGATAACATAATAAAAATACAACTTTCTCGCTACGCTTCAACTGCCTCGATGGTGTAGTGGCACATCCGGAGGTATTGGGTTCGAGTCCCGTGTGTGGCAACTTTAGTTATTGAGTCTTTCTATTAAGTAAGTCTTAGTAACAGTCCGAAGTTGGGAAGTTGGCGGTGTTTCACCCCCGTGCCTCTAAGAGCATGTAAAGCCGTCGGTCCTGGGTCGTGTCTCGTGTCGATCCACTGGAGTATGAGTGTGACAGGAATAGAGACTGCACGTTGTGTCTGCGCGTACATTTGTGCACTATAATATCTCCTGTGCAATTGGCTAGTCTCAATGAGATTGGCCGCCGTGGCCGGAATCGATCAGGAGGGTATTATTATTAATAATAAAGCCTCTTTATTTCCCTAAATAAAACTTATTAAAATTAATTATTAAAATATTATTTTCACTTTCATAGGCTTCACTTTCATAGCTTGACGAATAATACATATAAATAATGATAAAATGATATGAGTATTACCTATACGCAGTAAAGTTATTGAACTACAATATTTAAACTGCACTAGCTATTTTTATTATAAGTAAAATATAATTGTTATCAGAATATCATTAATAAATAAATATCACACTACAATTCTTTTTTTTTTGGCTGATTTCACATATTTATTTTAAATAATTATAAAGATAATGTAATAAAGAAATGAATAACGCGGACAAAACTGATAGAAAAGGTTAGTTTTAATTTTATTCATTGCATTGAATGATGTGTGTAATATAAAATCTTATATACATTTTAATATATAAAAACCTTAGTGCCTTAGGACTGTTCTCATAATCTCATATCATGGTCATTTCATCCGGAAATCGTTCTAATATTTCTTCATTCATTCCCATGACGAGTATCGGATAGTGCAGATAAAATGTCATCAAATAATCCTTACGTATTTAAAAGGAAGATGTCTGTCTATGTGTACGTATGTGCGCTAATCTCAAGAAATACTGTACAAATTTTGATGAGATTCTGCTGTTATGATCTCTATTTCTTTAGACAGATTTTAGTATAATAAATATTGTCCTAGAACTTATATTCGTAGTGCGTAGTTGAGCATGGATGGTATTAATTGAGTGGAGTCGGCAGAAAAACCTGTTTGGTTGGTTTGTCAAAGTTCACTGTCTAAACGGTTGTAAGTAAATGAAAACAAAGTATTTATTACTGTAAACCTCTTATATTTTTACAAAGAAGTAAGCGATATCCTCAATATACAGAATTATATAGAAGGAGTTCGCCAAAATTAATGTCGAAGTCAAAAATAGTAGCATGATTTGCTGTTTACGCTACTATTTTAGATTTTTCCTAAATAATAAATAGCACTAGAAGTTCAATTTTCAAGTAATTTTTAAGTTCCTTTTCTTATTCAGTAAGTATATAAATACAAATCTATCCCATGGGAATCGTACATTTTTCCGAGATAAAAAGTAGCCTTTATGTTATTCTTATGTACGAGCTATATTATTGTAAAGTTTCATTAAAATCCATTCATTAGTTTTTGCTTCAAAGAGTAACAAGCATCCATACAGATACATCCATACATCCTCACAAATTTTCGCATTTATAATATAAGTAGGATCTACCTTTAATAAACATTTATTATAAGAATAGGAAAAGGAGACGGGCTTGCTGGCTCAAGGACTAGACTGCGAAAAGGCCGTCTAAATGATTTTAGGGCGCGGTTCATTTATTTAACGAGAGGCATTTTATCAAATTCAAACCTAAGATCTAAACACTAACCAATTTTAATAAAATAGGTATGATTTTTTAATGATAATACAGGAAAGAAACTAATATTAGATAAGTGTGAGTCAGACATGTGTTGACTCTGAGTTAGAAAGTTACTTTGAGATTTTATATATATATATATATCTACGTTTCAAAGAAAATTGATAAATGCATACCACCCTATTCAAACAATTTAGGGGATGAATTTTCAAAATTCTTCCCTTAGTTCTCTCCCCCTCCTCACTTTTTTCAACTGAATTTATTATATCGATAATATAATTAAGTTAGTTGTCAAAAATAATCTTATCTGTGTTAATTTTCTAATTTACTAGTAAAATTTGTTCAGTAAATAGGTATATAAAATTCATTTACGCTATAAATCTCATCTTGGGCTACCACCCCTCTCTCCATAAAAAATGTTGTAATAAAAGGATATCCTTATAAGGATATATACTTTATCCTTATAAGGATATATATTTACCTTATAAGGAGGATATACTCTCTAATGCTTAGAACTAATAAGTTCTAAAAGGGCCTTAAACACATATTATCTATCATATAAAAATAAGAAAACCCGCGATATACGTTAGCAATTTAAGTTCGCAACTCGTATAACTTTGAACCTGATCAGATAATGCCACGCGAGTAGAACCTATTATGCTACCGAGTAATTGGCCCTTGACCTAAACTAGTGGGTCGGTTGTACTCGTAGATTGAAAGCGGTTGGACCGCTTAGCATTTGGACTTTTTATTATCACGCTACTATATTTGTTTGTTTGTTTGTGTTTGTTTGTTTGTTTGTTTGTTTGTTTGTTTGTTTGTTTGTTTGTTTGTTTGTTTGTTTGTTTGTTTGTTTGTTTGTTTGTTTGTTTGTTTGTTTGTTTGTTTGTTCGTTCGTTCGTTCGTTTGTTCGTTCGTTCGTTCGTTCGTTCGTTCGTTCGTTCGTTCGTTCGTTAGTTCGTTAGTTCGTTCGTTCGTTCGTTCGTTCGTTCGTTCGCTCGCTCGCTCGCTCGCTCGCTCGTTTGTTTGTTTGTTTGTTTGTTGGTTTATTTTGTTCACAGATAGACTAGGACTAGGGATAATACATATTATGCTACCGTTGGTAAAAAAAAAATTGTGAAGAAAAATTGTTTTTTTTTTTTATTAAGTCAAAATCACATCAATATTGTTTAATAATCATTGTTTAATAGTCATCAATATTGTTGAATAATTAAAATTTGATTGGTTCTTAATAACGTATCTATCTGTAGTTTTCTTCACCAGAGATAGAAGTTTGGTTTAAGCTCCATACAAATTATATCAAAGTACTACCGATGGTAAGGAAAATCATGTGTACATCAATCATATGTACCTACATATGTATGAATTCAGCCCTTTTTTAATGTCCCACTACAGGGTCTCCGTTTACTACAAGGAGGATGAGGCTATAGTCCGCCATGCCGGATAAGTGCGGGTTTGCGAACCTCACATGGTTTTCAAAAACTTGCTAAGTTCTCTCTGACATGCGAGTTTCCTCACGATATTTTCCTTCACCGTAAGACAAGTGGTAATCATGTTGGAAAAGATCCACACATGAGAATATCAGGGTGGGAGACCCGGGATTTGAACCCACTACAATAGGTTTCCCAAGCAAGCATATTATTACTGAGCTATACCTCTGCATTAGGAAAAAATCGTGGAGAAATAGGTTATTGGAATCCGCCGTGAAAAGTCCAAGTTGCAGCTAGAGTCTGAACAAATTAAGCGAGATGAAAGTTTCAATATAAAATAACTATACTATAATTTGCTATACGTAGAAATCGAACCCCACAATCAAACCCAATAAAGTAGATTCCAATTGTACACTATAAAAGAAAATAAATAAACTGTACAGTCAACGTTTATCAATCTCGTGTGAAAGCACTCAATCTGTACGCGATCCCGTCGATACTCTTGATTTATTTTTAGAAAGGATTTTGAATTGGGCTCTATGTAGAGTTGCTTCTGTTGAAAAATACTCTATTTTACATAAAAATATATAAACATCAAATCTGTTTACACAATTTAATTAAAATAAAATAAAGTCAAGTAAATCTATTCTAATATTATAAAGAGAAAAATTAGTTTGTTTGTTTGTATCGAATAGGCTCCGAAACTATTGAACCGATTCAGATGAAATTTGGTAATAAGATAGTTTAGAACTCTGAAAAGGATATAGGATAGTTTTTATTCCGAAATCATCCCTTAAACGGGTGCAAATGGGGGTGAAAGTTTGTACAGAGAAGCAACCTAGGGACGAATCCGAACGAAGCGAGGGTGAGTCGCTAGTAATATATAAAATAACAAAAATAAAATCTTTTACGTTGAAACTAAGATAAAAGATAAAATTAGTATATGAAATATAGCTTAAATAATAATCTTTGGACTGTCAACAGAATTTTTATTTGACTACTTAGAGTGGGATGAATTTGAAAATGTAGCCTTTATTTTAAAAAGCCTGTGAAAATAATGATTTTTTATTTTTATCTGTACTAATATTCGCTCAGTGATTGAAATTCGACTATCACGTTTCGCTCAGTTTGTAGTAACGATTTTGCTCGTGTTGCTTAATTTTTTAGAACAACTCTTATCTCGTAAGTCGTATTATGGCGTAAGATACCTTCACCATTTTTTCTATTTGGACCAGTAAATCCAGAGATTAACGCGTTCAAATAAACAAACTCATCAGCTTAGTAAAGATTTGTCAAATTTTTAGGCACAGCCGTTAAGATATTGTAGACGAAAATTATTTTTAAAGAGCTATTGTTTAGTTTCTCTTAGACTCTTCTGAACAGAATTACCTTCCGAGCCAGTGCGAGATTCCTCACGGACGGACGCATGTTGACATTCATTAAAATTTCAAAAATTAAAAAATTAAAATTCCGAAAATTAAAAAAAGTCTATTCGAATAAAGTATATTTCGATTTATTTTGATTAATATGGAACTTAGGGCCGAGGCAATGGTAGCCCATAATAGAGATAATAGCAGCGTAAAGTAGTATCGTAACGGCGTAAAGCGAATGCTTGGGAAACCGAGTGAAGCGGGTTTAAAATCCGGGTCTCGCATTTTTGATATTTTGATGTGCGAATCATCATGTCCAACATGATTACCACTTGTCTTACAGTGAAGGAACACATCATGAGGAAACCTATATGTCGGAGAGAACTTAGCAAGATTTCGAAAGACTTGTGAAGTACACCAATCCGCACTAGGCCAGCATGGTGGACTATGGCCTAATTCGCCTCGTATTAACGACAGTCCCATCCCCAGCAGTGGGACGTTATAAAGGGCTGACTACAATGTGGCGCCTCTCGCAATACGCCGTAAAAGAAAGTGAGATTAAACAATCAAAGTCACATATAATGTTCAGTTTACACAGGGCATGTTAAATTAGAACATAACGGACAACGGCTTACGAAGTACGGACAGATGCCAAAAACGAGCGATAAATTACCCTGCGGTCTTGGAGCGTTAGCAGAAAAATTATTGTGAACATTTATTTTGTCAGTAGCTACTGTTTGTACTACGCTCGTACATACATAATATGTACAGACATATAAAATTACACGGAGTTGAGTTATCTTCTAAAAATAATATATTATATAGCTTTACAGGCAATTTTATTGAAATATTCGTTTACCCAACGAGGTACGATCTTTTTGTCCTAACTACAAAAAATAATAATTATGATCTTTTAGGCCATACACAAAATTCTATAGAAAAAACACTTTTTTATGTTTCTCCTGAATATCCTTATTTTACAAGTTTTATTATGTTTTTGCGTAAAAACCTCATTTAAACTCTTAAAAACATTTAAAAAATAGTTCAAGTCAGTCCAGCCTTCAAGTGATCGATGGACAACATTTCGTTTGTATTACATGTATAAAAACCTAGCGACGTTTTAATGTTTAGTATAGATTTCTCAGAGTTGAGATATTTTCTCACTTATACGTTAACCTGGATAACCAGCTGTTATCGTACCAATTTCATCAAAATCCGTCCAGTAGTTTTCTCGTGATGGATTCTCAGACAGACAGACAAAAAATCTAAAAACTGTATATGGCTCTTTAATAGGATTTCCTAAAAAATATTCAATGAACAGATTCGGCTCAGTTAGAATTTTATTATATGTATAGATACTCGTAGATAAATTTTAAAAACCATACCCAAAGATAATAGAACTAGAAAATACTTACGTGTGAAATTGAAAAATTCTTATGAAGCATACCTTTAAAGGTAAACACAAGCACGCCGTAATAGGAATAACGATATTTACAAAAGACGGTAATCCAATAAGATGTTTTATTAAAAATTGCTTTAGGCAATCTTATAATATATAAGAGTAATTTATTCTGTAACTAGCGAGTCACTCTTGCTTCGCTTGCGTTCGTCCCTAGGTACGTTTTAACGATTAGTATGGGATAGATAAACTATGTATTATATACATAGGTATGATGAGTTGTTGTGGGTTATATTGTAACGTGTTTTCCCATAGGAATGAGATAATCTCCCGCGGTAAAAGTCTATGTCACTCTCCTGCCCTCCAACTATCTCCACACAAAAAATCACGCCAATCCATCACTCTGTTTTGACTTGAAAAAAGGACAAATAAATAAACAAGCAAATAAACACTTTCACATTTATAATATTAAGTATGCAGTAGTAATATAAAATAGTGCGTAAATAATTTTTAAATGACTTTCCTCTTAATCTTCTATGCTTAACTTATTTGATTGAAGCTAATTACTTAGGAAATAACCAAGTCAATTCATTGTCATATATTAAAATAACATGTTTCTTATTTCACACATTTGTTCATTCTTATTCATCACGCTAATATTATAAATACAAAAGTTTGTATGTATGTATGTTTGTTCCCTTTGGCTAGACAGATTTTGAAGTGCACAGATAGATGTTTGACCTGAAGTAATACGTAGTAGTAGTAAGTATTAAAATATACCAAAAGATGGCGCTGCTCATATATGATATTATAATTATTAATTTACCAAGACGCACCCGAGTGAAGTGCGGGTAAGAAGCCAGTTTTATAACATAATAAATATTTTTCTGGAAAAATGATCATAATATTACGAAAAGTACGCATATTTAAAAAAATATTTTTGCACGAAATAGGTTAACACTTTGGATATGAAAAGTATCTAAGACGGAATAAAAAATCAATGGTCTCTTTCTAGCCTATCATTATTATTATGTCTATAGCAAAGATCTTACTTACTAAATTGCTACTTAACTGAAGAACAAACAAAGAAACCAACAAACAAATACATTTATAGTAAAAATGCTCGGAATCGAACCAAAACCTAAAGTTCAATAGTTTTTAAATCTGACATCTTAATATTTATTTAAGATATATATTAAATATGACATTATTTTTTCTGCCAACCGTACAACAATCTTGGCATTATCTTGTGAATCTCGAAGGGCACACATTAGCCAACCCTTACACAATGCGCCTATACATGAGTGAAAACCTCATTGTTACGGGCTCAGCAAGTTTTGTATTGTTTTAAAGCCATCAAGTTCTCCCCAAAGCTCACATATAAATTAAAGTAATGTATGTTATGTAAATAAGATAAAGTATCTTAGATTTAAGCTTTTTAGCAAAAGCTTTCATGAAGACTACGAATATATAAATAAAGAAGAATGTTACACTGAAAAAAGTGAAACCACGTATTATTATTTTTATTTTCATTGTAAAGTAAATGCTTAGTAATTTCTCATGTCAGTCTCCACTTTTAACCGACTTAAAATAAAAGGTGTCGTATATTTCTTCCATCAATCAGTTTGTACTTGCTGTGCAGAAGTCGCGGGTTTGAGTCCCGCGGGGACATTCATTTGTGTGATGAGCACGAATGTTTGTACTCTAGTCAAGGGTGTTTATATTTATAATGTTTATGTATTTAATGTTATATATGTGTAGTGTATCAACTATCTAGTATCCATAACACAGGCCTCGTAGCTTACCATGGAACTTGATGGTGCTGTGTGTTAATGTCCCAACATATAATTCATTTTCATGATTTTTTATGCAAAACATACTTCATCGAAGAAATTAGAATAAATTAAAAAAACTATTTTTACTTATTTCTTACTAATTAATATAGTCTTAGATTTACGCGGATATTTGACATTTTAAATAAAACTGTCTTTTCGGTTTTTTTGCAGATTTATTTTGATTTTTGCTTCAAAAAATCCGAAAAGATAGTTCTGTTTCTAATTGTTGAAACTTTGCAAGAGTTTGTATTCATCATAACAACGTATTGGTACAATAAAGCTGGTGTGACGCTGCAGACAGGAACTTAATAGAACAATGGCTAGTACAGTCTTTGACATTTGGGCTTATTTCACTTAATTTAACTGATTCTGAGTCTCACTTTAATTCCAATTTTGCAAATTGCGTAATTTTGGATTTCCTAGTTAAATATAAAAATATGCACATTTTCAAGAAATGTGAATAGAAAATCTTTTACAAAAGTTTTAGTCGTTATAATAATCGTGAAACTTAATCGAATATAACTAATGAAACATTTAAAAAAAAGTGAACGTAATGTAAAAGTACCAAATTCAAAAATAATTAATTAGGTATCGGTTTTTTGAAGTCTGAAGAAAAAAAAGTTGTTATCAAAAACCGATTTTATACCAGTAAAAAGAAATAAAACATGGAAACTGAAAGGAAAACTATATACAAAATACAAATATACTACGTTATCTTATATATAAAATTTCCATGTCACAATGTTTGTTACCGTACTCCTCCGAAACGGCTTTACCGATTTTTACCAAATTTTATATGCTTATTCAGTAGGTCTGAGAATCGGCTACTATCTATTTTCCATACCCCTAAGTGATAAGGATAAGGGTGGTCCTCCCAGACCCCACCCCAGGGACGAACCCGAGCGGATCGAGGGTGAGTAGCTAGTTATTTTATATATCTCATATAAATTGTATTAAGTAGGTATATTTTTATTTTGTAAATTGTTACTTAGTTTATAATAAACATTATGCTGTTTCGTACAAACAAATATAGAGTTTTACGCTACATCCGTAGTTCTGATCTACACTCTGTTTTCCATTTTCAAAGGGAAAAGTTGAAAATGACTTTTTATTGCTTTTGTTACTGCAAATATGAATCGTTAAATTCTAGGCGAGGGTCGAATTCACGGACGTTCATGCAGATAATATATATACAAATATTTTATTATTATATAATATACATTTATATTATACTAGCGACTCACCCTCGCCCCGCTCGGGTTCGTCCCAAAATATGTTTTAACGATTAACATAGATTTCTCAGAGATGAGATATTTTCCCGCAGTAAAAATTATCTTATATGTTGACCCAGATAACCATATCAAATTAACCATATCAAATTTCTACAAAATTTGTCCAGTGGTTTTCTTATGCTGCGTTCCCATACATACAGACAGACAGACAAAAAATACAAAAATAGATATAGATCCGGCCTCTGTATCTATAATTATAATGACTATTTCAAACAATATTTAACGTACAGATTTGACTCGGTTAGGATTTTACTATATGTATATTTGTATTTTATAGGATTCCGACTTAAAAAAGATTACTTTTCTTATGCCTTGCGTCCGCTAGTTTAGCCGCATGTGTTTTGTGTAAATGAAACATTATAATATTTAACTAAATTCTAAATCTACGCGTTACTTGTAAGTAATTTTATTTTATATCAGACTAATACTTTCTTAGATTTAGGCGAATATCTGAAATTTTAAATAAAACTACCTTTTCGGATTTTTTCGCGGATTTATTTTGATTTTTAGTTCTCGATGTTTTGAATGCTTTACAGCAATCATGGTCACGGGAGGTTTTAGATGTCTCAAAGGTCATTATATAGTTGTTACAGACAGTACCTAATTAAATCAGACTACTTTTTACAAAAAAATGGAGCATACTTGTATTAGTTAATTAACTAGTCTCAGTGTCGTAGTCCGTGACCGAGACCGGTCAGAAAGATGATGTTATCTATACTAAAATTATAAAGAGGAAAGATTTGATTTTTTGTTTGTTTGTTTGTTTGTTTGTGCCGAATAGGCTCCGAAACTACAGAACCGATTTAGATGAAATTTGGTAAGAAGATAGTTTGAGACCGTGGTAAGAACATAGGATAGTTTTTATCTCGGAAATCATCCCTTAAGATGGTGAAAATGGGGATGAAATTTTGTATGGGGAATAAACCTAGGGACGAACTCAAGCGAAACGAGGGTGAGTCTCTGGTCTATATATAAATAGGCAAAGACAAAACAGTTCAGTACCATTTCCTCCTCTGTTTGACAAATTATTTACTTTTTTTAGCAGATACGAGCTTTATAGCTATTCAATAGATAGGTAAATTCTATTCATGTTTTTTCTCAAAAATCCAATAATGATTATGGTCGAATTTGTTATTATTAAATGCAAAAACGAATCTATTGGTTGATCCAGTTTTCATACAGCAGTGTGTTGGATGAATTTTCGGCTGAATAGTTGCATAATCTATACATATAATAAAATAGTAACTAAGCCGAATGTGTACATTAAATACCTATTTTGGAAAATCTTATTGAAATAGATATTATTATCGATACAGAAGCCGAATCGATAGTTTTTAGAATTTATGTCTGTCTATTACCGCATCACGGAAAAACCACTGAAGGGATTTTGATGAAATTTGGTATGGTTATAGCTGGTTATCCTGGTCAACATATAGGATACTTTTTACCGCGGGGAATGTCTAATTTCTGAGAAAAAAATACGAAAACTGCAATGTAAGAGTATACTAATATGTAAAACCTAAGAATTTGGTTTTTGGTCATCTGAACGCGGGCGGAGCCGCGGGCAATGCTAGTATACGTATATGTTTTATTCCAGTACAAAAAACCGTTACCATGACATTTCAATACCTGATATGAACAACATTGTAATTCCGTAGTATAGAAAATCTAAATGATAATGATTTTTGTTTTTAATATAAGGACCTTGTGATATGTACAAAAGGCACTTAGAGTTAAAAACAATATTATATAAAATATAATATCTATCGTCAAATTCAAAAAAATAAATAAAATAAAGAACCTTTATGTGCTAAATTAATTATTTTATAGATGGCCCTGAGAATGAAGTGATCGCCTCCAGGTTACTTCAACTTTATAGAAATATTGAAAATTATAATTTAACTTACAAAAAAGATTACGAAATAATTTTAGTCTTGCTGAGTTTTTTTCACCAGTACTTTTCAGATTTGAGGCTTCTTATTTCCGAACTGGTAGTAGACTCATGACGTTTTGTAAAAAAATTGTAATATGTAAGTCGCTAGTAGATTTATAAAAGTAACTTACGGAAAACCTTTAGGATTTTTTTATTATAGTTAAAATTATATGTCCAAGTAAAATATAGATATACTTGTAAAAATCTGAAATAATTTTTATTTGAGCAAGAAGTGCACTTTTCCTACCATACCACTCTCATCTTACTCGTACTTCTAAGACAAAGTTTACATCACACCACAAACTTCCTTGAAATTAAAACGTAAAGGATTAATATTAAATTCTGCGTTGTAAAACGGTCTTCAAAGTTAATATCTTAAAAAACATTCAACGGATTTTCAAAGAAACAAGATTAATTTGGCTTTCTTAGAAAAGCTCTTCACGATAAGTCTAAGGTAAAATAAGCTTTCACGGTCACTGACACATTGTTTTTAGGATATCTTTACGATTTACTCTAGTTAGAGTGTATCTATGACAGTGGAAGGCGCTTTCAAATATATAATCAATCTCTGACACTGTTATAATGAGGTAATATTTTTAATACGCTTTTATTAGCTTCACTTGTATTTATATTTTTATCTGTATCTATCTCTCCATTTCCGACGGAATCTTTGAACGCGATTTTCACACACTTCAAAACTTCAGATTAAACTGAAACGTTGTACATTTAACAAGGACCGATTACAATACAACAATTTATTAAAAAAACATATATGATTCAAAAAAACTGAAAAAAAAAACACCCTTTTATACCAGATCAAAGTACTTAAAATGGAAAATAAATTATAGTTTAAAAAACTAAAAACACGCTTTAATGATGAACCGAACTAAGAAGTAAAAAATAATTTGTAGTATAAGAATAAGTGATTAACGGGGAAAAATTTATGTTATTTTGAAAAAATCGTGTTTCATTTTACTTATGATTTCGTCGAAAATGTTTAGGCTAATTTTCATCCTGACAAAGAGTTCAGATACTTTACATGGCAGAAAGTTAACTGAGGAGCGAAGCAAAGTAAGGGCGGGTTGTTAGTGTTTATATTAACTTCTATTCTACTACATTTCAATTGCAGTTTATTACAAGAATATAGTAAAGCCATTTTTAAAGAAATTCCAGGTTAGCAAGGAAGGGATAAAATTACGAAAATTACAATCTCTTATAGTTGTACAGGAAGGAAACGGGGGTCGAGTTGAGACGGGACTACGCTTTGTGTGCTAAGGTTGGTACATGATTTTTATTTAAAGGACGTGATACTGTACGAAGTCTTTATAAGTAAAATTTATAAATATAACAAAATAATATCATGGTCTTTTAGTTTTGAAAAACATGTAATATTTAAATAACCTTATATAAAAATAGAAAATTCGAATTATTTTATTGATTGTATTATTATATATAATCATAAATTATTTCAATACTAGCTACTCACCCTAGCTCACTAAGAAGTATCCCATATGTTGACCCGGATAGCCAGGTATCATCATACCAAATTGCATCAAAATCTTTCTAGTGGTTTTCTTATGATGCAGTCACAGACAAACAGACAGACAAAAATTCAAAAAAACTATAGATTCGGCCTCTGTATCGATAATAACTATTTCAATAAGATTTTCCAAAAAAAATATTTTATGTACAGTTTCGACTCAGAATTTTATTATACATTATGTATAGATAGAAAATTGCTACTAAAAATCTCTTTTAGTTATAGGATTCATTATGCTAGATAATATATGTATAAAAATATTTATAAGCATAGAAGGCACAACCCTAACTAAAAAGCACTTACCTCAAAAGGAACGCAGGTAAAGTTAGGTAGCTGTTGCACGCGGCGTTACTCGGAAGTTCAAAGTATTTGAGTTATCTATATTAAAAGGGAGGGTTAATTGTCTTGACTTGACGACTTAGAAAAAGTTATTTTCTAAAATGTACATATTATTGCACATATATTTCTAAAAAAAGTACAGACAAAGCATATTTAATTTATTATAAATTGTATGTGTAATTTCTCCGAAATATTAGAGTGATTGAACATTAGGGGGCGTAACTCAGTGGTATAGTGTCTGCTTCGCATGCTGAAAGTTCTGGGTTCAAATCCCAGTACCTACACTTCAAAATTGTTCAAATTGAACCAAAATGTTTTTGTAATTATAAACAGTAAAAATATTCCAATTGATATGTTTATTATTTATACATATAGAATAACTATTCTTTTTTAAACATACTCGTAGTTGAACACTGATTAATCTTGTAATCATTAAGTTGCAGACTAAGCTTATGTATATAAGCAATTAAATAAAAATGTTGTATATTTTCGTGACATTTAAACGCAATTAAAAAGAAAGAAAGAGGCAGAGAGAGAGAGAGACCGTGAGAGAGAAAGAGAGTGAGTAAGAGAGAGAGAATATAGTCACGTCAATCTTCTTCAACTGTCGCAAAATTTAAAATTATAACAATACATTTCGAGCCTAAACCAGTGCCCTATAATGTGATGGTGTTTTGCTATGGGACTTATAGTTGTACGTATTGTGTCTGATGGCGGTGCTAGGATATAATGGCACATCACACGTCCCGCGGTGACGCTGTCGTTAAAATAATGACTACCATTTTCTTCGTTTAACCACACAGAGAGTAGTTTAGAAATGGCTTGAAAAAAAAGTTGATTTTTATTAATTTATTTGTTTATACGGGTCTCCAATAGTACACATGTTTTATATTTACAATTTACTTAAATCTATTTTTTTTTATGTTTTACCAATTATATGAGAACACATCAATCCCTATGTAATATTAAAATAGTATTTTAAAATGATTAAAACTGCTAATAAAAAAAATTATGATAGGAAATATAGAAGTACAGTGCGGTATGTCTGATTAACACTGAATCTATGCCAAAGCCCCAAGTTTGATTTCTAAACGAATTCCATGCAAATGTGTTTATCATATAAATGGTTATATTATAACTCTTTCGCACAAGAAAAAAACGATAATATATAACAGATTGAGTAATTCTGGGAGCATTAGATTGTTAAATGTAAAAGGTAGGTCGATAGTAATTTTTAAAAAATAATGTTTATTTATAAAATAATTTTTGGATCAAATAATAAATGTGAGATGTCTTCGATATTCTAAGCTCTACATTTTTTCAGAAGAACGTGTCCTAGTCGAACTTACTTAGGTCGGGCGTTTCAGGTTACTTTTGCATCACCTTGACATAATCTATTGGATGACTTATGTAAGTTTAATTTAAAGGATAATAGATTAGCTTGATGGACTAAAGAAGTAACAAATATACCTAACTAAGCCACTTTAGCGTTTATAATATTAACGACTCAAGTTTGGTACGCTTGGGTGTGACAGCGGCAATTTTTGACAAATTTTATTACTAACAGTATTATATATTCCAGGTATATATATGTGTACTACATTTCATGCTAATTTTTAGCATGAAACGATTCTAAGCCCACACACAAACACACAAGCACGAACGCACGCACTCACACACTCAAGAGTGTGATTACACTATTATTATCTAGTAATATTATAAAGAGGTAGAGTTTGTTTGTTTGTACGCGCTAATCTCAGGAACTACTAATCCGATTTGAAAAATTCTTTTTGCATTAGATAGCTCGTTTATTAAGGAAAGCTATAGGCTATATATCATATAGTGTATAGTCTATCTATTTCATACTAACGTTAAAACGTACCTAAGGACGAACGAACGAAGAAGAAGAAAAACCGAACGAAGCGAGGGTGAGTCGCTAGTTTATTATAAATCACTAATCAGTGAGAAATTCTGGTCACATTTGGTTTTCCGTATTATGAAACTTCTGTATACTTCATTGCGTTCATCGTATTTATAACACTGATTTATTTAAATTTTTGACTAGCAATTTTATTTGAATTTACTTAAATTTTCATTTTATAGTTTCATCTGAAGGGGCGCACTAGATTGGCAATTGGCTTCACTCGCTCTGCCTCAGAATACCAAATGAAGTGGGTTCAATTCCCGGGTCTCGCTTCTCTGAAATGAGTACTTGTGCGAATCCCATTTTCAATATGATTATCAAGTGGTAAACATATTATTGAAATACACAACTGTGCATGTGAGAGAGAAGATAACTCGTTCTTGAAAGATGTCTGGAGTTATCGATCAAAAAAGTACTAGATAAACAATCAGCGACAAAAAATGTCCTCACTGAATGAGCGTTCATCTAAACTTTTTTCAACCGACTTCAAAAAGGAGGAGGTTCTCAATTCGACTGTATGTTTTTTTTTATGTTTGTTACCTCAGAACTCCGTCATTTATTAACCGATTTGGACAATTTTTGTTTTGTTTGAAAGGGTATACTTCCAGATTGGTCCCATTTAAATTTCAAAAATAAATACCACCCCTAAGGGTGGAAAAATAGCTAATGATGAATTTAACATACTTCTAATTGTCATATTGACTTGAAACTTTGCAAGTATTTCTATTTCCGTTGATAGTACAGTGGTTCGGTGTTGTTGACCTGATCTGATGGCAAGACCAGAAGGTGGATAGGTGGAACTCTTCAACGGCTAATAGTAGATACTTTGAGTTTGGGCTTATTTTGTTTGATTTGACAAGCCTAACACGTTAGAATCCTTACTTTGCTACTACTGTCTACACTAAAAAGGGAAAAATAAAAACTTTTTAACAAAAAATAAAAACCGACTTCAAACAAAAGCACTAAAAAGTAAAAAATAACTGATTGGTAGTTTTCATTTACTATACATACCTAATCAAATATTTTCGAAATCGGTGCCAGCCCATACAAAGCAAAGCACACCGACTTCGAAAATATTTGATTAGGTATGTATAGTAAATGAAAACTACCAATCAGTTATTTTTTACTTTTTAGTGCTTTTGTTTGAAGTCGGTTTTTATTTTTTTGTTAAAAAGTTTTTTGTGGAAACAACTTAAAGTATTCCCTTAAAAATTCAATTTACATTGTTGTATATTTATTTCAACTGGAATAATTGCCTAAACACAATTGGTGGCAGTTTATAGAGAACTTTTAAATGGGATTGTGTCTTTAGTATTTTTTTGATCGATATGTAGAGTCCGATAAGTCGCATTTGGAAATTGAACTCCAAAAACGTTATGGTTTAAGACATTTATTTCTCAAAAGAATTACAAAATTCACTTACAGAGAAATTACACATATATATGACAAACATCGTGTTGTCGGACAAATCACTTCATAACTTATTCACAATTGAGTTTTCTACTTAGCATTATACAGAAACTTATAGCATAAGAAACATATTTTGCTTTAATTTTACGAGTGTAAACTTAAACACATCATACCAACAATAATATTAAAAATTAAAAATTAAGAGGGTACTATTAAGTGTTTCGACAATAAGTAAGATAAGGATAGTTCCACAGTACACATGGAGGAGGTGATTATATTAATTTAAAAATGTTTTAGTTTTTTTTTAGTTTTTAGTTTTTTTTTTGATTGCATATAGTTATTTTCGTTATACCTATTATTATAATATTGGATTTATTTCTTTATTATCTCAGAATTTGTTATATGTACTTTGTTTCGTTAAATAGCTTTTTAATTATAATTTATTTATTAAAGTGTTGTTATTTATTTTTTTTTTTCAGTTAAAATACGTTAAACTATTAACGTTTAATTATTATTATCTTATCAATTCATGTAAATTATAGATCCCTATCAATCTAAGTTGTTTGTAAGTCTATTACGTATTGTAGTGAATTATAAACAGGGGGTGTAACTCAGTGGTAGAGTGTCTGCTTCGCATGCTGAAACTCCTGGGTTCAAATCCCAGCACCTCCATCGGGTTTCATATAATGTTTAATGATTTAATTTTTTTTTCTCCAAATATAAAAATATGGAAACTATTAGGTTATCAGTCCAGTCAGTTAAATAAGGTGAGACATCATAATTCCATTTACAATTATGTTATAAAAAGTAGTGTTTGTTTGTACTTTATATATTTTTATAGTATACAACGTATACGTTTTTAAATAAACTTTAGAATAGATAAACAATATTTTCATTTATGACTTAAATAATTTTATTTATAATAACCATAAAAACGAGAAAAACCGCGTGTCGCAGCCTGTATGCATATAATAAGTTCGCAATACCGTCCAGACTATTAGAAACTCTAATCGATTTCACAATTCAGTGGAGCATCGCGTCTAAGTAATATTACTTAGTAACAAAATAATTGTTTTGATTCGAGAGTGAGTCTAAAAGTTGAATTAATAGAAAAGTAGTATTTTGTCGACTTTATTACTATAGTATGCTAGCTGACCGACAGCGATGCTGTTCATTTGAGATCTTTCAGTTCGCGTCAAAATTCTATATAAAAAGCTCTTTTAATGTTATTCATTTTTCCAGGCAATTTTTCTAATTTTCCTCTTAAAAATGTCATTGGGACTATTACGAATAATATATTACGAAATAACGTAAGACCCATCTAAATGGGATGAGTAGTTTTGACAAAATCGCGGATAAACAAACATACGAATATATACATACGTATCGATTTTATACAACTTCATTTTTTAAGTCAAATAAAAATTAGCAAAATTGGTCTGTTCATTCCGAACAGATAATTGACAGAATGAACAGTATTTAATTTTTATTTATATACATATAATATAGAATATAAAGAGGTCGAATTTCCAAACGTCTTCACTGTTTAACTGACTTCAAGGAGGGAGAGTATCCAATTCATGCAAATTCTCTGTGTTTCTTATACAAGTATCTTACGTACTGGCGTCTTATATATTTTATAGTGTTTTTTTATTTGAAGTCTGTGTATATTTTTAGTTAACAAATAAATATTTTAATATTATTCCACATGATAACTCGTTTGTCTGTCTGCTCCATGTATCATACAAAGTTTTTGCCCTAAATGGCACTCGTAAGCATAATAAAATTAATTTTTAATTTCATATTATATATATGTGTGTATATATATATATATATATATATATATATAATATATATATATATATATATATATATATGGATATATTTTTTAATCTTCTTTTTCTGCAATATGGGTATCAAATTAAAGGACTCATAACAAGGATTCCAAAAAGGTATAGTATCCCTGCATTACTTAAAATAATGATAATTAAAACCGCATTTATTTATTAAAAATGATTTTTAGGTTTCTTTCATCATTATTCATTTTAAATAACACTTTAGGATATATAATGATTTAAAGTTGGTTAACAACGATTCTCGCTAATTTTTCTACTTTGAAATACTTAAAAAGTTGTAAATAAATAAATATATTATATATACAAATAAATAAATAAAAAAACCTGACTGCATAAAAGCTAACTGAAAAGATGAAAACAAGCTTACGAAGGAATATAGTATTATGCAGTCGGAGATATACATACGAGTATTTACTTCTCGCGGCAAGGATTTTACGCTGTCGGATTTTTTATTTACATAATATATTTATTTTTAATTAGCACTAAGTTAGACATGCAAATAATTTTTTACTTTAATCAGACCACATACACAAGTATTCAATAATATAAAGCAAATAAATAATATCAGGTATAAAGAGCTCTCTATACAAAAGAAGATTACTGATCGATTTGTTAATGCAAACAATGGACTATTTCAAATGGCATGATTGCTTCTAATAGGCCAAGAGCTGGCTTTTTTAAGTAGGTACTTATAACCTAATCTAAAAGTGTTTTATATTACCAATATTGGTGTAATATTGTCGACACGTTTGGCTCAGTTTGTAGTAACCCTATTTGCTGTGCCAGTGGTCGTGTGTTCGAGTCCCGCTGGGGGCATTCATTTGTATGATGAGCACAAATAAATAAACCTTTCTTAAATATCATACTTACCTTTTGACTTCTGACTTACCCTCGCTTCGCTCGGGTTCGTCCCTAGGTATGTTTTAATTTTTTGACCAGAACCCTAATTCTTTTTCTAAAATATAAGAAGCGTATGTTACTCCCTATAACATCAGCTATCTTCCAGTGAAAGTCCCGTCAAAATCAGTCCAGCCATTTCAGAGATTATCCGGAACAAACAGACAGACAGACATAATTAAAAAAAAACTGTTTTTCTTATAAGTACCGTATATAATTTCATATGTATTTAGTAAAACGCTGTTATTTTGATATTACAAACAGACACTTCAATTTTATTTATCTGTATAGATACTGAACTTGCATACAGCTTTTAAAATACAACTCGTTATAAAATATTGAATTTGTACAATTTTATTATTGTTTAACTAAATTCTTTTGGATTACGGCTTTATTTGCTCACTGATGCATATTTAAACTATAGAATAGCTTTCTATCAATAAAATAGTTTTAGAATCAATATAGAAGTTAAACAATATATATTTTTTTATAATATCGTAAGATATATGTATACTATTAATAGCAACGACTTATTAGTAACACATGGCGTGCCCCAAGGGAGTATACTTGGACCAACTTTATTTCTTATTTATATTGATCATCTAACAAAATTTGATCTCTCTCAGGGACATATAATCACATATGCAGATGATACTGCTTTGATATTTGCTGCGGATACGTGGGCAGATGTGTTCTCATCTGCACAGATAGGTGGTATAAATGCAATTACTAATTGGCTATACAGTAATAAACTTTTACTCAATATTAGGAAAACAAAATATATAGCTTTTTCATTAAGAAAACCTATTCGAAACCTTGAAAATTTTAATTTAATAATTCATTCATATAATTGTTTAACTAAGGACAATAGCTGTTCCTGTCTATCACTTGAATCTGTTGATTATATTAAATATTTATGGGTAATAATAGATAAGAATTTAAATTTTAAGCAACATATTGACACACTTAGCAGGAGAACTCATAAATTAATATATATTTTTAAAACCATTAGACACGTTTTGGATCCGGATATATTAAAACGAGTTTACTTAGCTTTATGTCAGTCTATTATAACGTACTGCATATCAACGTGGGGCGGTGCTTCTAAATCCGTATTACTAAAGATCGAAATCGCTCAACGTGCAATTCTTTAAGTAGCAACATTTAAACCTTTTCTATATCCTACATCACAACTCTATAATAACTGTAAGGTCCTTACGGTAAGACAACTGTATATACTAACGATCATTCAGAAACAACATAGTTTACTGCTACATGACCCAACGAACTTAGATAAACGCAGAAAATTTTCTGTAGATACAACTAATTTTAAAACAACTTTTATAAGAAGATTCTTTGCATTTTTAGGATCACACTTATATAATAAATTAAATAAAACATTAGACATTTACTACCTTAATAAAATAGACTGTAAAAAACTGTATTTGATTACCTGCAAAAATTAACTTATATTGAAACTGAAAACCTTGTTAGTATTCATATCTGATCGTAATGTTTATTATATAACTTGATCCTGCAATTTTGCCTATGTAAAATAATAATACCCAGGCACACACACGCGCATACACGCATACACACACACACACGCGCACGCACACACACACACACACACACACACACACACACACACACACACACACACACACACACACACACACACACACACACACACACACGCACATACACAGACACACATTACACACTCCTCTCCTTTAATTGCTCACACACATTACACTCATTACACAAATACTTCTTACAGTCATGCATTACACATCTTAAGAGAGAGGAATGACATATTTAGTAATATTAATTAATATCTTTAGTTGATATGTAGTTCTTTATTTTTTTTTGGTAATATTTATGTCACCTAACCGTGGGGATATGGCGCTGACAGCTGATGCACAGGTCTCCTAGTTCGGCTGCAGATGCTATGTTTTAAATATTTGTACGAGTATGTACCAAATTAGATTTAGTAAGTGTTAAGCAAATATCTGGATGTACTTACTATCTTTTGGAAATAAATACTATCGACTCACTCTCGCATTGCTCGGGTTCGTCCCTAGGTTCGTTTTAACGGTTAGTATGGAACAGATAGACTATTGTATATATAGTTACAGAAAAGACGCTAAGAACATACTTTAAACAATAAGATCTCTTACTTAAGAAATGATTGATTCTCCATACGAATTTCCACCCCCCCCTTCACCCTCTTAAAAGATGATTTTCAGCATAAAAACTATCCTTTGTCCTTTCTAGGTTCTCATACTATCTCCATACCAAATTTCATTTAAATCGGTTCAGCGGATTCGGCGTGAAAAGGTAACAGACAGACAGAGCTAGGTACTTTCGCATTTATAATATTAGTATGGATGCCACTCTGTTATTAATATTTGAATAAGATAGAAAGTGAAAGAATTCTTACCGACTTTCATTCTAAAACGCTCGCAAAAAATGTAATATTCTTAAGAAAAAGATAGCCGTTACGATTGTTTTTAATAGGCCAAGAGGCAGCTTTTTTATTTGCTCACTTCCGTTCGAGGGATTTTTCTCGAGTCGCCTTTGTCGAAGCAGAAATTATGTTTTCTTTGAAATTTTAAAAAGAAAATTTAAAATTTGTGTAATAGTAAAATGAAGTAAGACAGATATTGTAAACAACTTTATTTTATAATGGATTTCGGAAAGAGAACGTTATTTTTTTAACAGTTTGAGTGAATGGGCAAGTGAGGCAGCGAATAAATGAATGAGTTAGTAAATTGAGTGAATAAATGGGTGAATTTATGGGTGTGTGTGTGTTTATATGTGAGTGTGTGGGTGAGTAAGGGACCGTAACTCACCGTAACTCAACGTACTTAAATGAGTATTTGTAGTTGACATAGCTTATATCTTAATGTATATTTACTTTTTATAGATTTTATACAGACATCCAATATTCATCATGTGTGCAAATCACACCGACTTTGATCAGAAAGTATGTATGAATCATACATTTTGCTTGCTACAAAAGCGTTTTGAAACTTAAACTATCTACTATACAGATTTTAAACTCCACTTCCAATTTTTGGGTATTTCTACTGCCTTATAATGACCTCGTGACTTAATATTAATGTAAAACTTCAACAACCAAAACATGCAATTCATTTCAAAACATGTCGGTGCAATTAAATTAAATACTAGGCGTTTATTAGTAATTCATGTGCAAAGCTAATTTAGTGGCGGTTTTTGGCAAGCGTTATGACATGTTAACAATGTATTAATAACATGTTATGATTGTTAAGTGATATTTTAGTGCAATGTGCGTATAATTTCATTAGGAAATAAATAACTCATAATACTTAATGAAACCCTTTATGATTGTTGGTTCGTGCGGTCCACTCATGCACCGCAGAAGTATCTATCTAGGGCAGCATATTATGCAACCGGAAGAGATACAGAAGCTCCCCGCTCAGAAAATCTGGAAGTTCCTGGAGTCAACAGGACTAAGCGGAGAACTTTGAACCCATTCTAAAGGGAGCTACAATGGACCAAAACTGGTCGACGTAGCTAGGACCGACCTTGGCACCATACCCAACATAATAATAATAATAATATGGTTGTTGGTTAGCTTAGATTCGAGAATCGCACAAGCACATGTCTGCATGTGTATATGCATATCAACATTAATACACAACAGTGCTGTGACAGCACCATCTAGTTCCATGGAAAGCAATGAGGCCTGTGTTATGGATACCAGATATATAAAACTTTAAATAGATACATATTATAAATATAAACACCCATGACTGGAGTACAAACATTCGTCGTCACACAAATGAATTCCCCCAGCGAGACTCGAGCCCGCTGGCACAGCAAGTAGGGTCAGTACAAACGTACAAACTGAGCCAAATGTATATATCCACATGGTGTGATTTTTGTATTTCACGGACCCTCAACAAGTCATACGATTCCAGTAAAATCATTGAATTACTTATTCAATACGTTTTAAAATATTTGGGTTTTCATCTATACATAGGTATCATAAAATTGTAACCAAGCCGAATCTGTACATTAGATACTTTTTGGATAATCTTAT
Source organism: Brenthis hecate (assembly GCA_951806755.1). Classification (NCBI taxonomy): domain Eukaryota; kingdom Metazoa; phylum Arthropoda; class Insecta; order Lepidoptera; family Nymphalidae; genus Brenthis; species Brenthis hecate. Next base: position 7,684,419 of record OX638257.1, read on the forward strand.
CGAAATAAACACTATTATCGATACAGAGGCCGAATCTATAGTTTTTAGAATTTTTGTCTGTCTGTCTGTTACCGCATCACAAAAAAACCACTGGAGGGATTTTGATGAAATTTGGTATGGTGGTGATAGCTGTTTATCTGGGTCAACATATAGGATACTTTTTACTGCGGGAAAAATATCTCATTCTTGAAAAAAAATTCAAAAACTGCAATGTAAGAGTATACTAATATGTAAAACCAAAAATTTAGTTTTTGGTCATCTAAACGCGGGCGGAGCCGCGGGCAATGCTAGTTTTAAATAACATTATCTTTTCGGATTTTTACGTGGACTTTTTTTAATTTTTGGCTCCTAACATTTCAAATGCTTTACACTTTACAGCAATCATGGTCACGGAAGAGACTAAGGTTTAGACTTCTCTAAGGCCATTAAGGCCATAAAGTTGTTAAAAATTAACTTTTTTCTTCTGTTTTAATGGTTTCCTGTTAGGTACACTGATACAAAAAGTTTGTTGTTAATATTTAAACACATTCTACATATGATATTATAATTCAATTTTTTTTGTAGTACAGTCAGTTAAAAAAAGTTTTATCTACACGAAATTTCAAATAATATATATATATATATATATATATATATATATATATATATATATATATATATAAATAATATTTTCTTAGATTTACGCGAATGTTTGACATTATTAAATAAAACTATCTTTTTATATATTATATTTCGCGGATTTATTTTGATTTTTGGTTCCCTTAAAAAGTTGAGTTGAGTTAAAAAATATTGTAATGTAATTGGTGCAACTTTCATTTTGTTAATTGTGGGTAGGCTGTCTGTAACAACTATACCTTCAAGACATGTAACACCTCAGTCTCTCCCGTGACCATGGATGCTGTAAAGCATTCGAAACGTCGGGAACCAAAAATCAAAATAAATCCGCGAAATAATCCGAAAAGATAGTTTTATTTAATAAGAATCAAAATAATTAATTATCCACTGCGCAAAGACAATATTGGTTTCACGATACTTCTCGTACACACAATCGTAAAGCAGAAAATCGAAAGTAGTAAGGAAATACGCATGTTGAACGCAACCACAACCAGCTCAGTTACAATTTGTGGTGTGATCGACCCTAAAAATCTGTGTAAGTTATTATCTATACAGATAAATAAAATTGAAGTGTCTGTTTGTAATTTCAAAATAACAGCTTTTTAATAAATGCATATGAAAGTATATACAGTATTATATTATTATTATTAATTAGAAATATATATTTTTAATTTTTTGTCCTTCTCTCTCTCTCTCTGTTTGTCTGTCTATCTGTTTGCTTCGACTAATATCCGAAATGGCTCAACCGATTTTGACGATACTTTCACTGGCGTTTCGCTGATGGTATAAGGAGTTTCTTAGGCTTTTATTTCAGCAAAAAATTAGGGTTCCACGCAAAAAAAAAAACAAATCGATGGAATTGTGAACCAAAACCACTTACTTAGGGACGAATCCGAGCGAAGAATTTTTCAACACATCTTTTTGACGTAATAGTGACCTATCCTGGCCTCGCTCGCTTAAAAGTAGCCAACGTATTACTCCAGGTCATAGTATATGTGTATACTTGATGACATAGTCTGTGTACTTAGTTTCATCCAAATCTGTTTAATCGTTTCAGCGTGGATATCCGGGGGGTGATGGTAGTCATATAAGCAACTACTTACGTTATTCAGGAAATCACGACATATCTAATTTAATAAATATTTTTTCATAAAATTTAGAATAGAAATTAAAATAGAATGAGAAAAAAACCTTAAAAATAGGTTATTTTGGCCACCTCTGAGACAAGCTTTGAAAAGTTTGATTTTGTTAGGTCTAGAAGCGTTTATTGTAACTGAAATTTTAGCTTTCTGCAGTCCTTCTCCTTATAAGTTTTAACTAAACTAGTTTTCTCTTCACGTGTTAACATTATCTATATAATATGTATGTTTAGATAGGCAACGATAAAATAGTTCAGTATCTTTATCTCCTCTGTTTACCAACCGATTTTTTTTGTTTAGTAGCTATTGATGAGCTTTACTATTATCGAGATAAAAATTTTGTAAAAAGTTCTTTTTAATACATATAGAAAAAAATCTATTGATAAATATTATGTTTTCTTAAAATTTTCAATAATGATTACGGTCGAATTTCAATCACTCGGCGAACACTAGTATAGATAAAGTCATTTATTAAAATAACCGTCTTTATAAAAAGCTCTTGAATTATTATTTCATAGTAGTATTATAGGTAGATGACGGAAGTACGAACAATCACATACATGATTGATTTATAGGCGATAAAGTATTAAGAGTATGTACAAATGTATCGCTACTTGAATTTATATATAAAATATTAGTGTGCGTTTGTTCGTAATTCCTCTCTTTCAAAACGGCTTGACCGATTTTGATGTTTTTTTTGTTCTTATGGGATCATCTGGATCGTAACTATAGTAGGACCCGATAGGTGGTGTTGTCGAAATCCAGTGTTTTTTTTTTAATTTCCGCACCTTGGCAACGTCTGGCTAGTTAAGTTCTGCTAGTAAATAAAAAAATTGAAAGTTGTACCTTACACTATCTTTAATCATATTGCTTATATTTAATCCAATTCAAAAAGAAGTGTATGTTTCATACGTATTTTTAGAAATCTTTACCTATTTAGAACCGTTTTCATGATTCTTTTTTCAATAAATTTATAATATACTACACAACAGTGGTTGAAGCCATGTGAATATTAAATATCAATAAATAATTAATTAACCGTTTTTAAACTTTTCATTTTGATAAATCTAAAAATAGTATTTTCAGCAACTTTAGTGTACTTATTTTACAGCAAAAATGATTCTTAGTGTTTGTTTTAATAATTACATATAAAACTTTGAATTAACAATAAATAAACTACAAAAAATATTTCTGAGGGAGTCTTTAACATTTTTATTCTGACTACTTTTAGAATATTTGCTATATAAACTAATAGTGAAGTAAAGCCGGTCTCATGACTAGTATGTTGATAAGCAACGGTAGCATTTATTACGGAAATCATAACAATCAAAAGGCTGATTGATTTATGGGTGCTAACTTTACGTTTAAACGTTTTGAATGTCGTTAATCGAATCTAATAGCTTAGTATGGGTACATTAACATGTGATTATATAAAGCTGAAGTCTATTAATTTGTTTGTATTTTTTTTTTTTTTTTTACGTTGGGACATTAATACACAGCACCATCTAGTTCCATGGTAAGCTACGAGGCTTGTGTTATGGATACCAGATAGTTGATACACTACACATATATAACTTTAAATACATACATATTGTAAATATAAACACCCATGACTGGAGTACAAGCCTTTGTCATCACACAAATGAATGCCCCCAGCGGGTCTCGAACCCGCGACCGCCGGCACAGAAAGTAGGGTCACTACCAACTGAGCCAAACGTGTATGTTTGTTTGTTGGTTTGTTTGAATGTGCTAATATCTGGATCTACTCGTTGACTTTGAAAACTTTGTTCGTTTTATAGACGATTGAGGAAAATCCAGGACAGTGGTAATGCGCTCGCTTGAAAAGCGGGTTCAAATCCCGGGTCTCGCACCTCTGATATTTTCATGTGCGAATCATTTCCAATATGATTACCACTTGTTTTACGGTTATGGAAACTTGCGAGAAGCTAGAAAATTTTCGAAAGGCATATGAAGTCTGTCAAACCGCACTTGGCCAGCGTGGTGGGCTATAACTATATGGCAGATCCACTTTGTAGTAAAGGGAGGCCAGTGCCCAGTAGTGGAGCTTTTTTTATTATAATGAATGCTAGCCAGCTTTCATCAGTTGGGTAAAGAATTAACTTGGGGCTTACAATTAGACTAAATGTCAGTTTAAAATAATTGAAGAATAATAATCATAAATAAATATAAGAAAATAAAATATCATGATTCTAATATGACGTAATGGTTTGTCATTTCAATTGAATTTTTAAAATTTCTTTTTTTCAACAATTGACTAAATTTAATCATACAAAAAAGCTGGTTAAATATTTTTACTCTAATAGGAAACTATAGGTACTAGCACTCATCACTAGCTATATTTACAGACATAAGCGGAGCTGTGAGCAAATCATAGTATAATACATAGTATTCTGTAGAATAAAAATTCAACATGGATTTCGGTCATATTCAACGGATTCCTAAAAGTAATTTTTTGCATCACCTTCTTGAGTATGGTAATATGTAAAACATGTTTCGATAAGCAATACAAGTTACGATTTATTTTCACTTGTACTAATCAATTTGCTAATTATATGTTATCTACGTGTTAAATTACATTTAAATATCACTTAAGAATGTGATTATAAATGAAAAAATATTATTACACTAGTGATTAACCATTGCTTCGCTCGGGCGTGTCCCTTGTAATTTTATATAGCTTAATATGTTGCTTCTGGTAGGTACGTCAGGTCTATCTGTGTAAAAAAATCATTTAAATCCATCTAGCTGTTTCTGCGTGGAGTAGTAACAAACATGCATACATACAATTTTTCACATTTATAATAATACTAGCGACTCACCCTCTCTTCGCTCGGGTTCGTCCCTAGCTTACTTCCCAATATAAACTTTCATCCCCATTTTCACCCCCTTAAGCGATGATTTTCGGGATAAAAAGTATCCTATGCCCTTTCCAGGGTCTTAAACTATCTTCTTACCATATTTCATCTAAATCGGTTCAGTAGATCCAGAGATTACCCCCGACAACGTCACAAATTCACAAACTTTACCTCTATAATATTAGTATAGATATAATTATTATGACCACTTCGACTTCCAAGTCTAAGGGTTTCTGCTGCTTACTTAATAGGTTAAAATTAATTAAAAAGAACATTAACTTATATTTCTATTATTTTATTTTGATACTTTGTTTGAAATTCACAAACTTTACCTCTTTATAATAGGTACTAGTATAGACTAGTACCTAAAGATTACATAGATTATAAGTATTCTTCAAATTTTACGGTGCCCCACACCGTATAGAGCAACGAAATTTTTAAAGGTTCCTGTGTCTATCAGTCCATCCGTCATAATAGGTAAAATCTTTAAATAAAAAAATAACTTTGCAGAGCGAAGAGAATCTTAGAGCATATTCTAAAATTTTAATTCATAATTAATAGATTTAAATCTAAGTTTAAATAATTTATGAATGATAGATGATCAATCTACATTTCCAGTACCAGCTACTACCTATTTTTTTCTAGGTCGTAACAATACAACTTTATAAGTTTATGCAAATGTTTAAATTCGTTATTTTACATAGATGTATTGTAATTCGTTAAAATAACCCAACGGCCATGTGTTTCCACTACAATTAAAGTTAGGTATAATTATTTCTGGCAGTAAACACATTTTCGTTGGAATAAAACGTAGACTATAGCACTCAGTGGTAATATAGCTTCCTATTAGTGATAGAATTTTCAGAAGTAGATCAGTAGCTTCAGCGATTATCCTCTACATACAAACTAACAAACTTTACCTCTTTATAAATTTAATGTACATAAATTCCTCTGATTGTTATATTATATCAGTAATATAAACAAATGATTAGCGTCTCACCCTCGTTTCGCTCCAGTTAGTTCCTAGGTACGTTTTGAAGCTTAGTATTGAATAGATAAGCTGTGTATACATATGTACATAGGTACAATGAGTTCTATATCCTTTACTTGAGAAATGATTGAGACAGACACACAGACAGATTACTTTCGCATTAATAATATTATTATGGTTTAAATTATATGAACGAAGCATTTGTAAGCTGCTGGTATAATATAAATCGTAATCGTATCGTACCCTAATGTCTTACTCTAACAGTCGCCTTATCAGAGCCTGTCCCTGAAAAGTACATGGAGTTGATTCCACGCTTTAATTATACGCGTCGAGTTATATGACAACATTCGCTTATCCTTAGGAATTGTATGACGCAGTTTGATAGAAAGCTATGCTATATATTATACTAGCAACTCACCCTCGCTCCGTTTCGGCTCGTACCTAGTTACGTTTTAAAGTTTAGTATAGATTTCTCAGAGAAGAGATATTTTCCCGCAGTAAAAGTATCCTATATGTTGATCCGGATAACCAGCTATCATCATACCAAATTTCATCAAAAATGCCCAGTGTTTTTCTCGTGATGCGTTCCCAGACAGACAGACAAAAATTTTAAGAACTATAGATTCGGCCTCTGTATCGATAATAATGACTATTTCAAAAAGATTTTCCAAAAAAATATTTAATGTACAGATTCAACCCAGTTAGAATTTTATTGTATGTATGTATAGCTTTTATATTATTATACTAATAATATAAATATATTTTTTAACGTTTAGACAATTTCTTTTTTTGTTTGTTTGTTTGTTCATCACGCGTTAATCGGTAATTTGACTTAATAATAACACTTAGCTTATAGTCTTGGTGCATCAGGCTGGTCAAATGAAAGTTGGCGAGCTTCACATGTTATTGACAAACGTATAACAAGTGGAAAAAATATATAAAAAGAAGTATAACTTTTTTAAATAAAAGTATCTTTTTGGTTTTATTCTCAGATTTATTTAGATTTTTGGTTTCAGACGTTTTGGATGCTTTACAGCGATTATGGTCATGGGAGAACAATCTAAATAAATATATAGCTTAGCTTATCCAATGAAATTGTAGCACATTCTGAGTTTGTAAGATTAAAATACAAAAGAGCTAAGTCTCGTGTAAGAAGGATTTGCAATTAAACGCCTCACAAGCAATTTAACTTAATATTACGACTTACATATACGTTGCTTACTGATGAATATTTCTAATATAAGATTTTTATTTTTTAAACTTTGCGTTGTTTTTATATTTTTAATTACAATTATTAGTTATTCGACCATAATCATTATTGAAAATTAAAAAAAAAACATATATTTTTATTTTATTTTCTTTATTTTCAAACAATAAACAAATTAAAAAATACAACTATTATTAAAAGCTAAAATATAAATTTAATTTGCGGCTTATTTATTTTTATTATTTGTTGTTATAGCGATAATAGACATACATACTATGTGTAAATTTCAGCTCCTACCTATAATTGCAGTTGATGAGGTACAGCTCTCTGACAGACGGACGGACGGATAGACAGACGGTTGGATGGATGGACGGACAGCGAAGGCTTATTAAAAGGGCTCCGTTAGCACCCTCGTGAACGGAACCCTAAAAAAGGTACCTACTTAATTCGCATTTCTTGCGCAATATATTTCCCAATTAGTGATTTTCCATTTGATCCCACTTAAGCTTGTGAGATATCTTTAGATAGGTCTTAGGTATAATAGAGCTTTAAGTATACTTTCGACCAAAATTAGTTTGAAGAAGATTAATAGTATGGGATATTTTCAGAATCACGCGTTTGGCCGCAAAATAATTTTGTTTCTCAAAGCAATACTAAGAAACAAATATTTATGCAGTCAATAAAGAGTCGCGAAGCTTAGTAAAATGTTTATTAATTATTTTCTAACAAAAAAGCAGAAAGCGTAATAAAAATTGTTATTAGTAGATACGCTTCTGTCTAGAAAATAAACATGTCATCAGTACTAGACGATCATCAAGGAGTAATCATCGAACAATAGCATTCAATTAGCTCCATATAACAAATGGAGTACAATCTCTTCACCGGTCATTTTTATAATTATACTTTCCCACTGCACTGGGAACATTATATGACCGATTGTATACAATGCCAATATGAATAATAACGTTAGTAGCGTTGTAAAAGCTAAGCCATAACAAGACTGTCAGATTGATATATAGCTAGCAACCCAGATCGTGAAGTCCTGGGTTCAAATACCGGGTCGGGCAAAAACAGTTGTTTTAACGCCTTGTCTTTTTCCAGTCGCGTCTAGCAGCTAATTTCCTATCGAAATATAACAGTAAAAGGAATAGAGAGTGCATGTTGTTGGCTAGTTTCAGTGAGAGTGGCTGCCGTAAGCGAATTCGGAACGGAGAATATTATTTCAGCAAAAAGATTTTTAATGAAGGCTACTCCACAGTCTTTCAGACGATCTTGATAAGGTTGTGAATGAAGATACTACCATAGAACATTGTTGGTTGGGTCTGACAGTGTCATCAAATAGAATAAAAAAACTTTTAACAAAAATATAAAAACCGACTTCAAACAATAGCACTAAAAAGTAAAAAATAACTGATTAGTAATTTTCATTTACCATACATACCAAATCAAATATTTTCGGTGTAAGTCGGTGTGCTTTGCTTTGTATCGGCTGGCACCGACTTCGAAATTACTATCAACGGAAATAGAAACACTTGCAGAGTTTCAAGTCAATATGACAATTAGAAGTAGGTTAAATTCATCATTAGCTATTTTTCCACCCTTAGGGGTGGTATTTTTTTTTGAAATTTAAATGGGACCAATCTGGAAGTATACACTTTCAAACAAAACAAAAATTGTCCAAATCAGTTAATAAATGACGAAGTTCTGAGGTAACAAACATAAAAAAAAATACAGCCGAATTGAGAACCTCCTCCTTTTTGAGGAAATCGGTTGAAAATATAAGAGTGACCGTCACTAAATTCGATCCGCATAATATTATATAAGAAAAGACTTTATTTCGATTAATACTCTAAAAACCTAGTTAAAGTCGATTATTTTCAATAATAACCTTTTTATAATTCACAAATAATAACTTTTTTACCTTTCTAAATAATCTATCTTTATATTAGTGAAAACCGTATGAAAATACGTCCAGTAGTTTCTGAGATACGAAATCCCGATCCCAAACAAACACAAACTTAATTTTGTAATATATAGTCATTGATTCGGTCATTTTTTTGACATGAATATACAGCATCATCTAATCCCATGGTAAGCTACGAGGCTTGTATTATGGATAGTAGATAGTTGATACACTACACATATATGACTTTAAATACTTACTAATTAAAAATACAAACACCCATGACGAGTAGAAACATTCGCGCTCATCACACAAATGAATGCCCCACAACGGGACTCAAACCCGAGACCGCTGGCACAGCAAGTAGGTTCACTACAAACTGAGCCAAATGTATCGTTAAACACGTATTATACATATAGTTAACAGAAGTTTTTCAATGAACAAATATAGCTATAGCTTAGCTCGATCAGTGTTATACATAGCTATTGCAACTCTAAATCAGTCTTGACATGGGAAAACTAAACAATGGTACATTTCGTTTGTGAAATAAAGTTTTAACTACTGAACAAAATTATCTATATCATAGTTAAAGTACACTAAGATTATTACTATATAGCGTAGTAATAGGCTCATGACTATAATTTTAAGAAATATCTCAAAAACTCATGTTAATACATAAATATAATTGACTAGTGACTCACCCTCACTTCGCTCGTAAATATAAAAAAAATTAAGTACGTTTTAATGGTTACTATGGAATAGGTAGACTATTTATTATTATATTATGATATATAACCTATATATAGCCTTCCTCAATAAACGGGCTATCTAATGCAAAAAGAATTTTTCAAATCGGATCAGTTGTTCCTGAGATTAGCGCGTTCAAACAAACAAACAAACAACCAAACAAACAAACAACCAAACAAACAAACAAACAAACAAACAAACAAACAAACAACCAAACAAACAAACAAACAAACAAACAAACAAACAAACAAACAAACAAACAAACAAACAAACAAATAAACAAACACACAAACAAACTTTGCCTCTTTATAATATTAGTATAGTTAAGAGACTTATTAGCCTCGCTGTTGTACTAAGAAATAATATAGTCAGAGTATCACAGAACTAAACATGAATCCCAACTAAAATGTTATAAAATAGTATATGAGTATTTTGAAAGATCATTAAATAAATTAAAATAGCTAACGGATTTTATTATAATAAAGAAAAACCTTTAAATACGCTAATATTATGCTATCTCCATTTTAAGGGAAAGATGACTAGCGTTTAAAAATACAAAAGATTTAACAATTATTTACCGAAAGAGTTATTAATACAGAATTATTGAATTTATGAATTCTAATAGTATAAAATACAGATTTTACTTTAAAAAAACCCAAAAAGACGTGTTTTATCTATTTATTTTTAAAAATCTTAAAAATTAAGCTTTGTTTTTATAAAAAAAAAAACCGTCTTCCAGGCACTAAAATGTAAAAAATAACTAAACGGAGGTTTTCATTTAGAATAGATACCTGTAATTTTCGAAGGCGGTGCCGAAGTTTTTAAAGTTTTTATTTTTCCATTCTTAGTGTAGACGTAATAAGCAGGTGATTTGTATGAAGAAAGTTTTTTAATAACATATTCGATTAAACAATTTATTTAAAAAATATATTTATTGTTGATTTTTTTTTAAAACGCTCGATCGATTCCAATAAAATTTATATCGGACCACCTGGGAAGCCCGTACCTTTTGAAACAAAAAAATCTAGATCGGTTCAGGCGTCTTCGAGTAATCGGTGAACATACATAAAAAAAAAGGTTCCGACGAATTGAGAACCTCCTCCTTTTTTTGGAAAGTCGGTTAAAAATAGAGGCAAAAAGCTCTCTACTGTAAAGTACAACAAGTGTTAGTAGTTTGAATATAAACACTAAGGCGACGATGTGTTATCTGTACGTGTCACTTATTGTGTACATACGTGTCACTTACCCCCGATACAGTGCAATTTAATATCGTTGAGTGTGTAGTGCTATTAATTCACAAACAAATTCTACGGCTAGTACTTGATGGACTATTACCTGATATCCTTGAATTTGTTGATTTATTAATACTAATGTTCGCCCAGTGGACGAAATTTGTCCATATTCATTTTTTTAATGATAAATAAATAAATATGTTGGGACATTAACACAGCACCATCTAGTTCCATGGTACGCTACGAGGCCTTTGTTATCGTGCTCATCACACAAATGAATGTCTCCAGCGGAACTCGAACCCGCTATCGCTGGCAAAGCAGGTAGGGTCACTACAAACTGAGCGATACATGTGGTCCAATATTAAAGGTCGTCAATTCCTAAAAAAAATATTGGTTGATAAATGTAGGAGAGAAAGGTACAGAACTATATTTATCTATCTATCTATACATATACAAAAAATAACCGTTTTGCAATTTTGTTTATTGATAACACTAAAGTTGGCCAATCCCTAAACAAAAAAAAAATCGGTTGATAAACAGATTTGAAAAAGGTACTGAAATCATTGAAAAAGGTAATGAAAGAGAAAAACTAAAAAATACGCTTTAATGATGAACCGAACTAAAAAGTAAAACAAAAATATTATTAGAAAAAAGTGATTAAGAGCGAAAATTATTAATGTTATTTTGAAAAAAGCGTAGGGTGCTTTCTACAATATCTTTATACTAACTATACTTTTAGAAATCGTAAAAATGGAAAATCTATAGCAACTGATATCGAGCACCCCGCGTGTTTTGACTTTCAACAATTATATATAAAAAACTAACCTTTTCCAAATTTTGTTTATTAATACCTCCAGGTAAATTTCTAAAAAAATAATTAAAATTCTAAGAAATCTATTGTTAACTGACACTTCTGGGTGTCCGCGATTGTGGAAGGTTTAATAACACTACAGCCCGTCAATAGCTACTAAAAAAAAAGAAAACCGATTGGCAAACAGAGGTGAATGAGGTACCGCAATGTTTTGTCTTTGCCTATTTATATTAAATAAATAAATATATTGGGACATTAACACACAGCACCATCCAGTTCCATGGTAAGCTACGAGGCTTGTATTATGGATAGCAGGTAGTTGATACACTACACACATATTACTTTAAATACATGTAAATATTATAAATATAAATATAAACACCCTAGACTGGAGTACAAGCATCCGTGCTCATCACACAATTGATCCCCAGCAGTTTGTAATTCGCAATGTCATAGAGCACTGGTTAAGATTAAAAACTACTAAATGGAGCTTGTCAAGCGAAACGTCTTCTAACAGCAAACTATCTAAGAAAGTGTTATACTAATTGACGTTGATTGATTAACTGGGTCTAATTACCAAAACGTTCGAAACTGTATATTAGTTAATATGCTCCTGGAATTATGTTATAGTGAAAACTCTACTAATGATGTCTGAAAGGCAGTAGTAGCTCAGTGGTACCGCACACGCTTGGGAAACCGAGTGAAGCGAGTTCAAATCCCGGGCCTCTATTTCTGATATTTTACCAACAAGATTATCATTTATCTTACGGCGAAGAAAAACATCGCGAGAAAATCTCCATATCGGAAAATACTCGACTAGTTTTCGAAAGATGTGAAAAGTCCGCCAACTCTAATCCCCCTTGAAGTAAAGGAAACTCGTGCCCAGCAGTGGGGCGTTAAGAGAAAGGGCTGAATACTAAAAAGTATTTTTATATAAAGATAAGGTATATACGTAAGATACAATATTTTAAGAGACGTTCGGTGAATGGTAACCAAATAACACATGCATAAATAGAAAATCAATATGTCTACCAATTTTACTATTTACAGAGTTCATGAAAGTTTCAGGCCAAATCACAAAGTCTGAAGACAAAGTGCTCGAAATTGGTACTTTTCGAGTCACATTCGATATTCTTATCCATTGTTTCCGTTATACCACGTTATTTTTTTCAAAATGCATAAGGTATATTTGTATTTAATCCCCCCACGACCGCGGGCACGCCAGCGTGCCAGTCAACAATAGATTTCTTAGAATTTTAATTAATTTCTTAGAAATTTACCTATAGGTGTTAATAAATGCATTTGCGTGCGACTCCATTTGCCTAGTTTATTCATGTATTATCTATACATATAATAAAATTCTAAGTGAGTCGAATCTTCTTATACAGTTATTCTATACTTTAGTCTTATACATTAACTATTTTTTGGAAAATCTTATTGAAATAGTCATTTTTATCGATAGAGAGGTCGAATCTATAGTTTTTACAATTTTTTCTGTCTGTCTGAGAACGCATCACGAGAAAACCACTAGACCGATTTTTATGAAATTTGGTATGATGATAACTGATTATCCGGGTCATTATATAGTATACTTTTTACTGAATGAAATCATCTCATCTCTGAGAAATTTAATATACTAAGCGTTAAAACGTAACTAGGGACGAATCCGAGCGGAGTGAGGGTGAATCACTAGTATATAATAAAACCTTTCATACCAACCGTCCTGGTGAAATGGAAACACGCCCCAAGCTTTATGTAAGCGTTCACTTAGACGAAAAGGAAATATCAACGTGGTTCATTGAATTTTACGTTTTACAATGTATTTTCTATAGTGTTATCGTATTCGCAGAAAAAATAACTTCAAAGAGTCTTTGTTTAAAATGTTCACGGTTGTTTAATACGAAATACTCATGATTTTTTTATTTCTATGGCGCTGCTATAAGATATTATCTATTGTGATCGCTGCATGTTAAATTAGCTTAAGGTACTAAAACCTGCAGCATAAATATACTGCAGGATTTACTTAGCGGTACACTCCATGAATTTCTCTGAGCCCAAAAAGTCTTAAATCCTAGATGACTACAGAGATTGTGCATAGAGGTCCACATTTCTATGGTCTCATGTAGAGCTGATAGTAATTCTGAAAAGTGCTTGATTTGCTATCTGTTACGTCGGAATTTACGAGTTTGACTCCCGCACTAAGCAAACGTGCCTCGTGTTTTAATTTTGGATCCTGAAAGTTCAAATCAAATCAAAGTTCGAAATACCAATTTACACTTTTTTAATTATATGATGTAAATTAATATCTATTATTATTTATGTACATATAAATCAGTGAAAACCGTTCAGTACCATTTTCTCCTCTGTAAAAAGAAGAAAATCGATTAACAAACCGATTTTTTTTTGCTAAGTCGACGTTGGAAACTGCTTATTCTTATTTTTCTTTCCACCATAACCGTCTCTTATTTGGTCATTTTATTCTATATGTACAGACAAACAGACACACAAGTAATGCTACTTTGCTACCTTTTTTTGAGGTTTGAAATAAAATAATATATTTACTGGCAAACTTTTATTTGCACTACAGTACAACGAGTACATATATGTATGTATGTATTTGCACTAATACAATGTATACCGCTATATAAAATGTCTGTGATATGTTAATATATTACTAAAAACACTTTAACATCCACTCATATTAAGTGGTTCATATTAACTTCTAGCTAATAAAAACATCGCCACTGTGTACCCGCAAGGAAAACCGAGAAGTTATATGAAAAATACCATTTCTCACATAAAAAGCTATATAGTAATTGATTCGAATGGACGTAGCGCATGACTGGCTCGTTCATATTTAATGAAATTCTCTTGGATTTTATATTAAAATCTCCATTTAGAAAGTAATTAAGGCTTTTAAAACAGGTAATAATAACTGCGATCGTTTGTAGATGAACCATGGGAAAGTATCGGCAAAAAACCTTATCATTTAGCATAGCTTAGTATAGCGAGGGTTGTAGGTTCGATAAAATATTTTTAATGAACATAAGACTAAACATGTAATTGTAAAACTTAGTTCAAGATTTTATTTATTACTAATTTTGCCCGCGGCTTCGCTTACGTGATAAATGGAGTGGGGTAACCTATGTCCGATCTCAGGATGCAATCTGTGTACTTGCTAAATTCTATCGAAATCTGTTCAGCGGTTTTATTATGTAAGAGTTAATTTCGTATTTTTTTAGTTTTATTATACTGCTCTATGTATTTTGATTATATATTATATGAATTTAATATCAACGACGACGTGACGTCTTTTTATTAATTAGTAAATTTTTGATTTTCCTTTAGCTTTCCAACCAACACTATAATATATTTAAATAATACACATAGTAATTAATAATTATACTTATGTATAGTTTTATTAGAAATATATTAGGTATTTCTAATAGAAAATTATTGTGCTATCATATTTTCAAGGAATACAAAAATAGTATAACAATAAAATATATAGAAGATAACTAGAATATTAGTTTGTGTAGTTTTGCATGATAAATACACAGCCCCACAATAGACCAGTACCATATCATATCCATCCGGCTAATTGCCTGAAAAGCATTCAATAAATAATAGGAGTCGGAACAATGAGCTCCGTCCGATCGCTGAGCTTGGAGTTTACAAGTTTTAGTTTCTAAGCTATAAGATTAAAGCGATTTTTCTAAATCTATACATACAATAAAATTCTAACCGAGTTAAATCTGTACATTAAATATTTCTTGAAAAATCTTTATTGAAATAGTCATTATTATCGATATAGAGACCGAATCTATACATTTAGTATTTTTATCCATCTGTCTGTCTGGGAACTCATCACGATAAAAACTCTGGACAGATTTTGATGAAATTTGGTATGGTGATAGCTGGTTATCCGGGTCAACATATAGGATATTTTTTACTGCGGGAAAATATCTTATCTCTGAGAAATTTATACTAATCGTTAAAACGTACCTAGGGATGAATGTACCCGAGTGAAGAAAAGACGAGTCGCTAGTCTTTAATTAAACCGCTTTCATCTTATAATTTAAACCCCTTGAACCGATAATAAAGGAGTTTGTTAAATCAAAATCCATTGTTTTAATGAAAGCAATTGATTGGTTTTGTTCTTTCCGCTCTTATTCTGTATGAAATGTTCAAGATTATGTTTTCTAATTTAAATCTAACTATGAATGGAAAAAATACAATGAATATATTTTATGAAGTTATTGATTACTAAAGTTATGTCTGCGTAGACTTTTATTCCAGCCTATGGTGATGATACAATTTGATGGTTTGATCATCGAGCTGATCTTATGATGGCCAGTCAGGTGGTGGATACTGGAGGACTCTAATGGCTAATAGTAAAACCCTCGATTTTTTTTATAATAAATAAATATGTTGGGACATTACATTACATTACATTTGCAATTAAACGCCTCACAAGCAATTTAACTTAATATTACGACTTACATATACGTTGCTTACTGATCAATATTTCTAATATAAGAATTTTGTTTTTTAAACTTTACGTTGTTTTTATATTTATAATTACAGTTAATATTTTCTTAGATTTACGCGAATGTTTGACATTATTAAATAAAACTATCTTTTCGGATTATTTCGCGGATTTATTTTGATTTTTGGTTCCCGACGTTTCGAATGCTTTACAGCATCCATGGTCACGGGAGAGACTGAGGTGTTACATGTCTTGAATGTATAGTTGTTACAGACAGCCTACCCACAATTAACAAAATGAAAGTTGCACCAATTACATTACAATATTTTTAACTTTAAACATTTTTATAATTTTATAATTTTAATTATAATTGAATATGGAAAATTATTTATTTAATTTTTGCTATTATTTTTATAATTATTACAATTTTAAAAATATTAATTAGTAATCTATATTTAGTGTTGCCATTATTATATTTATAACCATAAAGAAAAATATAAAATAAGTTTGCTATTATTTAAAAACAAATTCTAGGGCGATATAGACCTATAAATGCAGTACCAATATTCGTGCTCATCACATTTATGTCCCCAGCGGGACTCGAACCCGCTACCGCTGGCACAGCAAGTAGGGTTACTTCAAACAGAGCCAAACATGTCGTCGACTTTTTATACATTAATTTTAATCAATTTCATACTTTACATGTGGTTAAAATAGCGTTTTAGTTATATTTTTAACTTGATTCCCAATACAAACTTTCATCCCTATTTTTACCTCCTTAAGGGATGATTTCCGGGATAAAAAGTATCCTATGTCCTTCCCAGGGTCTCAAACTATCTTCTTACCATATTTCATCTAAATCGGTTCAGTAGATCCAGAGATTACCCCTTACAACGTCACAAACTCACAAACTTTACCTCTATAATATTAGTATAGATATAATTATTATGACCACTTCGACTTCCAAGTCTAAGGGTTTCTGCTGCTTACTTAATAGGTTAAAATTAATTAAAAAGAACATTAACTTATATTTCTATTCTTTTATTTTGATACTTTGTTTTTAGTTATATTGATCAATAATATATTTTCTAAATTATTTTCTTTTGCCCTTCCTTCTGTTCAAGCTCGTTTTCGTAAAGCCAATTTGTATTCTTCGTGCAGATGGTTTTTGAAAACTCGTGCAGTGTTTCCATAATTTTAACAGCAGAATTGATTTACAATTACAATTACAATTTACAATTATTACACTATATGTTATACTTTTAATTTCGCAATGGACCCACAAAACTGTTTGCACAGTTTGTCTGTGGGATCAGAGTCTCACAGTTATTAATCTTACATTATAATATTTAAGGATATTTATATATATTTTACATTTATATATATTAAATTTATATATATTACATTATGATAATTTGAGTAGGTATGTTTAATTATGTTAAGCTGTCTATATAATATTTATTAGAATATACATTCCCAGTAATTACAATCATTATCTTTATTCAGTTTTGGTTTTTTAATACTATTTTAGATTTACGTGAATATTAGTCATTTTAAATTTAAAAAAATAATTAAAATGAAAAAATAAAAATAAACACTGTAAGGTACGTACTTTGGTGCTATTTTTGTATTTTTGGAATCCTTGTATAATTTTGTGGGTGCGGTATGTAACAACCATATAACATAATGACGTTTGAGACGTAGAAAATGCTAGTCTCTCTTGACTATGATTGCTGTAAAGCATTCGAAACGTAGTGAACCAAAAATCAAAATAAATCCGCGAAAAAATCGAAAAAGATAGTTTTATTTCAATTTTTTTCATTTTTCGTTGTTTTTTTTAGTATGAATTGCAGTTTAGTTGAGAAATTGTTTTATCGATTATTTAAGTATGTATATAGGTATTTCTATGTGTGGTGGAACATCTCTACAACAAGAAGTATCTTTCTCCTTGCTAAAATAAAAAGAAGCTTTCTACCGCCTATTAAAGACTCAATAAAATCAGAACAAACGAGACAAAATCGTTTAAGTAGTTATTCGGTATAAACTGTTATTTATAATTATAGATAAAATTGCTTTTTACTAAAAAAATTAACTGTTATCACAAAGTTGTTGTTGTATTCTAAGGTTGCTTTTTTTCTAAATATGGGACATGGAAAAAAATTTAGAATATATCGCGCAACACAAACAAACGCACAAAAAACATACAAGCCAATTTATTACCTATTTGATTTTGAAGTCAGGCAAAAAATATTATAATTTTAATATTGTTTTACATTCACTACTATATTTTATTACTCGAGCCGCCCTCGCTTCCACCCTCAGAGCACGCCGAGTCAAAAAACCCATAAAACTATTTCCTTATGTTATTACTAGCGACTCAACCTCGCTTCGCTCGTTTCTAGGAGACTCTATAAATTGACGTAACTTTTTTATTTATGAACCGATTAAAATAAAATAAATTATAAATATTAAGTGAAGCTTATCACAATACACTAGCGAAAACCGCAACTAAATTGATTTAGCCGTTTCTGAAGTTAGCGCGCACGAATGCAACAGACAAACAGATAAAAATTCTAAAAATCATTGTTTTGGATTCTATTGGGTTAATTAAAATGACCCAATTATAGGTTTCTCAAATATCTTCCATTTACAGACAGCGATCAGTTACAATTTTATTATATCAGTAGATATAGATTCTTTGACAAGAGCTAGATTAAGTACGTTTTCATTGCATAAGAATTTCTAATTTGGAAACTTATTTTAAAGATCGAAAGGGATATTATTCAAAGCAGAAATATTGAATTTGTATAAAAATTGCATTACTTTACCAAACCCATAAGATAGCGCCTTTACGTAGAATAACACTATCATTTAGAGAAGTTCTTATGGGAGAAAATAATTCCACATTAAAGCTGCTAAATTTCAAAGTTACCGCTCGATCTCTTTCTTGTATTCCTCACAAAACGTGACACTGATAGAATGTATTGCGTCTGTTAACACAATACTTAAAGGAAAAAAAATGGGAAAAAATTATATCTGAAGTAAGGACACGTCGCTAGTATCTATACATATAATAAAATTCTGACTCAGCCGAATCTGTACTTTAAATATTTTTTGGAAAATCTTATTGAAATTCATTATTATCGATACGGAAGCCGAATCTATAGTTTATTGAATGTTTGTGTCTGTCTGGGAATGCATCACGAGAAAACTACTGAAAAGATTTTGATGAAATTTGGTATGATGATAGCTATCCGGGTCAACATATACGATACTTTTTACTGTTGGAAAATATCTCATCTTTGAGAAATCTATACTGAACATTAAAATGTAACTAGAGATTAACCTGAACGCAGCGAGGGTGAGTCAGTAGTCTATTATATAAAAGTACCTTAAAATGTATAATACAAAACAAATTTTCTTTCCCAATTTAACTTAAAACGGAAAATATTTGTGTATACATTTTGTATAGATTCAAAACATCCAGCAGACACCTCAAGGCGTCTGTTACTATGTCCACAGTTTAAACTGCGTTATTTTTCCATCTCCAAGCTTCGTAGTTTGCATTGACGTAGGGTGACCAAATTTTTGTTTTAAGATATGTGCTATAATAGATATTGACGACACGTTTGGCTCAGTTTATAGTGACCCTACTTGCTATGCCAGCGATCGCAGGATCTAGTCCCGCTGGGGGCATTCGTTTTTGTGATAAGTACGAATGTTTATTTATAATGTTTATTTATAATACATATTTATTTATTTATTATTTTAAGGCATTTGAAAAGTAGTTTTAGCCACGATGCATTACGAAAACCTATTGGCAAAGTCAAAATCATAATTGGATTAAATTCAAAACATAATATATGACCGTAAATAAACTTATATTTAAAGCCACTAACTACACTGCTCACAAAGCAAGAATATTAGAATTCTTATTCCGAGTTCTAATCAGTAAAATAGTTCGTACTACCCGCAAATTTGTTTTTTTTTTTTAATATAAGTATTAGCTGCCCGTTTATAATGTCATCTACGTAAAAGTAATGTTTCTAAGTGAATTGTATTTTTTTGAGAAATAAATGAATCTTAAGACTTGTATATTGTACATAGTACTTATAACCTATTAATCATTTATCATAATGATGCATCGATCAAAAAAGTACTAGATACACAATCAGCGAAAAATGTCCTCACCGAATGAGTGCTCATTTGAACATTTGCGCTCGCTTTTAATTTCTTTTTTTGTGAAAACAACTTTAAGCATTGCACGTAAGGTTAAATTTACACTGTTGTTTATTTATTTCAACTAGAATAATTACCTAAAAATAATTGACGACAGTTTTAAGAGGACTTTTGCATGGGATTGTGTATCTAGTTCTTTTTTGATTGATGTAATGGTGTAATTTTATAATTTCCATTCCTATATAAAATTTTAAAACTAGACTTTTTCAATCTCAAAACATGGTCACCCTAAGCAAAAGCAACTCGTCTCGTAACTGCTCAATTCAGTCCGTATGTCCGTTTGTCGACCGAGACAAACTATTGCATTTTTATACATTGGACTCGTAAATATTTATATGGGATAGTAGATTCTGCACTGTCAGTAAGTTACTTTGTGAGCAAAGTAGCTATAATGATGGCTTGATATATTTGTTTGAGTTATAATGGCATGTTTTTACTAATCGAATGCTTTAACGTTTTTAGGCATTGACATTTTATATAAAACTATTTTTTCGGATGTTCATTTTATCACATTCTCATTCATAGTTCCTGTCGTGTTTATGATTGATGTAAAACATTCAAAACGGCGGGAACCAAAAATTAAAATAAATCCGCGAAAACATCCGAAAAGATGATTTCATTTTAAACTAGCGACGTACTCGCACTTCGCTTGGATGCATCCCAGGTAGGTTTAATTTTTTTTTGAGCGAAATCCTAATTCTTTTTTTACAATAAAAGTAGCCTGTTACTCCTTTTAACATGAGCTACGAGTATCTGCCAGTGAAAATCCCGTTAAAAGCAGTCCAGTCGTTCCGTAGATTAGCCGGAACAAATAGACAAACAGACCGACAAAAACTTTAAAACTTGTGTTTTTCTTCTAATTTGCATTGCATTGTTTTTCTTATATTTTTACATTACAGACAGACATTTCAATTTTATTTATTTGTACTGATATCAAATATTAGCGTGAATCTAAGAAAGTATTAGTATTCTAAGTTGTTATTTTGTATACTAGTCGATTCCTACGGTTTCGTCTGTAACTAGGCCATGACATAGCATTGAAACTCTATGTATTAGCTTTATACATATTTGAATCTTCTCAATCGATTGAAATGAAAAAGCTATGTTTTTAAATGAAGCTATTATCTGTATACTGAAAAAGTAAAATTGTCCGGTGGTCTAGTGACTAACATGTATAGCAGAGGTCCTGGATTCGAGTCCCGGGTCGGATCAAGTTTAGTTATTAAGTTTATTTGAATCTTAGTTATAGCTCGAAGTTGGAAAATTGGCGGAAATTATTCCCGTGCCCGTGAACTGTATAACAATTTAAGTTAATTTTGTAACAAGTATGTAATACTTGTACGGTGTTACATGAAATAGCTGTAATTTACGAGATCGTGAACTCGAAATCCGGGTGGTGTAAAAAGAAATATTTAATTTTAATGACCCTCCCTTGCTTAGCTCGGGTACGTCCTTATATATCTTTCATATATAAAATATTAAAATTTCATATAAGTATGAAATATTTTTCCGTGGTAATAACATATTTTACGATGATAGAAATAGCTTTTATTACTTTCCAGCCAGCAAACTATATAGATACAAAAAGTTACATCAATATATCAGTTTGTTTCGATGTTAGAATAGACAACCAAACAAACTTTTAACTTTTATAATATTGTACTAGCGACTTACCCTCGTTTTGCTTGGGTACGTTTTCTTTTGAACGGAACCCTAATTCTTTTTCTAAAATAAAAGTACCCTAAGTTACTTCTTATAACATCAGCTATCTTCCAGTGAAATTTTCCTTAAAATCAATCCAGCCGTTTTGGAGATTAGGAGGGACAAACAGATAGATAGACAAAACCTTTAAAAATTGTGTTTTTCTTATAAGTACCGTATATAATTTCATATGCATTTAGTAAAAAGTTATTATTTTGACATTGATATTACAAACAAACACTTCAATTTTGTTTATCTGTATAGATTTTAGGTATAAATGCGAGTATGAATTTCTGCCTAGAAATTCATAGTGGCAGTCGGAACTAAGGAATTTAGCCGTACTACGCCCCTGTGAATTGGAGAGCATGTAAATTCATCGTGTGCTTGATGTCAATCTATTTCAGACAATAAGAATAAAAGAGTAAAAGGAGCACTTTTTTTATTTTTCTTTTTTGTTTTTTGTTTGGATGGCAAACAAAAATCTAAATGAGTTAGAAAAAATATCTGCCATGACTTAAACATGTCAGAAGGACATTATTAGTTTAACATGTTATATTATGTTGAATTTTTTTTTTTAAGTATAGATCTTAATATTTTCATAACATATAATTCGAGCATAGGGGCAATATTAGAAGTTATAGTATTGTGGGTCTATTATCATAAACTACTTATTGCCCACGGCGTTGCTCGAATAATAAGTTAGGTGGAGATCAAAGCCTTGCCAAATTTTATCAAAATCTGTTCAGCGGCTTAAGAGTGGAAAGGTAACAGATGGAATTACTTTCACATTTATAATATTATAATTTAAGTATGAATGCTAATATTTATATGCTGTGTGTCTCTATCATAGTCTTTTATGAGCGGATCAATAAAAAATATTCACCAAAATTCGAACCCACGGTCTCGGTCACAGAAGGCACATTAGTCAACATACTCGTAGGCATAAACTTGGTCAGAATTAATATAAAAGATAAATAACGAAAAGATAACCAATGTGATATAATAAATGTATACAATAACGAATCTAATGTCACCAATGGATGGGAAATAACATAGAGTAGAGATATTTATTAGAAATGGCACCCGATTTATGATGGAGCATTAACACACATAATTATCTAGTTCCATGGTAAGCTACGAGGCTTGTGTTATGGATACCAGATATTTGATACACTACACGTATATAACTTTAAATATATACATATTATAAATAATACTTTTTTGAAGTGAAACTTCTTAAGGATTGTTGTGATTTGAAAGTCGATGAAACGGAAATGCGACACTAGAAAGAGACAAACACATGATAATGTTCTCCTGACCGATTCCGGCCACGGCGGCCAAACTCATTGAGACTAGCCAACTGCGCAGGAGATATTATAGTGCACAAGTGTACGCGCAGACACAAGTACACTCTCTATTCGTGTCACTCTCATACTCCGATGGGACGACTACTCGACACGACCGGTGAGAGATAAGGCGCAGGACCGACGGCTTTACGTGCTCTCCGAGGCACGGGGGTGAAATACCGCCAACTTCCCAACTCCGGGCTGTTACTGAGCCTTACTATACAGAAAGACTCAATAACTAAACTTGGCCCGACCCGGGACTCGAACCCAGGACCTCCAGGTGTACAGCCGTACATGCTAGCCGCTACACCGCCGAGGCAGACAAACACATAAATATATAGGATTAAGCCGGCGAAAGAAGGAGATAGAATAAATTACACAGGAAGTGAAAAATGATACTGAATAATATGTAATGCAATATATGTTAATAAAATACAAAATAACTTTTAAACTTAGTACAACTACCTATTATAAAAAATAACCTTACAATTATTCTACTCCTGATACTCTATATTCATCTCATTCTCTCGCAGGTTATTGTTTGTAAGTTTCACTTATACCTTGTGTGATTTGGCCATACACATAGTTTTTTTTGTAATTTAATAATTTACTCCATCAAATATAACTTTATCAATTATACCTATACTAGCAGAACCCGCGGCCTCGTTCGCGCTAAAACCACAAAAAAACTTAAAAACGTAGTTTTCATATAAACTCTCATCCCATATTTACCCTCTTATGGGACGAATTTCGAAAAATGCTAAAACACCTATTTATTTAATTGTATTGAAGAGCATTAATACCAAGTTTCAAGTAATTCTGATCATAAATATTTTTTGGTTGTATTATAACGTGTTTTCCCGCAGGAACGAGATAATCTTCCGTGGTAAAAAGAAGCCTATGTCACTCTCCAGCCCTCCAACTATCTCCACACAAAAAATCATGCCAGTCCGTCACTTCGTTTCGAAGTGAAAGATGGACAAGCGAACAAACACACTTTCACTTTCATAATATTAGTATGGATTATTTATACAAACCAATTACGTTAAAGTTTCTGAATATCTACATATGACAAAAACACGATGAATCATTTTTACGTGACGGATCAAAAATAAAGCTACCAATGAACTAGCAAACACATACTTCTCTCAACAGTAGTCGAATTTTGACCTATTGGTGAAACAAACGTAATAGGTAAGCCAATAATGTAATAAGCATTTTCCCCATTCCTGTACTTATTTTTTGTCTAAGGTAATATATTGACATGAATCAAAGTAATGCCCCAAATAAATAATGATATTTACACACACAGAAACTACTTGGGAACTTTGTTATAGTATACTAGTTTTTTCCCGCAGCTTCGCTCGCGTGATAAATGGGGCGTTCAAGGGTAACCTATTCTTGCCCCAGGATACAATATATATCTCTAATCCTTTCACTCTCATAATCCAGTGGGATGACAATTCATAATAACCAGGGAGAGATCAGCGCAGGGCCGACGGCTTTAAGTGCCCGAGGCAGGGGGGTGAGGCACCGCTAACTTCCCAACTCCGGGTTGCTAAACTCGGGATTCGAACTCAGGACCTCTGAATGTGCAGCCGTAATAATAACATGATTGTTGATATTCTGGTAGTGGATACTAAGGTTTATGAGTAAATAAATAATAATAATAATATTCTTTATAGTACACCAAAAAAGAAACAAAAATAAAATAAACACAAAGAAAACATGCACTGCCGTGTATATGCCAGCAACACAACCGAGGCAGTTAAATTCGTATTGCATTTTTAATAATAGTTAGTATATTAAATTCATAGGTGTTATATTATTTCTACGTAACTTTAAGCTTTATCACAAATGCTATTAAAATTCCAACAAAATCCAGGCGAAGTCACTATTTAAAATCTATTTTAAAATGTGTTAACATACCGGCGACAATTTTCCACGCATTCATACGAGTGCGAATGGACCCAAAGAATGTAGGTACTTAGGTTTTATTTTTATTAGAATGCCTAGACTGGATAAGTTGAAATTGTTTTGATTTTAATGTTGGAAATTTCATATTAAATTTTTCTTTTTTAAGACTAGTTACTAACCGTGTTATAGAAGTACACTGTTATACTAGCAATTAATGACATTTATAATGCCAGCCCCTGGATTGTATATCTTTGAAATTCCTTAATTTAAAAAAAAAAGTAAGTTGAGCTTTTATCTCATTTTAATCCGTATTAATATTATAAATGTGAAAGTTTGTATGTATGGATGTTCGTCAATCTTTCACGCCAGAACGGCTAAACGGATCTGGATGAAATTTGGCATAGAGATACATAGGTAATAGACTTCGAAAATATCTGATTAGGTATCCATTCTAAATGAAAACCCCCGTTTAGTTATTTTTTACATTTTAGTGCCTGGAAGTTGTTTTTTTTTAGTTTTTATTCTAAAGCGATTAATTTTTTAACAGATGGCTCTATCCATCAATGTTAAAAAATGAAACATTTTACTCGCAAGTGAAGCCGCAGGCAAAGATATAATTTAAACGCATTAATTTTATAGCGAAAATAATATTATACCTCCACTCCCGCAAATACTATGCCAGACAGAAAACGAGAAAAACTATTAAAAAGGCGTTTAAATCTGAACTCGAGTCACCATCCAGGCACTAATCCACGAGCTAGACTGCGTACTACTTGTCAAGGGTTGTGTCACCCCTGTGGACCGAGTCTACACCGGATCTTCCGTTTCAAGTGAATTTTGTCAAAGAATAGATAGAAAATGTGGCGTAAATATGTTATACCAGCGACTCACCCTCGCTTTGTTCGGGTTCGTCGCTAGGTACGTGTTAACGGTTAGTATGGAATAGACTATATATTATATGATATATAGCATATAGCCTTCATGAATAAACGGGCTATCAAATTTAAAAAGAATTTTTCAAATCGAATTAGTAGTTCCTGAGGTTAGAGCATTCAAACAAAGACACAAACAAACAAACTATGCCTCTTTATAATATTAGTATTCATACATATGTATCTAATAAAGCAAGGATAGGATAATTTATGAACAATCTTTAGCAAATTTGTATATAATACTAGCGACTCTAGTACATGAGGTTTTAAATATAAATAGTTATTGGCCAGCGTTAGCCATGTAAATTAAAACGTTTTTTTTTCGAGGATTTTTCCGTTGTTTTAATAGTTATTCTGCCATTCGGGGTGAAGACAAATGCGATAAATCAAAGATAATAAAAATCGGTCCAGCCTTTCTTGAATGGTACCGGAAAATAAATTTTGTAAGCCGACTTTGTTTTATAAATTATAATATACTTAGATTACTTCTTTTCCTTTCGCATTTATTACACGACTAACAGACGTCCACTCCAAATTTTAATAAATGTAGTAATAGTTGAGTTCATATACAAATTCTATAAAAAAACACTTTCAGTTTTTCTCAAATTTAACAATTTTTCGGGTGACTTTTCCAATTTTTTTTATCCTTATACGGACTATAAAGAATATTTAAAAACAAACAGTTTTCATAAATCGGCTCTCAATCGATGCGCTTACAAACGAACAGCATTTAATTTTTATTATATAGAAGATTAAGTACCTATAATTCTATAATACTTTCCTTTCAATAATACCTATAGGCTATAATACTTTTTTTATGTACCCTACATTGATAAATTATTATGTTCAAAACGACTATTCTTAAGGTAGTATAAGATAAATTAAAATAAATATTTAAAAAGTCATTTAGAACCTCGATTATACTACTTAAAAAAAATTGCGTTTATATTTATATATAAAAAACGTGCTTGTGTAATTAAGTACGCGCGTAAGAAGTTACACTTCTTTGGCGTAACAGAACAAAAATAGCTAAAGATTTCATCCCGTATATCAGAACTCTCTGTTTATAAAAGGAATGCAGCTAACTTCATCATGTCGCTTTTTGGTTGTCGGTGTGCGCGCGCATTGTAAAAATTTTACTCTCATATTTTTTTTAAAATCAAAAAACAGTAAATACAAACATTTTTTTATATCTAATGGACTCATCTGTGTGAATATTCTCTGATTTAGCTTTGAAGCATCCAGTAACATTCTATGTACAAACTATATTTACTATTAAATCGTAATAATATTTTAAACCTTATAAACATATACATAAGGCCTATTTTCTTCTACCTATCAGTTCTAAAGAGGCATATATGAATTTCAAAGGCATTGACACATGTACGTCATATGTTATGCTTTAGACCTATCAATATTCGGTTTTGGAAAATTAATAGTGCATTTTGATTCTAAGCTTTATTTTCTGTGAATTAAAGTTTAATGTTAATTGCTATTGATATTTAAATAATGCATCGTTTTGACATTTCTCTATATACACAATAATTATTATTGGTCAATGTACATAATAATTGTAGTGCTGTTTATTTAACCGACTTCCAAAAAGTTCTCAATTCGTCGTTTTTTTCGTTTCGTTTTTTTTATGTATGTTCACCGATTACTCGAAGACGCCTGAACCGATTTGGAATGGTTTTTTTTTCAAAGGGTATAACTTCCCAGGTGGTCCCATATAAATTTTATCGAAATCGGTCGAGCGGTTTTTTAAAAATTCAACAATAAAATTTTTTTCAAGTAAATTGTTTAATCGAATATGTTATTTAAAATACTTTCTTCTTACAAATTACCAGCTTATTACGTCTACACTGAAAATGGAGAAATTAAAACTTAAAAAAAAATAAATAAAAAACCGACTTCCAGGCACTAAAATGTAAAAAAACAACTAAACGGGGGTTTTCATTTAGAACAGATACCTAATTTACTGACTGAAAACCAAGAGATCTACTTTTCAAGCAACAAATCACTTTAATTTTTGATCGATTTAAAAAAAAAGTGTTTTGTATGTGTCTGAACTGATTTTCATGATCTTTGTAATAATATATACTATATACGTTTATAGTTTTTGAATTAAACTTCGATGGTAGCCATACTTTAACATTAGTACCGCACACGCTTCAGAAATTAAGTGAAGCAGTTTCTAACCCGAGTCTTGTACCTCTGATATTTTAAGGTGAGAAACATCTTTAAGATGATTACCACTATGTTGTCGTAGGAAGCTTATAGATAAGAACCTCTCTAGTTCTCGAAAGAAACATGATGTCCGCTATTCTTCATTTGGCCAACGCGACGTTATAGGTTAAGGTTTATTCCTCCTCGCATTGACACACTAATACTTTTTAATAGTCTTATGATAAAGCATTCATTGCTATTTGGCATTTTTGCGTTCTCCGAAGTTCCATTTACCTCTATACCAAAATTCATCAAAATTAGTTAAGCATTTTAGATGTGAAAACGCAACAGACAGTCAGACAGACAAACAGACAAAGTTATTTCGCTGAAAGTTAATATTAGTCCATACTAATATTAACTTTCTGCTAAGAGGTACGCTACCTCTATATCCATATATAGAGGTAGCGTACCTCTTCGCAATAACTAACAGTGGCATAATATGTTGCTCCATATCAAAGCCTATCTTTATGCTAAATTTCATCCAATCCCGTTCAGCCGTTTCAGCGTTAAAGAGTAACAAAAACACAGACTTTTATTTTTGTTATAGCTATATCACCTTTATAATAGTAAAAATAAATATACTAAATATGTTGGGACATTAACACACAACACCATCTAGTTCCATTAGAAGCTACGAGGCTTGTGTTATGGATACGAGATAGTTGATACACTACACATATATAATTTTTAATACATACATATTATAAATGTAAATAAGGAATGTTATAATAAATTTCGTTTTAATACTTCAATATGTACGGTGTATCCTTGACATTTTCGTACATCTGCGTATTTTTTTTTAAATAATTAAAAACAGATGAGTTTCTAGAGGTATTCTATGCATCTGGCTTGTTAACAATAAAGGCAAAAATACCGGTAAAGTAGGTACTTAAAATTAAAATTTTAATTAAAATAATTGTTGGCCATCTGGCGTAAACTTTTTTGAATATTACATCATATATTGTATGTTATATTTAAAATATATTTTTAATAATCATTCTAATGTACACATGTATGGTTTGGGCAGTATTAGCTCAGTGGTAACGTGCTTGCTTGAGAAAGTGAAGCGGGTTTAATTCCGGTTCTTGCAATTCCGATATTTTCATGTGCGAATCATTTCCAACATGATTATCACTTGTTTAACGATGAAAGAAAACATCGTCAGAAAATCTGCATGTCTGAGAGAACCTAGCAAGTTTTCGAAAGATATATTATGAAGTCCGTCAAACCGCACTTGGCCAACATGGTGGACCATGGCCTGATCCATCTTGTGTTAGAGGTAGGCCCGTGCCCAGCAGTGGGACGTTCGAGAAGGTATAAATACCATATGTAAATTATATAGCATATGAATACACACAGACAAACCCACGTGCATATATATATATATATATAATATAGTAGAAGTTGAAGTATCAATCAAATTCACGAATACAAACTAGTTTATACATTAATATGAGAAACTAAGTCGTTTGTGGTTTCAAACCTTTAGAGATACATTTTCTAATTTAAATCACAATAACATTCAGACATTATTTTGAGAGTAAACCTGTTTAGTGTTTAGTTCAGTATAGCTTTCGCTGCAATGCGGTAAGCCTGGTTGTAACGAATTAACTCAATGAAGCTCTGTTGGATTAAAATAATCATATATTATTAACCAAAATACTTTACAGATTATAAAATAGAAAAGTGTGAAAAGGAAAAATGGAACCTATATAGGATCACTTTGTTGTACGTCTGTCTGTCTGTCAAGTATTTTTCTCAGGAATGCGTGAAGCTATCAAGTTGAATTTAATATGAAATAATATATATTATATAGGTATACAATTACTTAGAGCTGTGAAAAAAATCAAACTTTTAAGTCAACGCAATCAAAAGATATGGCCGTTTATGCCGCATAGTTTGACACTCGCAAACGAAACAAAACCTAGGGTATAGAGCTCTTCCCGAAGGAATATTTTATAGCACAAGTAAAGCCACGATCTGAAAACCGTAATTTTTTTAGCGATTGTATTTTTTTTTTATGTTTCATACTACGGAACCCTGGGTGTACGAGTCAGACTCGCACTTGACCCATTTTTTTGTAACAAGATCGAAGTTCAACCTGACTTCTATTGTAATTGCGAAAGTTTGTATGTGTGTGTATGGACTGATGGATGGATTGGGATGAAATAATCAGTACACAGACTATGACCTGGAGGAACATTTCAGCCACGGTTAGTAATGAAATTTCTCAGAAGATGGCGCTATGTATATAATATTATCTATACATATAATAAAATTCTAACTAAGCCGAATCTGTACATTAAATATTTTTTTAAAAATCTTATTGAAATAGATATTATTATCGATACAGAGGCCGAATATATAATTTTTAGAATTTTTGTCTGTCTGTCTGTGTGTCTGTTACCGCATCACGGAAAAACCACTGGAGTGATTTTCATGAAATTTGGTATGGTGATAGCTGGTTATCCGGGCCAACATATAGCATACTTTTTACCGCGGAAAAATATCTCATTTCTGAGAAAAAATACAAAAACTGCAATATAAGAGTATACTAATATGTAAAACCTAAAAATTTGGTTTTTGGTCATCTGAACGAGGGCGGAGCCGCGGGCAATGCTAGTAAAATATAAAATTAGAACATTAAAGCAAGATACCCGAGCGAAACGGCTAGTTTTAGGCACAAAGTTTAGTGAGGACCAAAGCGAAGTCAGAACATATAACTAGTCATATATTCTGTTCAAAAATTAAAAAAAAACGTGTTAGCGTTACTACATTAAAATTTACTCTAAATACTTTTGTGATATTTAAAGGAACTCGAGGTGTTAATTTTTTTAAAAATAGCCCATAAGCAAACTTTAGTGGAGACATTAATATTCAAATAAATGACAATTGTTTCCTGAAATGAGATTTTATCGTCCAAAATCTGAGTGCAAGCGAAGTTTTTACACCATGTTTAAATTTTTAAACGCCACCATGTTTCATTTTTAGTTAATGTTATAAAACTGGGAAGGGTTGTTTATTTTCTTTTTGTTTTGTTAAATCTTTCACTTTTACTCAGATTTAAAAATCTTTTTGCACAATACATTCTTAGCGTTATGATAAAAATGGAATATACACATACTTTTAAATAAGTGATGGGTGATAGAATTAATTGTGGGTCGATGGTGCCTTTAATACGTAAACACGCATGTTATTAATCCCTCCACGACCGCGGACACGCCGGAGTGTCAGTTAACAATAGATTTCTTAGAATTTTAATTAATTTTTTAGAAATTTACCTGAAGGAGTTAATGCCATAAATTATATGACAATTCATGTTAATGTAATCCCAGATTTGCCGTGGGCCGAGTGTGCCTAGGCATGTATAATGTAAGCCCATTTCTTCTCAAGCTAGATTGATTAGTGCCTTCTCGTTCTCGTCACAAGATAGCACATCGAAACGTAGCCTTATAAGAAGAGTTCTTGCGTTCATGGAGTCACCAGTTCTACCTCGACTCCTTAAAGCTATTTGTAGGACGAGCCTCAAGCCTCGCATCCCACGGTGACACTGGCAAGGCCAATAGGACCAACAGTACTGCATAGTTTGAAAAGAAGTATTAATCTACATATTGTGATGTGAGGGAGGCCTGTGCACAGGAGTGGGACGTTAAAAAGAGCTGCATACAAAAAAGTGAAATACCACTAACTGACTGACTAATAAAGATAGGGTCGAGGGATACATGTTAGTTTGTGTCATGTAGATGGATGGTAAAAAAGAATTTTTGGAAATTTACCCTAGGTAGATTGGAGGGTTTGGTAGTTAAAACTTTTCATTAATGGTCCACCATAGTTAGTTTACACGAATGAAGTCGCGGACGCATCTAGTATAGATATAGACAAATTATTACGAATATTACAGTTTCCTAATATGTCATTAAAATTCAAAGGGTAGCGATTAACGTCATAGATTACATAGCTTATCCTGTAAGAATCAATGATAATACGGAGTGGTATTATATATAGAAATTATTAGGTGATATTCTGGCTTCCGTTCGGTGTAAGCTTGGTGTGTGGTCTGAGGAATTTTCAAATATTAAATATTACCAATCAAAAGAAATAATGAAGTTACTTAATATAAAAAGTGTGTTTCTTGGTTTTTGATTTGGTATTTTAACATAGGAATAATGGAAAGATAGTTTAGGGATCAGAAAGAAAATACACTTTTACACCACTATGTAAAGTAGTTCCTGAAAAAGTTTTATAACTAGCAACGGAAGAGATACCATTTGTCACACGTAAGTGATTTTTATCATAGGATATTTATTAAGCCAAATTAACACTTTTTATAATTTTTATAACCTTTATGATATTTTTTATTAAATGTATTCAAGAGCAGAATGACTGGACGATTTTTTTTTATTTATCTCATACATTTCTTTTTTTTTTTTTGTAAATTATCTTTTTTATATGTTCCATATAATCAAGGAGTTTGACCACAAATTGCGATGGAGACAAAATAGTAATATATATATATATATATATATATATATATATATATATATATATATATATATATAGTATATATATATATACTTTTTTACTAATAATAAAAAATATTCTTTTTACAAAATTTATTTTATCGTGATTTTTTTCGCGAAGTGTATTCCAGTATTTATGTAGTCCTGAAATTCGTAGTGTGATGTAAGATAGCCTAAATATAACCTTCTTAAATGAATAGGCCAATGCAAAAAAAGTTTTTTTAAATGATATGGCATTCCAAAGATGAACGTAATAAAACTAATATAAATCGAATACATTTAAACGTGCAATTCTTGTATATTTATTTGTACTGGCAATCTCGGAAACGGCTCTAACGATTTTGCTGAAATTTGGCACGTGGTGGTTTTCGGGGCGAAAAATCGATCTAGATTAGTCTTATGTCTAGGAAAAGGCGTGTTTTCGAGTTTTCATGCAGTTTTCGCTAATTTCGTACGCTCGGGCATAAGCATCGTGGTCAAGCAGCCAAGGCACAAGATTGGAATCACAGGTGTCCGGGTTCGAAACCCGGTCAGATACAGAGTTTTTACTTTTGTACTTTTTTTGTATTTATTTAAGTTTTTAGTTTCTTTTTTAAAGAAAATTGTACTTTTGCTCAAAAATTCCGAGCGAAGGTCTGTCGCCCAGGTACTACATTCATAATATAAGAAAAGATTACTAGAATCTAAAAAATCTGAAAAAAGCTTTATGTGTACCTCTAAAGTTATAAGCTTCGTAAAGTTTTAAGCTTTTTAAAGCTTATCAATTTTCTTAGATATTTCCCTTTAACTTGTACCACGGATAGTCTTCATCGAGTAAATGAGGCACGCCATTTGCATACTATATATGTACGTGTTTATGTATCTATTGATTTGGTAATGATATTTAATGAAGCCCTTAGATTCATTCCATGATTGGGTGTTGACTAATGCTTCAAAATATGTATATATAAAAATTAAAATGCCCAGCTGTTGCTTCGTGTGAAAATCTATACTAATATTATAAAGAGGTAAAGTTTGTGAGTTTGTGATGTCGTAGGAGGTAATCTCTGGATCTACTGAACCGATTTAGATGAAATTTGGTAAGAAGATAGTTTATGACCATAGGAAGGATATAGAATAATTTTTTTGCCACAAATCATCCCTTAAAGGGATGAAAATGGGGATGAAGGTTTGTATTGCGAAGCAAGGTAGTAAAAAAATAAAAGTGTATTATATATTTTTAGTTAGTGCTCGAAATTTGGCCATAATCATTGAAACCTTCAGGGTAAAATATATGAATAGAATTTATCTATCTATATAAAAAAGCTAACTGTTTCCAAAATGTTTTCATTAATTACACCAAAG
Organism: Brenthis hecate; assembly: GCA_951806755.1. Classification (NCBI taxonomy): domain Eukaryota; kingdom Metazoa; phylum Arthropoda; class Insecta; order Lepidoptera; family Nymphalidae; genus Brenthis; species Brenthis hecate. The sequence goes on from OX638257.1 coordinate 7,718,654, forward strand.
CTCATCAATAAAAAAAGGAAAATCGGTTGACAAACAGAGGAGAAAAAGGTACTGAACTGTTTGGTCTTTGTCTATTTATACGTACTAGTGATTGCTCCGTGGTTGAAAATCAACCATAATTTATTAAGTCTGATCGATATTGAGGTTCTTTGTTAAGTTATATAGATAGCCTATAAAATTCAAAAGAATTTTAAAAGGGGCATAGATTCAGAGATTTGCATGTACTGACAAACAAACTTTTCATCTTTGTATTATGTAAGTACTCATATATTGATGAAGGCTATCTAATATCATAATACATCTTTTAGCAGTGAAGTAATTATAAACAAATAAAATGCGCGAGCGGATCCGCGGGTAAAAGAAAGTCGTTTAATTTTGGCTTTCTGCAGTCCTTCTCTATACAAACTTTAACTATGCCAAAGCTCATACTCCTCCGTACATGGAATATGCTTAACAAGAGGTTCAAAGTTTTCTCTTCACAAATCAATATATAGATAAGAGACTGCATAAATTGTGATCACATTTATGAATTCGGTTATCTATAAATGAATAAGAAAGATTGAAGTGTATAAAATCGACTGGAAAAATCTTCTAAAAAAGGTACGAAAAATCTTAATGTAATTATTCTTGAAGTAATTTTGAAGCCGTGTATCTTTTTGACTGCCTCCAAAAAAAGGTATTCAATCGGCTGTAATGTCACTATCACAATCAAATTCATAATTATTTTTTAAATAATGTTTGGATAGAATAGTGTAAAAGTTTATTTGAAACACACTATAGGTATTACACATAAAAAAAAACCGACTTCAAACAAAAGCACTAAAAAGTAAAAAATAACTGATTGGTAGTTTTCATTTACTATACATACCTAATCAAATATTTTCGAAGTCGGTGTGCTTTGGCTAAGTAATTAAAGCCTACCTATTAAATTCATACCTAATCAAATATTTTTGAAATCGGTGCCAGCCCATACAAAGCAAACGGAACGGATGAATCAATTTTAATTTAGTATTCTTAGCTATATATTACATTGCAATAATATTATAACCCACGTCTGATGCTGTAGCATCACCTAGAATCTGCAAGATACTCAATTCTTCACAAAAATACAACAGATATATTGTGTTTAGGCTCATTGAAATGGACTCAATAAATATGTTATTTGTGTTGGTTTTTTTACGTTTTAACTTAAATCAGTAAAGAGTCATCATACGTTAAAAATAATAATTCATATCTGATAATTGACTATCACAACAAAATTTAATAAATATTTGACAAGCAAAGCCTGTACAGGAATAGTGAAGCTTTCTATTTCTGATAGCATTTTTAGAATAGACTAAAAAGTTCTATACATAATCCCCTCTCGCTAAGGAATTTGAAGGCGAAAAATGTGAAAGTCAAAAATAGTAACCTGATTTGGCTATTTATGCTACAATTCTCGATTTTGCCATACAGATTGTTTACTTTCTTTGTAGAATACTAGCATCGCTCACGTCTCCACCCGCGTTCAGATTACCAAAAACCAATTTCTTAGGTTTTACCTTTTGACCCTTGTTGTTGCATTCCCTCGTACGTCATAAGCATTCTGCCGAACGGTAAGAACGGCAAAAATGGCCCAAACAATATTAGTATACACTTTACATTGCAGTTTTTGCATTTTTTTCTCAGATATGAGATATTTTCCCGAGGTATAAAGTATTCCTATATGTTGACCCAAATAACCAGCTATGACCATACCAAATTTCATCAAAATCCCTCCTGTGGTTTTTCTGTGATGCGGTAACAGACAGACAGATAAAAATTCTAAAAACTATAGATTCGGCCTCTGTATCGATAATAATGTTTATTTCAATAAGATTTACCAAAAAATATTTAATGTACAGATTCGGCTTAGTTACAATTTTACTATACGAGTATGTATAGACGATAAATTTTATGAAGTTGTTTGACGTTAATTAACAATTTTGGAGTAAATATATATAAAAATAATTAATATACTTTCCCTTGAAAAATAGATAGCAAAATATTACTTTTTTTTTCTTAATTATAATAAAATTTGTTACCTATTTTTATTTATTAACATTTATTTACTTATCACAGTCTAGTTTATAGTGAGTATTAAATAATATATGTGAATTGTTTTAAAATATTATAATATATTATTTTAAAATATTATTGTTTGGCTTGATATTTAGTTCTGCCTCGGTGGTGTAGTGGCTAGCATGTACGGCTGCACACCCGGAGGTCTTGGGTTCGAGTCCCGGGTCGGGCCAAGTTTAGTTATTGAGTCTTTCCGTATAGTAAGTCTCAGTAACAGCTCGGAGTTGGGAAGTTAGCGATGTTTCACCCCCGTGTCTTGGAGAGCACGTAAAGCTGTCGGTCCTGCTCCTTAACTCTCACTGGTCGTGTCGAGCAGTCGTCCCACCGCATGAGAGTGACAGGAATAGAGAGTACACTTGTCTCTGCGCGTACACTTGTGCACTATAATATCTCCTGCGCAGTTGGCTAGTCTCATTTCTTAATGAGATTGGCCGCCGTGGCCGGAATCGGTCAGGAGAACATCATTTAGTTCTATGACATTCTGTCTATATTATTCTTTAAATTGAGATTAATCCTTATTTACTAAAACAAAGTAATTCTAAAGTAAATAAAAAATAATTATAAACAATGTATTACTTAATTTATAATTTGAATGTCTGAAGAAAATTGCAAGCTTGTGTTACAAAAAAGGGGTTGATTGAAGGGTTTATTTGACTTTGATGTTTGGGGCTTACTCAAACTTAAAGCGACGAAACTTAAATTTCTTAGGGCACAGCAAACCGCTTTCGAAGATCGCCAATAACTCTTTATGGTGAATTTCTATGACAAAATTTGTTTTTGACTTATTTTACGGTTACTATGAGCATTGTATGGAATTTGTTTTATGATCATTGAAATATTGTGAATTTAAGAAATTTTAACTTAAGCCCCTAAAAATAATTGGCGGACCTTTTTGGGTTTATTTTCACCCTTGAGAAACTTCATTTAAGCGAATTACGTGTCGCCATGTACTCAATTAGAGGAGAGTTTTCGTAGAGATTATCATTTCGTAGGTCTTTTAATCGTTAATTATTATGAATTTTATTTTAGTATCGTATTGATGTTTGAATATTATTAGTTAACCTTATGTATATATAGCTTTTGAATAAATAATTTTTTTATTTAAGGAATTGAAATATTTTGAACTTCTTCTATACCTACATACATATAATAAAATTCTATCTGAGTCGAATCTGTACATTCAATATTGTTTAGAAAATCTTATTGAAATAGTCATTATTATTGGTACAGAGTCTGTATCTATAGTTTTTAGAATTTTTGGCTGTCTGTCTATGACGGAATCACGAAAAAACCACTGGACAGATTTTGATAAAACATGGTATGAAGATAGCTGGCTATCCGGGTCAACATATAGGATACTTTTTGCTGCGGGAAAATATCTCAATGCTGAAAAATCTACATGTTAAAACGTTAATAGGAACGAACCCGAGCGGAACGAGGGTAGGTCGCTAGTTATACTACATACAAATGAAATTCAAAGTTTTTCTCGCGCATCAAGCCGCAAAATGTGCAAGGCGAGGGTAAATCACTAGTGTATGTCCATACATATGTATGTATGTCTATAAAACAAAAACTCAAAAATAGTAAAATAATAGAACAGCTTTCATACAGAGCTTATATTCACAAATCCGCGACCGCACAAAAGGACATCAACTCACTGGTCCATAGAAATTAATTGGATACAGCGCGTGTTGAGCGATAAATTTTATCATATTGTACGTTATATTATTGTTATGCTGAATTATGAAATAGCACTGTGAAGATTAATAATCTGTGTTTTAGATATTATATACGAGATGCCTCGTTGGTTGGTGGTTAGAATGCATGAATGCAGATCTGGAGGTCCTACGTTGGAAACCGGGTCGGGCCTTGTATAATTATTTGGTAAATTGCCTAGAGGCTAACATCTATAGCAGGTCCTGGGTACGAGTCCCGGACCAAGCTTAGTTATTCAGCCTTTCTGTTAAAAAAATCCCAGTAACGGTTCTACGCCTTATCTCTCATGGGTCGTGTCGAATTGTCGTCACACCGAACATTGAGAGTGAAAGGAATGAAAGTGCACTTGTGTTTAACACACTATTATACACTATCATATGTATCTGCGTAGCTAGTATCAGTAATATTAGGGAGAAAGTCCGTCAGGAATCCAAATTCAACATATTTTATTCAGAGTCAAATTATTACAATTTTTTACTATCCATAATATTCATGGATGTACCCACACACATTTACACAAACATTTGCATTTATAATTCTTATCAAAAATTAGTAAGTCCACGTGAAACCTACCACCTGCTTAACGTCATAAGTCTACTACCAATTCGCAAAGAAAAGACCTCATAAGAGAAGAACTGATGATAGAAATTCAGGAGGACATTATTGATATTAGTTAGGGTTCGCTCATATTTACGTTTTAACGTTTAGTATAGATTTCTCTGAGATGAGATATTTACCCGTAGTAAAAAGTATCATATATGTTGATCCGGATAATCAGCTATCATCACACATACGAGTACCTCATACACACATACCAAAAGTCTAGTGGTTTTCTCGTAATGCGTTCGTTCGGTCCTAGACTGATAGACAGACAAAAATTCTAAATACTGTAGATTCAGCCTCTGTATCGATAATAATGACAATTTCAATAAGATTTAAAAAAAACATTTAATGTACAGATTCGACTCAGAATTTTGTCATACTCGTACATATGTGTAGATGTCAAATATTCGCGTAAATCTAAGAAAGTATTTATCCTATTAGATTTATTAATCACAACGATATATAATAATAATTAATAAAAAATCCTAAAGAAACTAATTGAAAATACAACTTGTACAGTCTTCAAAAAAAAAAAACACCCCGAAGCTACACTACAAAGGACCGTTTCATTAATTTGCCTACAAATTGCCTTAGAAAGGCACATCTAATTAAGAAAAGAATTAAAAAACCGTACCTTAGGTCGATGGTTACCAATTAGTGGAAGTAGATAATATATTGTCATACCTATATATTTCTATTTTATAGGGTCTTTTAGGTGTCCTAGACTATATTGTATAGGGGTTAGGGATTCGATTCTCGTTTGAAGTAAGTGCTGAAACAAGTACCTGTTTTATACAGAATTGTTTCCCTCTATGCATTAAGCAGATTTTTTTTTTATTCGAGTTTTTTTATAGATTGACGCGGGCGTAGCGGCTGGTTCTGCTAGTAATAAAGTAAAATTATAATTTTTCCCTTAGGGACGCCATATTTTATATGTACATATAAACACCCAATTGCCTCCCTTATTGAAGTAATTAAAAATAACGTGATAACAACATTTTAATTCGTAGCAGAAATAAAAATAATACATACCTTTAATAACTTGCTTATTAAAAATTCAATTAAGACAGTCGTTAGGGGAGAGTATACACGACTTTTATCACATCTATTTATTTGCGCTTGCAACACTAGTGCTTAATTCTGGTTTTGCTTTCTGTTATCCATATTTTAATAACTATCTTGAAATATTTAGAATATGATTGTATTTAAAGTTTTTATACATTATTCTAACTATCTGGTATCCATAACACACTACTGGTCCAGTAGATTTAGATGGAAATAGGTGAGAAGATAGTTTGAGACCCTGGGAAGGACATAGGATAGTTTTTACCTCGGAAAACATCCCTTAAGGGGATGAAAATGGGGATGAAAGTTTGTATGTGGAATGAACCTAATTATATTATCTGTTAGCGAAGACAAAGAAACAATTCGATTATTTTGAACCAACCTATAACCTTGAATAAAATATTCGATGCCACAACTTTAATGATGCAGCATCAAAAAAAGCTCACTTAATATAGACTGTAAATTACTCGTTAAAATGATACCTTATTCTAAAGGTCTTCGTATTGACAAGCATAGAAAAGCTGCCAATACTAACTAGTAGCAGATGACATTTCATGTAATTATAGCTTTTTACTAACCCAGTATATTTATTTATAAGTGATAAGCTTATCGCGATTTCTTATTTTATTTAAACGTTACTTAACTGTGTGTAATAACTGTTTTAAGATTTGTTGCATCACAATCGGTTTATCGTTTTTCCAAGGAAATATGGTACACCGTATACTAACTGTTCGGGGTGTAGCACTGCGGCGACGGGTTACTACTTTACGCGGAAACGACTGGACCTATTTGGATTAAATTTAGTACACAGATAAACTATGAGCTGGAGTAAACAGGATGTTAGGCAAGCAATCGAACAAAGCAAGGCTAAGTTGCTTGTTTATATAAGTAAAATTCTTTGTTATCTTTTAATAATATATAAATTCTCCTGTCACAGTATTTGTAACAAAACTCCTCCGAAACAGCTCGACCGATTCTTATGAAATTTTTTGTGTATATTCAGTGGGTCTGACAATAGGACGTAAACTATTTTTCATACCCCTAAGTGATAAGGGTGGTCCACCCCAAAAATTTTTTTTATATTTTGGACAATTTTTTTATTTTATTTTTTTATGATTCGGCATTATAAAATATATACAAATTTAAATTTAGTATATTGTTTTATTTCGTTCATAAATTAAAAAATTATGTCAAATCAAAGAATCACGAGCGAAGCGAGGGTGCGTATATAGTATTTTATTTACAGAATATTTTACTTTGTACCACAAAGGGTGGGCTCGCAGCACGCGCGAGGCAGGTGCCATCCGTATACAGATGTAAGGTGTATTGTACTGTTATTTGCATTCAGAAATACTATAATTGGTGTATTTCTATACTTATTGGCTAAAAACTAGCCTTATAATGTATGAAATTTATTAGGATCGTCAATTATTTATTACGTTTCGTATCGTTTATACATTCTTTGTGAGAAGCGATTTTTTTTATAAAAGTCCTAAACATGAGACGCAGACATCAAAATCGATTTACTGTTTAAATAAAACTATCTTTTCATAGTTGTTATAATCTGTAACAACTACATAATGCCTTTGAGGCGTCTGAAACCTTAGTCTCTCCCGTGACCATAATTGCTGTAAAGGATTCAAAACTTCGGAAACCAAAAATAAAAATGAATCCGCGAATAAATTCGAAAGAGTATTTTAATTTAAAATGTTAAATATTCGCGTAAATCTAAGAAAGTATCGATTTACTGATAAAGTGTAATGAAAACTTACACACTAAGTTAATCAGTAACATAAATAAGTAGTTTTCGCTTAGTGATCGAAATTTGACCATAATTATTATTGAAAATTCGAGGAAGACACATATGAATGGAATTTACTTATCTATATAAAAAATAATCTATTTCCTATTTTTTTATTGTTTATCGTACAGTGAATTAGTAGCTATGAAACAAAAAAAAATCGGTTGACAAACAGAGGAGAAAGAGACCTTCCTACAGAGATTTTTGGTCTTTGAACATTTAAATATATTATAGATACTGTAAGTAAAATTTTCTGCTTTGGGAATATAAGTGTAAAATAAGACGTAGATAATTTAACATATGGAAAACGATTTTTTTTCCATTTAAATTTTAATATACTTGTAAATTGTGAAATGTAAAGTGGCTCACATATGTTAAGAAATTTGCTTATTATTTTAGTTAAAAACTAATTATTATAGACATTCTCTTTTGTCATATAAAGACTGTATTTAAAAATTAACAATTACAAACCGACAAAATATATTTTTACATATGATTTTTTTGAGTTTCTTGTCGACCTTTTTGGCAGAACCGCCTTCCGAGCCGGTGGTAGATTCCTCACGCACTTACATACTGGCATTTATAAAATTGTAAAAAGTGACCATTCAAAAGTACTTGTTAAAGTCTATTTGAATAAAATATATTTCGATTGATTGATCAAAGTGGTCATGTCTACATATTTTGTATTATTTAGTGATTGCATGGTGTAAAATTGTGTTTATTGGTTATATATGACATAGAAACCTTGACATAGAAATTATGACGTACTAAACTATTTAATTGTAAAGGTTAAAGAACATTAAAGGTGAGTATGCACCTGTCCCGCAGGTGTCATCCCACCTGGTAGCCAAATACGTTACTATGAATAGTATTCTTCGATCCAATTAAAATAGTGGTTCTGCTATCATAAAGTAAAAGAATTTATGAATTTTGCTAAACTAGCTAGAGTGTATGGTTTTGCTTGCTTATTTTTTATTTTTGTATTTGGAAGGCAAACAGTATTTAGTTATATATAAAAGAAAAACAAATAAAAAAATGACATACATTTTAAGTCTTCAAAGATTATAAACGCTTAACAAGTTAAAAACAGTTAAAATTTAGAACTTTAAAGTACCTATAAAATAATTTCTTACTTTAAGTGAGCAGCCATTTTTGGGCGGTTCTGACGAAAATGTTGTTGAAATTACTTGTAATTAATTTTGTTCTAGGAAGGTTAATTTAGTTCTAACTATTTAAATAAGAAGTATATGATATACGAGTATATCGTCCAGAGTACGAACTGTGCCGCATTTCATTTTAATATGTTTAACGGTTTACGTAATGTTTGTGTAACAAACATTCAAATATATAGGTAAACTAGCGGCTCACCCTCGCTTCGCTCGAGTTCGTCGCAAGGTACGTTTTAAATAGATATAAATAGTTATTAGCCAGCGTTAGCCATATAAATTTTATTTTTTTTCCGTTAATTTTTCATTTTTCTCTTTATTAAAACCTTCCGTGGACCTTAAGGAACATACGAAAATTTTTTTAGCTGAATTGCTCCAACCATTCTCGAGACAGTTATTTTTATATATGTAGAATATATAATATTAATACAATTAATAACTAAATAATTAAAAATTAAAATTAGTTAATAGAAAATAGATAAAATTAATAACAAAATGTTTAATGTACTGTTTTGTTAGCCATTAAATTAAAAATAATAAATCACTGTAATACTTTTATTTGAAAATTTTCTGAAAATATTGAACTTATAAAAATACCTTGATATAATGTAACCTCAATTAATTATAATAATTAATATAAATTAGTTTTTTTGTATGATTTTTTATTTTATTTTTTAATATAAAAGGACCTTGAGATTACACCGCAAGGTTTTTTATATTAGTTAAAAAAATTAAAACATGTCAATCAGTTCACAATTAAAGGCGAAATTATACCTACGATATAAAAAATACATACATATTATTTTAATTTTTGGTTTTAGCTTTATAACATTTTTTTTACTTTTAGGCGTCAAAAATCTAATAACTCTCGTGACCATGATTGTTATAAGGCATTCGAAAGTTTGGGAACCATAAATCAGAATAAATTCGCGCAAAATCTAAGAGAATGGTTTTAGTATTAATATTATTATTAGTAATGTTTGCTTTAAAAAAAAACACTTATATAACATTTATTTGTATGTTTTTTATCTGTCTGACTCCCATTAATACAGCAATATTGTTAGAAATACAAAAAAAATAACGTCATAGGCCGTAGGTAGCAATCATTCATTTGCTATAGTTTTCTTTAGACCCCATTGTTTAACTTTACAATACGGTTTCCTGCTTTGGATGTGTTTGAGTCTATTTACAATTTGACACAGTTCTGTTACTACTGAAGCGTTTAAAGGCGTTATTAAGTAATTACTGTCTTAGAATACTTTGTTAATCTACTTCATATAATGAGGTCCTAGGTTCGAGTCCCGGGTTGTAGTAAAATATTGTTCATGGGATTTTGTGTCAAAAAGCAAACTTTTACTGGTGAAGTGGGATTGTCATCACTTTAGATAATGATAGGATAGTGATAAGAATAGTGTCTGCACAGATATTGAACACTATAATAATATTTCAATTTTCTATATTTTCAGTGACACTTGTTGGTGGATCAAGGCGTGGGTGGATCACGGTATCATCTTTTGTATGGGGTGTATGGTTATATCGTCTGTATAGGCTAATTACCCTCGGGCGTGTCCCAGTGTGCTTAATAAAAGCCATTGTGTTACTCTAGGTCATAGGCTATCTATGTGCATCATAAACATAAGTCATACAAACTTTGGCTATTATAATAATCCGATTAAGTATACTTATAATTCAAGAGACACTCATAAATTTGTAAAAAATAATCCGCCATCAAAGCGAAATATTTACTTTTAAAACAATTTTGAAGTTATAGTAAAAAAGTAATAAAAGTAGTTAAACAAATATCGCTTAAATAAAGAAAAAAAACAATTAAAAAACACTATTAGATTTAGCGAATATTTAACATATTATAAAATTAAAAGAGGAATCTATACTGATATTATAAATGTGAAAGTTTGTGAGTATGGATGTATGGATGTTTGTTACTTTTTCACGCCAGAACGGCTGAACGGATCTGGATGAAATTTGGCACAGAGATAGATTATAGTCTGAAACTTTTTATCCCGAAAAAATGTAAGGTTCTCGTGAGATAGGTTTGTTTTTGTTTTCCTAGAGGCGAACCCGAGCGAAGCGAGGATGAGCCGCTAGTTCTTGTATAAATGTATATAAATTAATTTCGTGTTTCTCAGGTCTTGCTTTTTAAGGTTCTAAGGTTTTGCTTTTTAAGTATATCTATATATACGTCTGTTCTGCAAAAAACGCAATTCATATATCCTTTTCAAAAAAACATGATTTTAAAAAAATCGCTGAGTAAAGAACCTGGGTACCTACTTTTAAATAAAACTATCTTTTCGTGTATTTATTTTGATTTTTGGTTTCCCACTTTTCGAATGCTTTACAGAAAGCATTGAGAAACTCTCTCTCTCTCTCTCTCTCTCTCTCTATGACCATGATAGCTGTAAAGAACCAAAGTCGGGAACCAATAATGAAAAACAATATAAAACCAAGGAAAAATACCGAAAATAAGGTTTTATTTAAAAACCAATTAAACGTGAATACAAAAACAAAGCTATTTGAAAGCAAGTATAGTTTACAGCAAATAAAACGTATAGCGGCGCGGACGTCCGGTCTCGTCAGATTGCCGCGCTTTAAACTTTGCTGACAACCGAGTTTACCGTAAAGCTACGAAAAATTTTAAATTTCATATAAATAAGCAATTATTAGTTATAATTAGTAGTTTTTGTGCTATGTATAGTCTATTATAATAATCTATCTGTATATCTACATATATGTGAGATAGCTTTTGCCCATGACTCCACCCGCGTAGATTATGTAAGTAGACATAATTCATCCTCTTCTAAAATAGCGTGAGTTTAGATAGCCTATACGTTCCTTAATAAATAGATTGTGAAACGCATGATTTCTTAAATTGAAATAGTTTCAGGGATAAGCGCGTTAAACAAACAGAAAGGAAAAGAAAACTTTTATGTTTATATACTAACTAGCTGTGACCCGCGGTTTCAGCCGCGTTAAATTTGTTTCATTATAAAAATCAGTTTTACAATAATGTATGGAAGTCTGCCTGATTTGATGCCATTTATGATTACTGCTGCGCTCCATCGCGTAGTAGTATGATATTGATGGTATATAGCTCATAGCTCTTTTCAATAAACGGGCTATCTAATGCATAAATAATTTTTCAAATCGGATTAGTAGTTGCTGAGATAAGCGTGTTCAAACAAACAAACAAACAAACAAACAAACAAACAAACAAACAAACAAACAAACAAACAAACAAACAAACAAACAAACAAACAAACAAACAAACAAACAATGTCTCTTTATAATATTAGTATAGATATTAGCTTTTGTCCACAGCTTCGCCCACAGCTTAGCCCACTCCAAATGTGTTTTTTAAATATTTTTAGCCCTTTTTGCACCCCGAGGGGCTTTGTAGAAAAGCACGAATGACGAAACACGTGTATATTTATTTGTTGACGGAAGTAGTCCCGCGAATTTTCGACAAGATACATCTCCCTTATATAAATAAATAAATGAAAGCTTGTATTGTGAATACCAAATATTTGATACACTACACATATACGAGTATAACTTTAAATACATACATATTATAAATTTTAACTAACATGACTGGAGCACATGTGCTCATGAATCACACAAATGAATGCCCCCAACGGGACTGGAACCCGTGACCGCTGGCACAGCAAGTAGGATCACTACAAACTGAGCCCAATTTTTAGGGATTGAATTTACAAAAATCCGTTGTTAGATAGTTCTTAGATAGATGCCTAGTTAATAATAACTATCTATATAATTATGTGCCAAATTTCAACTCAACCTGTTCAGCGGTTTGAGCTATGCGTTGATAGATCAGTCAGTCAGTCACGATTTTCTTTTATAATATTACGAAGATACAGATGGGTAAAAGAGGTGCTCTATTATATTGTTTATAAATATAGCTTTCACAAATTTTTACTCGCAGCTTCACCCACCTTAGTGTCTTCGTTCTTTTCTTTTACCTACTTCTTTTTATTCTTCTGTTTTCTTATTTTTCCTTCTTTTCTATTCTTTTATTTGTGAGATTTGTAATCAATACATATGATAAAATTATAACTGTGTCGAATCTGTACATTATGTATTTTTTGAAATAATCATTATTATTAATACTGAGGCAGAATCTATAATTTTTAAAATGTTTGTTTGTCTGTCTATCAGGGAAGGTATAACGAGAAAACCACTTAACAGATTTTGATGAAATTTGGTATGATAATATCTGATTATCTGGGTCGACATATAGGATACTTTTTACTGCGGGAAAATATCTCATCTCTGAGAAATCTATACTAATCGTCATAACGAACTTAGGGACGAATCCAAGCGGGGCGAGAGTGAGCCGCTAGTTCAAAAATAAATTTGTTCAATTAACATTAAAACTGATCTATTATTCCACGGTCACGGTTACCGTGATAAAGCGTTCGGCTTACGCGTGATCGAGTAACAAACATCTAAACATCTCTTCAAACTTTCACATTTATTGAAGAAAAACTAATAAAGAGTTTGTTTTTTATGTTTGTTTGAACGCGCTAATCTTTGAAAGCACCGAATCGGTTTAAAAATAATATTTTTGCATTTTGTTGTCTATTTATTAAGGAATATTATAGGCTATCCAACATACCTTTACGACTTTAGAATCAAGAAGAGCCGCGGGTACATAATATATACATACTTATTAATATTTCTTCCATACTAATATTATAAATTGGAAAGTAATTCTGTCTGTCTGTTTGTTATACATATTTTCATACCTAAACCGCTAAACCAATTTTGATAATTTTTGGCTTAGAGATAGATAAGATGTTGGAAAAAGATATAGGTTACTTATTGTCGCGAAAATAAAACTTCTAGGGGATGAAACGAAAGTATGAAAGTCCTATTCCGAGAGCAAGCCACTTGTGTGATTTGATATGAAATAAGAAGGGATTTGTAGGATAACATATCCTGAATCATTCATCAATGTCCAGACGAAACCGCCGAACTAGAGGTGACATTTTGACAACCTATTACTATGATATAGATAACCACTAAAAGCTTTTATAACAACCCTTAAAGTAACACAGGGGTGGAACTTTATATGTAAACAAGCGACTCACCCTCGCTCCGCTCGGGTTCGTCCCTACTTACGTTTTAACGTATAGTGTCGATTTCTCAGGGATAAGATATTTTCCCGCAGTAAAAAGTATCCTTTATGTTGACCCGGATAACCAGCTATCATCATACCAAATTTCATCAAAATCTCTCCAGTGGTTTTTCCGTGATGCGATAACAGACAGACGGACAGACAGATAAAAATTCCAAAAACTATAGATTCAGCCTCTGTGTCGATAATTATGTCTATTTCAATAAGATTATCCAAAAAATATTTAATGTACAGATTTGTCTTAGTTACAATTTTGTTATATGTATAGACATATTTTTTCTAAATAATTTTATTTGTTTACTTACTACTATATAAATGCTAAAATTGTATATGCGTATGTTAGCTACTCTCTGACTCTGAAACAGCTGTACCTGGAGTAACACATGTGCTATTGTTAGTACTAAATTACTAATTGGTGGAGCTGATAGTTTGTAAATACACTATACCTACTACGTATGTGGTATAGTAGATATTTCGATTCTACTTTAAAAAACGCTCTGAAAATAGTGCTAAAAAAGTAATATTGCGCGTTGGTAGCTCCAAAATCTGTGACACCGAAATCGACAGATTGAAATTTTTCGAATTCCTCCTCGCACGTCCGCTGTATGCGACTGGCGAAGAAATATATTGAATTATTTACCTCTTGCTTATATTATAAAACATGCGAATGATATATGCGAATCATATATATGTATAATATGTGTATATATATATATATATATATATATATATATATATATATAATATATATATATATATATATATATATATATATATATATATATATATGTGTGTGTGTGTGTGTGTGTTTTTAGTGTCGCATTTTCGTTTTATGGAGTTTCAAATCTCAACAATTCTAAAGAAGTTTTACTTCAAAAACCGGCTAAAAGCGAGTTGGAATATATTCATTGTAGTATTTAACTTTAGATATCATCACATAGATGTATGTGGTAACTATATAATATTTGAAGATTGATATATAAGTTTCCGTAGTGTAGCGGTTATCACGTGTGCTTCACACGCACAAGGTCCTAGGTTCGATCCCGGGCGGAAACATTATTTATAGTTTTTGAAATATATTATATTGCATATTAATTTTGTGTGTGTATGTTACGCTATATCTAATAAATATTCAATTTAGATTTTTTTTAAATAATTCATTTCATATGTAAAAATAGGTATTTTATTCAAAAGTGGTTCTATAACAATATCCAAAAAACATTGTAACTTTTAGTGTGGAGAAATTACATTTAAAGCTATTTAAGTACATCAAAAAGCTTTTACTCCTAGTAGTTAAAATACTATACTGTTTATTTTAGGGAAATTTATAATTGCACAGTTAGCCTACTAGTAACGCGCTCGCTTGGAAAACCAAGTGAAGCGAGTTTAAAATCGAGTCACACCTATGAGATTTTCATGTGCGAATAATTTTCAACATGATCACCACTTGCCTTATGGTGAAGGAAATTATAATAAAACCTACATATCCGTAAGAAACTAGCAGGTTTTCGAAAAACTTGCAAAGTCCGCCTTGAGCTTGGCCAGCGTGGTGGACTATGGCCTGATCCCCTTCATATTGAAGGTCAAACCTGTTCCCAGTAGTGGGACTTTAAAACGGCTGAATTATAATTATCACTTTAATAAATGATTTTCATATATTCTTAATGTTTTAAAAAGCCAGTCAAGTGAAGCCAGAATAGATCGCTAGTAATAACTTAAAATTGCAAAGCAGCTATATACGTTATATTAGTACCACATTACTTCGCTCCAATGGACAAAGGCTAATTTCCATATCAGGACTCCATATTGCTATGTTACTTAGATGTATCGTTGGACGTTTTCCTTTAATTTAGGAGATGATTGGTTGATTTTGAATAGTACATTTGGTCGTACGTTTGATATTAGGCTTTAGCTAATTTAAAAATGCTGTAAGAAGTTTACCTAACAAATAAAGGAATAAATATATGTTAACTAGCATTGCCCGCGGCTCCCCCCGCGTTCAGATTACCAAAAACCAAATTCTTAGGTTTTACATATTAGTGTCATGCATTGCAGATCTTGCTTACTTACATTGCAGTTTTTGTATTTTTTCTCAGAAATGAGATATTTTCCTGCAATAAAAAGTATCCTATATGTTGACCCGGATAACCAGCTATCATCATGCCAAATTCATCAAAATCCCTCCAGTGGTTTTTCCGTGATGCGGTAACAGACAGACAGACAGACAAAAATTCTAAAAACTATAGATTCGGCATCTGTATCGATAATAATGTCTATTTCAATAAGATTTTCAAAAAAATATTTAATGTACAGATTCGGCTTAGTTACAATTTTATTATATGTATTGATTAAATAAAATTCATATTGATTATATATTTGTATGTGGAATTTATGTGTAGTTCAATATTTTAAATATTATTTTCAACATAAATTAACATAGGCATATTAATAATTAAGCTGAGGGAATGAGTTTTTCTTTGTTTGGTTGCAGAAATTCACTAATACCGTCAAAGCTCAGCTATACAAGCTAGGTGCTAAGGACATTTAAAAATAAAAAAAGAAAAAAAAACGAAGATCATACCGCCAAAATTACATCCAAATTAGTTTAGTACTTTTCAAGGATAACTCACGACGTTGCGACGCATGTAAGGTTATTAAAAAAGACTATATTAATTTTACATATTTGTACTGAAGTTTCAGCCTGGCGCTCGAGGAACTCATATTCAAACTATTATACCGTAACACATTTTATTAAATTGACCTTATAGCGAATGTTATTTTCATTCAATTAAGCAAAATTATTATTTCCCAGGCCGGAACTCAACACGTGACATCAACGGAAATCTACCGGAAGTACCGCCATGACGGCTTAAGCGTTGGCGAAAAAAATTATGCTTTTCGGCGGGAAAAATGGCGACTTCCGCTTCCGACGTCAAATTGACGTAAAGTGTTGAAATCCACGATTTATGCTACATAACGCTATGTAATTGTTATAATAATGTTATATGTTAAAAATATTTTTATTCAATTATCAAACAAGAAGGGTAATTAATGATTTTGAGATTATTTACATGTATTAAGTATGGCACGTATAAAGATTAAACATTTTAAATTGATTTTAAAACGAGTAGTACCCACAGATTTGCTTGTTTTGGAGCGTCATAAGTTAATGTAATGTTGAAACCGACGTATGCTAATATAATACAAAAAAAGAGGAGAATTAATGAAAATTATAGGAAACTTTAAACTAGTGATTTACCCTCGTTTCTCTTGGGTGCAGTATATGTTTAATCCCGGTCACATCCATTTGTGTACTAAATTTCATTCAAATCTGTGTAGCCGTTTCAGCGTAAAGGAGTTGTTACCAACTAACACACATATGTACACAAAAACTTTCGCATTTCTAAAAGCAGTATATTATTATATTGCGTGAAAATTTGTGTACATTTTTGTTGATGTTTATTACATAATTTATTTGATAGAACATAAAAAATGTTTCCGCCCGGGATCGAACCGGGGACCTTGTGCGTGTGAAGCACACGTGATAACCGCTACACTACGGAAACTTAGAATAATATGTTTAAAATTTGTATACTAGTTTTTGCCCTTTATTCTCCTTATAATATTAACGACGATTTAATAATTATTTTTACACTATAAATTAGAGAAAAACTATTTCAAAAGTCATAATTTCACACTTGAAAGTAGGTTTTTCTAGGTATTTACAGGAGATTCTAGGAGTAATAATATATTCATAATATCCATAAAAAATATTAAAATTCATTTATAATTATCGAATATATCACGTCACATGCACGCGAAAAAACATACACCCTAATTAAATACTTTTCCTATAAATTAATATTTCCACGGAAATCGCTCAAAAAATACATTTTCCCATTAATATCTATCCTATAAATATTATAAATGCAAAAGTTTGAATGGATGGATGTTTTTTACTCAATCACGCCACCATGGCTGAAATCTGGTAATTTGGATGAAATTTTCCACAGATATAGATTATACTCTGGAATAGCACATAGATTATTTGTTACCCCGGAAAATTGTACGGTTCCCATAAGATAGATAAGACACACAGCAAGAAATCTACTATCTATTCCATTTTAACCGTTAAAATGTACCTACGGGACGAACCCGAGTGAATCGAGGGTGGAAATAGGCAGAGTCAAAACAGTTCAGTGCCTTCTTCTTCTCTGTTTCTCAACCGATTTTCTTTTTTTTTTGATTAGTAGTTATTTACGAGCTTTAGTGTTATCAATAAAAAAAATTAAGAAATAAGTTGTTTTCTTATAGACAGGTAAATTCTATTCATATATGTTATCCTCAAACCTTGAATTACGATTATAGGTACTTGAGTATCCACTACTGGGCGAACGTTAGCTTATAAAAGGATAAGACAGAACCTTATTATAAAACATTCTTAAGTACCCACTTATTATTCTAACATATTATTTTTACCTCGTTCGAAATCAAACGTGCAATTACCATCTTACTTAAAGATGCGGTGTTAATGCGACAGAACAAGGCATTTACTGAGGCATCTAATTCTACCTGTTTTTATTGACATCACCTTAAGAAATAGGTATAATTGTACGATTATTTTCTTGTTACATCTAGTTCAATAAAAACTTTAAGTGACAGTCGATCTCATCCGTCAAGGGTTCAGTACTACTTTTTAGGGTTCCGTAGTCAACAAGGAACCCTTAGAGTTTCGCCATTTCCGTCCGTCCATCCGTCCATCTGTCCGCAGCTTAGCTCATAGACTCGTAATATGTACTAAAAAGCTGTAATTTCTCTAAGCCAAAAAGAAAAAAACTGTACTTTAGCATGGATAACATATTAGTTACCCCGAAAAAGTGGTAAAATAATATCTTGAATAAAAAAATTTTTAGGGTAGCTCCTGTACACGTTAAGAGTGATATTTTTTTTCTCGTCTACCCCATGGTGCGGAATGTTGTTGGATCGGTCTTTTAAAAATATTGCGGGTTTCTAAAAACAATTTTTCGATTTGGGGTCTGTTTGGAAAATTTAAGCTTTACAGTGTTAATTTTGGTTAGAGTGAAGACGTGTTAAGTTAATTTTGAAGAATTGTATGGAACGTTACAGCCGATGAAGAACATATTGTATGAATGTATTTTTACAGTTATATTAAACTAGAATTATGTATGTGTATACTGCCATTAATAACGCCCCACATCACGGGCCTATCTTCTATATGAGGAGGATCAGGCCATAGTCCACCATGCTGGCCTAGTGCGGGTTGGCAGACTTCACATGTCTTTCGAAAACCTGCTAGGTTCTATTAGACATGCAGGTATCCTCACAATATTTTCCTTCACCGTAAGACAAGTGGCAATTATGTTGGAAATGATTTGCTCATCAGAATATCAGAGATGTGAGACTTTACTACAATTACATATTATTAAAAAAATGTATTTGAAAATCCCAGAGACTGACAAACTAACATGGTTAGACTAAAGTACGGAACCCTGAAAACTAACAAAGAAAGTAACATCAGTTTCTTTATTTATTGTCGAGTATGTAATCAGCGTCTTTAAATGGCCGAGCGAATTAATTACATTCTCTGATGGACAAGTATTTTTTCTACTCTACTGAGATTACTTACTATGCTAGAGTTCACGGGTTCATTCCCGGGCGAGGCGTGAAAGCAAGAAATAGTACCTAGCTAATAAAGTAGTGAAAAATAATAAACCTTATTTGCCTTTTGTCACTCTTGCTGGGAACGGACATAGACTACCTTGATGGACATAAGCCCGATTTCACCAACGTCACCTAAGTTTAAGGGATCCCCTAAGCATGGTTAGGGGGCTGTTAGGGGACAGTTTCTGTTTCACCGACAGTTAGGGGTCACCTAAATATTAAAAGGCCCCCCAAATTTAGGTGCTCGAAATATGGGCTTAAAGACGATCGTAAAACGAAATTTAATTTAGGGGCTAGTTTAGGGGACTTTTAAGCTAGGGATCATCATCATACGTAGGTGGTAGATTATGGGTTGTTGGTGAAATCGGGCAATAGACTTCGGCCTGATAAAGTATTTTTATAAAGGAAATAATGAGTGCATTCACAATATTAGTAAGCGACAAGTTCCTATTCAATCACACTCCAGCAACGATTCTTGTATATACTTTGTATTCAGCCCTTTTTAACGTCCCACTGCTGGGCACGGGCCTCCTTTCAATTCGAGGGGGATAAAAATACTTTAGCAGACCGATATTAGGTCGAGTACCGATCGGCCCTTACCCATCAATCTACTAGCTTTTAATTATTACAAAAACACGCTTGTAAATTTCGTAATAATTTAAATTAAATACATACATAGGTACCAAGTTACGTAACTGCTTCTACAAAAGGCAAAGACGTAGGATCAAGATGTATTTGCACCTGATAGTTGTCATTTATCCATAGTACGGTCCTAATATTATCTATACTTTTTTACAAATAAAATTGAGGTGTCTGTCTATAATTTCAACATAACTATCTTCTCAAGTACATATATTTACTTATATTATACCAGTACCTAATCAACCTTTTTTTGAAATTTTGTCTGTCTGTCTATCTTTTTGTTTATCTGGGGTAATCCTTGGAACGGCTTAACCGTTTGTAATGGGACTTTCACTCAAAGACAGAGATTGTAAGGCTACATATAGGGTATATTTAATTATTTTATTATTTAACTGCCTCGGTGGTGTAGTGGCTTTTTTTATTTTTATTTTTTTTTTTTTATTGTCGGGAAATGCATTTACGCATACCACCTGATCCCCCAGGTGGTTATGTGGGGCTCACCGGCTAGAAGAGCCGGTACTACCCACTAAAACCCGACATCCCTTCCCCCCGCCTTAGTGGGACGCCGCAGGATCGCTTGCGCATAACTACTACGGCGCCCCGGCGTGGTGTAGTGGCTAGCATGTACGGCTGCACACCCGGAGGTCCTGGGTTCGAGTCCCGGGTCGGGCCAAGTTTAGTTATTGAGTCTTTCTGTATAATAAGTCTCAGTAACAGCCTGGAGTTGGGAAGTTGGCGGAGCCGTCGATCCTGCGCCTTAACTCTCACTGGTCGTGTCGAGTGGTCGTCCCACCGGAGTATGAGAGTGATAGGAATAGAGAATGCACTTGTGTCTGCGCGTACACTTGAGCATTATAATATCTCCTGCGCAGTTGGCTAATCTCAATGAGATCGGCCGCTGTAGCCGGAATCGGCTAGGAGAACATCATCATATTTAATTTTAGAAATATTCAGGGCTCCAGCGCGAAAATCGAAAGCCCTTAAAATAGCGCAAAATTCGAATTTACGTTCCTAAATTGCTAAGGACATAGGGAATATTTTATTTCAATTTGGTCATTAAATCATTCACACTTTGCCTTAAGCTACAGGTCATGTAAAAGATAGGTGTAATATTCCAAACTCCCAAATATTTCATGACTATTCTTTCGGAGTTATCGGACAAAAAGCATTGTTTCCGCCCGGGATCGAACCGGGGACCTTGTGCGTGTGAAGCACACGTGATAACCGCTACACTACGGAAACTATATATGGAAGCTTTAAATGTAATCATCACTTAAATTTATATTAAAGTACTTTTCTTTGATGTATTTTTGAAAACTTTATAGCGCGAAAAAGTAAAAAAGAACATCATCTCACGAACTTTCATAATATTTACAATAAAGCTAACAATGATAGTTATGATTTAAATATGCTATCTGCAATACAAAAAAAAGTTTTTATGATATAAAAAATTAAATATTGAAATCTATATGCAACCATGAGTACTT
This sequence comes from Brenthis hecate, assembly GCA_951806755.1. Taxonomy (NCBI): domain Eukaryota; kingdom Metazoa; phylum Arthropoda; class Insecta; order Lepidoptera; family Nymphalidae; genus Brenthis; species Brenthis hecate. Next base: position 7,740,092 of record OX638257.1, read on the forward strand.
AATGCTTAAATAAGTTCAGCAATAAACAAATTTTTCAGAAACTAAATAAATATTAGGCTCTTATTAGACAAAACTCCAAAAACAAATTATATACTATATAACTAATTATATATATATATATATATATATATATATATATATATATATATATATATATATATATATATATATATATATATATAATTAGTATACTATACTATAGATATGTACTACAACTTTACACCTAGTCGTTAGATGGCAGTTTTTGCACGAGTTTTTGCAAACAAGCACTTTATGTAACGGTTCAAGTATATCAGAAAAGTTGCACAAACTGACAATATAACTCCATGTTATTATTAGATACTTTCTTGTAATGTATAATTTATGAAATATTTACAACTATGTATGTACTTACGCTGTCCACTCCACAAAGGTCACGAGTTCGATGCTCTCGCTGTTCGATCTCAGCTTGTATGGGCCATGCATTTGACCACATTATGTGACTTTCAGGACTTGATCTATCCATATGCTAAAGTTTTATCTAAATTTGTTCATTGGTTTAGGCATGATTGAGGAACAAGGAGATAAACTTCCAAGCATCTTCACAAACACAAACACTTCACCCTATGGGTCTTTCCATTCCCAATATAATTATAATTAGAAGCTTAAATATTAATATTCATAATAATTATTCAATAATTTCGAACTTACATATATGTCTTAGAGGATACATTTTCAGAAATCCTTCCTCAGAACTCACCTTTGTAATATAAGGAATTCTCGCAAATTTCTATGTTTAGACCCTTATTAGGCTGTGCGTAATCTGTCACTCATTAAGTTTTATACTTAACTAGCATTGCCCACGGCTCCGCCCGCGTTCAGATGACCAAAAACCAAATACTTAGGTTTTATACATTAGTATAATCTTACAATACAGTTTTTGTATTTTTTTTCAGAAATGAGATATTTTCCCGCGGTAAAAAGTATTCTATATGTTGACCCGGATAATCAGCTATCACCATACCAAATTTCATCAAAATCCCTCCAGTGATTTCTCTGTGATGCGGTAACAGACAGACAAAAATTCTAAAAACTATGGATTCGGTCTCTGTATCGATAATAATGTTTATTTCAATAAGATTTTCGAAAAAATATTTAATGTACAAATTCGGCTTCGTTACAATTTTATTATATGTATAGATATCATTTGTTTTAAGGTCGTTGTGGCGTCTAACAAACATTATTTTTCCAACTTCGTATAAAGATTCATACACGAGACATACCAACAGATGTTTGTATATTCGTATATTTATACCCGCTTATCTCCTTAATAGGTGAACTAATGTTAACAGTATTTTAATTGATAGTAGAAAATTTAATGGAAAGTGAAGTAGGCCTTTAATAAATTAATGAAAGCAAAAGATTCCCACGGGACAGAATATAAGTTTTATGAGCTCTTGGCAAGAGGTTGCTAGTACCAAATAAGGCTTGAATATTTATTGGGGAAACCTTCTAAATTTTAGTCTTAGAATAAGATACTAAATAAAACATATAAAATAGATAAGAAACAAAATAAAAAAAATATGCAAATCTAATAATTATTTCTAACACCCAATAAAATTATCAATCCCCATCGTTTTCTCCGATCTACGTGATATTAGCGAAGGAATATGTGCTGGCACGCTTCAAAATAACAAGAAAATTTATTTTAAATTAATATGAAATTATGTAATTTAAAAATTTTGCTTCATCAAAAACTAATTACAATACCAATTTAAACTTCAATCAATATCTTTGCTTGCTCCTCTTTATTTATTACTATAGTTTAAGCTCAGTATTAGTCTTTAACTAAATTTGAAGTGTAAAATGTACATGTATTAAAAAACACAATATGTATGTAATAAAACTTCATTCACACTATTTACCAACTATCAGAAAGATAACGAATAGACAAGGCATTGATGTCGCAAAACGAAAAAAACTGGCCTACGTCCGGTGAAGCGAGTTACTGGAGAGGTTTACGCGAGAGTGAAGCAAAACGAGCTTTTTTCTATAAAAACCATGGTCTCCACATAGTTCAGATGTCACTGGTCCCTATCATTTTTTATACAAATGGTAAAATGCGAGAGATTATAAATAATAACACCTACAATACATAACATAACTGCAATTTCTGTTAAATATTGTTGTTTTTAGGTTTTTTTTTTAATTGAAGTTTATTTTGAAGAAAATACATATATTATGTAAAATAATTATAATTTGTTATAATAATTTATATTATTATGATTATATTAAACTTAAAATGTTGTTAAAAATGGAAACAACGAATATCTGATAATTGAATATTGGGCTTTAAAAGTAAAATTCAATAAATCATAAACATACTCGTACATGCATATTTCCTATTACTATTAAAATCTAGTTTCTGAGTTTTTTCTTTTTCAATTTCATCAAAATACATAATTCTTCATTAAACACTATGCATAAAACCATCCAAGAGTGATTACGACCGGTTTAGAGTAAAAAGCGACAGGTCGATAGCCGCAGGTGCAGACGGACAGATGTGATACATATTATGTATATATATAATAACTACGGAAGTGTATGTTTTGATTTCGTTACATTTCATAAACTGGTTTTTGATGCGGTCATATGAATTGAATTTGTGGATAAAAATGAGATGAGGTTAAGCATTTTTATTGAATTGAGAAGAAGATGGGTGGCTGTTTAAGTTTTTTAATATTAAATGAAAAAGTATAGTTAAAATGTAAGGAAAAAGCAGCCTAATCTTCTTTTTTTGTGATTTAAGAGTACCGCCTTTAATAAAAATAATAATAAACCTTGCCTTAAAGCTTTCATAGATGTTATAAAAAATAATATTAGCTTTCTTTCCTCCATACTATCGCTTCTATATATATATACCTAATCAATTGATTAGGTATGTATTTAATAGGTATGTATTTAATAGTTTGATTAGGTATGTATTTAATAGGTAGGCTTTAATTACTTAGCCAAAGCACACCGACTTCGAAAATATTTGATTAGGTATGTATAGTAAATGAAAACTACCAATCGGTTATTTTTTACTTTTTAGTGCTTTTGTTTGAAGTCGGTTTTTATTTTTTTGTTAAAAAGTTTTTGTTTTTCCCTTTTTAGTGTTGACAGTAGTAGCAAAGTAAGAATTCTAACGTGTTAGGCTTGTCAAATCAAAGAAAATAAGCCCAAACTCAAATTATCTACTATTAGTCGTTGAAGAGTTCCACCTATCCTTACCATCAGATCAGGTCAACAATATCGAACCACTGTACTATCAACGGAAATAGAAACACTTGCAAAGTTTCAAGTCAATATGACAATTAGAAGTAGGTTAAATTCATCATTAGCTATTTTGCCACCCTTAGGGGTAGTATTTTTTTTTAAATTTAAATGGGACCAATCTGGAAATATACACTTTCAAACAACACAAAGATTGTTCAAATCGGTTAATAAGTGACGAAGTTCTGAGGTAACAAACATAAAAAAAAAATACAGTCGAATTGAGAACCTTCTCCTTTTTGAAGTCGGTTGAAAAGAAGCTTATGGTACTAATGCCCATAAAGTACATATCTAATATTAAAAGTATGTTTTATACTTTCAAAATGTTCTTATAAATATTTGCGATCTATGACCTTTCGTATACATAATATTTATTTGTATGTATGTGTTTGTATGTTTTTTATACGACGGGAAAGGTTTGGATGAAATTTAGTACACAGATGAACCTTATACATAGTCCCCATACATAGTCTTTCTCATCATCATAATATTTTTGTCACGTACAGAAATCGAACCTATACCAATTTAACATCAAACATCACCAAATTAAGTAAAACAGATCGATGAAAAGCATTCTAAGTTAATTAATAAATTTATGAGGTCCAAGAGACGACCATTTACTGGACCATTAATTATTGTAGCATTTCGAGGATTTCCTTCGGGATGGTTAATTGCACGCGATAAAATCTTTTTCTTGTTACTTTGCTTACACTATTTTTCCTATATTGTTTTTTCTCATGATCAAAAGAGGCGAAATAAACTCGACAAACTCTAATATAAATGGACAGTAACTAATTAAGTTAGTGCGTATTACTAGCTTGTCTCTGTTTCATATAAAACAGTACTATCTATATTGATTTAACTGTTTTCGGAGAAACACGATATATGAGTTTTTATACGAATTCTAGGTACCAACATTTTGTTTTAAAACAACGTTTCCGAAAATTGAAAATTGTAAAATTTATAGTCTAGTATATTAACAACTAAGCAAGTTTAGATTTTTTATTGAAAGTTGAAAGAAAAATTTTCATAAAGACATTGTATTAGCTTTTTATTATTATTATTATTGAAGTTATACTTTTTTTTGGCACGTATGGAAAAAATTATGACAGTAATTTTTTTACAATGCGCGCGCACACCGACAGACAAAAAGCGACATGATGAAGTTTGGTGCATTCCTTTTACAAACAGAGAGTTGTGACATACGGGATAAAATCTTTAGCTATTTTTGTTCTGTAACGCCAAACATGTATTATTTAAAAAAATAATAATTTAACCCATAAGTAGATAATCTAGGTAAAAATCATATTATAGTAAAAAAAAATCTTAAATTATAAAAATATAAAAATTTATTTAAAGAATAAATTTTTATATATTACGTGCATACATAAATAAACGCACACGTTTTTTTTTGTTCTGTGGCTTTTAGGTGTGCCAGTTGGGCACAGTTAGGCACCAATACCACGTATAGCTTAGTTTTAAATGTACTGTAAAATACGTAATTTTACAATCGAATTAAAAAACATTATATTAAAATGACAAATTGAAGCGTAATGTAATAGAATTAAAATATGTCATTGTCATACAATTTTTATATTTCTATTCTTCAACGACTGTAGTATGACATCTAGTGTAAGCCACCAGAATCGAACTTGTTACCCTGAACAATGGTCAATCCAAAATATAGCACGTAAGTAATCAAATCCTCATTAATTACATATAGAGCCATGGGGGACAGCACTAGTCGGTTGTAACTGCATTAAACCGGATAATAAAGTGAGTTATATCTGGATCGAACCAGTGTTTAACATAATTTATTACAATAAATAGGTGTTCTGCTAATTGAAATATTAATGAGTACACTGTGCAAAAGCTTTGTAATCTATTGAAAAGTGTTGTTAATTTAATTGATTTTGAGTATATGTATCGTTTTAGGGTTCCTACTGCCTTGAAAACCTCGAATTAAAAGAGTAGTACTGAACCCTTTACAACTTTCCATACATCTATATTAATATTATAAATATAAATGATTGTGAAGATGGATGGATGTTTGTTTCTCTTTCACGCCAGAACGGCTGAACGGATTTGGATGAAATTTGGCACAAAGATAGATTATAGTGTGGAATAGCACATAGGTATTTTCGCGATTTTTAAACATTCGAAACTTCGGAAACCAAAAATGAAAATGAATCCACTGAAAAATTCGAAAACAAAGTTTTATTGAAAATGTCAAACATTCACGTAAATCTAATAAACCATTATTAGCCTCCCGCACTGCACACAAACCCAATCAAACTTTTAATTGTGAATATATTTGCCCTCGAGTTTCATATTAACTTATTCGTTTCCGTACTTTTTCCTCGGGTCTCTCAGTAACGGGAACTAAAGATTCTTCTGTCACTTATACAAATAATTTAGTTTGTCAACTTGCAATAAGCGACATTATCAAGAAACATAGATTATAAAAACGGTTTTGATTATTTTTTTCTTTTAAATTTTTGTATCGAGAGTCATTTTACTCTAAGGTCCAATAAACGTATAATACGTGGTTCTTTGACAATAATATATGACAGGTACTATATATTGTTACCCTAGGTCCTAGCTCAAGGGATTCCCTCGATGTGTGTTCACCGTATCATAGTTGAGGGGCTCATTAGCGTCTGGCGATCCAGGCAGACGCGAAGCCAAGAGGTATACTGGGAAGCGGTGAGTTCTTCCTTATACTTATCTGATAGCAGATTGGACCGTGAGAGGAACACCCTGGTTGTTGTCGTGGTTGAGTGCGCAAGTGATCCTGCGATGCCCCATTAAGACGGGGGAAGGTTCCGTTGGCGTTTAGTAGGTATTACTTCCTTTTTTAGCAGGTGAGTCATTGACCACATGTATATTGTATATATATGTAGGTAGAACCTAAGCGTAAATGCGTTTCCCAACGTTAAAAAAAAGAAGATGGTTAAAAGTTAATACTCTCCTTCTAACTTTCTCTCCTCTCTCTCTCTCTTTCCTTAGAAATATTTTGTTTTCACTATTATAGTACAGAAGAGTTGACGAAATTAAAGTTCAATCGTCATCGCTAATAGATATAAAATTAAAATATAAAAATATTAAATTAAGTTCCAACATGTGTGTTATTTTTGTAGTTTAGTCAGTTTTACTGGCTAAGAATTTGATTATTTTTGTGCATATTTTATAAATAATTAAATTTCTATAATCGTTTTTTCTGATATAAAACTAAAATATGTATATAGATAAAACATATATTATAGGCTAAGCAGTGGTAGCCCAGTGGTAACGCGCACACTTGGGAAACCGAGTGAAGCGGGTTGAGCTCCCGGGTCTCATACCTCTGAAATTTTCATGTATGAATTATTTCCAATATAATTACTTGTTAATACGGTGAAAGAGAACGAACTCGTGAGACCTACATGTCTGAGAGAACCTAGCAAATTTTAGAAAGACATCTATAGTCCGCCAACCCGCCTTTGGCCAGCGTGGTGGACTATGGCCTGATCCCCCTCGTATTTGAAGGGAGTGCAACACTAAAGATGATTCACAAACGCAAATATATCATTTCCATATTATATTTCTTAGTTTGCGCGATAGTGTTTGTACAAAGCTGTTTCGGCAACCCCACTATAATGGTTTCAGGCAAAGTACTTAGAAAATTATTAATTAGTATCTACGTTACTATAATTACTATAACTTATCTCTCTGTCATTCTGTCCGTAAACACTTGAACAATATATATCTATATGGCTAGTAAAAATTCAATATTATAAGAAATTGAGTCCACATCCGCTAATAAACATAATGTAAATAATGAAAACTAGTGGCGCGTGTCAGTAAACAGCTATGAAACCAGTCTTTAGGTATTTTTTTATAATTATCCCACGGGAATGTATTTACCGATTATAATATAAAGATAATATTATGTTAGAAATAAAATTATACGTCTGCACAACCGTAAGTCTTAGGTTCGAGTTCTGGGTTGGGTCAAAAATAGTTATTGGGTTTTTGTGTAAAGAAATTCTAAGTAACAGCCTGAAGTTGGGAAGTTGGTGATGTTCCACAAACGTGCCTCAGAGAGCACGTAAGATGTCGGTCCTACACCTTAATTCTCACTGGTCGTGTCGTCTCACCGGAGTATGAGGTGACAGGAATAGAGAGTGCACTTGTGTTTTGAGCGTACTTGTGTACTATAATATCTCCTGCGCAGATGGCTATCTCAGTGAGATTGGCCGTCGTGGCCGAAATCGATCAAGAGGACCTCATTATTATTATTTTGTTAAAACGTTCAACTCATTTTAATTACTCAAAAAAAGCGAAACTTTAAAAAATACCTGATCAAATTGCAAGTTCATTTTTGAAGAGCTTTCCAATACACACGCAAAATACTGTACAAGGAAGAGTAGCTGTTTAAAAAACCGACGAAAAATATTCGTTGCATATTAAGCGAGATCTCTTTCTGATGGGAACATGCAAAATTTTCTAATATATGTAGGTCTAAAAATGTGTGTTTTTACTTTTAAGGTCAAGTTTTTTTATTTACATCTGAATATATACATATTACATAGGTAAAGCAAGTGTGAATTAGACTCGTGCAAAGAAAGACTTCTCGATTATGGGATTTTAAAGGAATTTTATATGAGAGACCCCGTTTCCCTACAGTATTGTAGAATAGTATTGTATTGTAGAATAGTATTGTATAATTGTTTCACAATTTTAGGCTCAAAAGTTTTGACTATCATGTAATAAATATACGAGGATGTTATCTATTTAAACAAGCAATTCTTGTATATATAGGTATGATCTGAATCTCGGAAACGGCTCCAGCGATTTTCATGAAATTTAGTATGCAGGGAGTTTCGGGGGCGAAAAATCGATCTAGATTAGTGTTATGTCGGAGAAAACGTGTGTTTTCGAGTTTTCATGTAGTTTTTTTTTGCATTATTCCACGCAAAATATGTTCGGTAATTTGCACGCTCAGGCATAAGAATCGTAGTCAAGTGGCTAAGGTGCAAGATCAATAATCACAGGTGTTCAGGTTCGAATCTCGGTCGCATACAAAGTTTTTACTTTTTTTAAAAAAAAAGAAAGAAAGTTGTACTTTAGGCCAAACACTCCGAGCGAAGCTGTATATTTAATATGTTATGTTACGTACGTTTTAACGGTTAGTATAGAATAGATAGACTATAATATTATATGATATGTAGCCTATATCCTTTATAATATTAGTTATTTAATATATTGTACATTATACAAACTGCAGTATATGAATAAAATGACCACAACACACAACACGAGTTTGTGCTAATAGCGTTGAAGTTCCGTCCACTTCCTGTCTCCATCAACAAATCAACTCGCTGATAAATAATTTTATTGCCATTTTAATCTATACATATAATAAAACTGTAACTAAATCGAATTTGTACATTAAATATTTTTGGAAAATCTTATTGAAGATAATTATTATCGATACAGAGGCCGAATTTATAGTTTTTAGTATTCTTGTCTGTCTGTTTGTCTGTGACGGGAAAACCACTGGTCAGATTTTGTTAAAATTTCGTATTATGATAGCTGGTTATCTGGGTCAATATATAGGATACTTTTTACTGCGGGAAAATATCTCATCTTTGAGAAATCTGTACTAAACGCTAAATCATATAAAGTTTCAAATTGATATGATATTTAGAAAAAGTCAAATACAATATTCATTTTATAATAAGTTACAATAAAGTTATGTTCCTGATTGTAAAATTTTTTTTGTGAATAATTATCTTTTTTTAGAAAAGATACCTTAATAGATAAACTTAAAACAAAACCTTATCTAAATACAAAATTTGATCCAAATCGCTAGAGCCGTTTCCCAGATACACGCACATGGATTAAAATACTCATATGTATATACAAGAATTGCTCATTTAATATTATAATATAAGTTAATAAAAAAAAAATTTATGCCTCAATGAAACATGGCCCTTAAAATTAGCTATTTAAAATTAGACTTCACTTATTTACGCCCCGTTACTGGGTCACATAGCTCTATGTATAAACATAATGAACTAGTGATTTACCCTCGCTTCGTTTGGGCTCGTCCTTGAGTGCCTTCTGTGTTTATAACAATATATACAGGTAGCCAACATTTACTAGATTTTATTATAAAACTATCATTTCGGATTTATACTATTTTATTGATACGAACCGTACATTTTTCCGGAATAAAAAGTAGCCTATTTATTATTCTGATGTATGAACTATATTACTGTAAAGTTTCATTAAAATCCATTAAGTAGTTTTGTTTATTAAGCTGTATAAGTTACTATAGCTTTTTAACTATCCCATAGGGATTCTTTAATTTTTCAGGATAAAAATTATCTTAAATATTTACCGGGGTTATAAGGTACCACCATGCAAAATTTCATTTAAATCGGTCCAACAGTTTCGGAGATTAGCCCGTGCAAACAGACAAACAGATAAATAAACAGAGAAAAAATTGTTGAAAGAAATCTGGATTTGTTCTATTTCTCTTCTTACATCCCCTGACTCGGTTTTTAGCATTTTTTTTCTATGTACTACTACCAGAAATTCGACCTCTACGGTTTTATTATATATTATATAGATAGATAAGGCACCTACAGGCTACATGTCGAAACATTTAATTTAATTCCATTGTTTATTCTGGCAAAATATATTAAATATGAAGTTAGTATAGTATCGCTGTAACACTTCCCGTCCGAAAAGGCACGAAAGTCCCTTCGGAAGTGGCTCACCGAAATACAAATGAGTACGTGATGTGTGCTATTTAAATGAACTTTAGATCTTATTAGACATGTTCGAAATTAAAGGTGTTTGGCCGACTTCAAAATAACAGGAATACTCGTTTCGGGTGTTTTTTTTAATGGGCATAATAAACTTATTAAAAAAAAATTAAGAGTGGTTCTATATGAATATAACAATTTTCTTCAAAATGATCTTAAAAAACCCTATTTTAGTTGAAAAGAATGTATATTTTACAGTTCAATTCATAGTGTATTGAAAGTTGTAGGTTCGATTTAACACGTGGTAAACGTCTGTATCGAATGCAGAAGCTTATCGCAGTTTTCTAGAGATACTACTATTAACAACATTAGACAGTTTCACTCAAGTTATAATATTTCCATGTTTATGATATATTAATGACTCACCCTCACTTCCCTCGCGTTAGTCCCTGGGTACGTTTTAACGGTTAGTATAGAATAATATGTCATTCTCAATACACGGGCTATCATTAGATAAATTATGTATTATATTATTAGCAAACATAATTTTTCAAATCGGATTCGTAGTTCCTGAGATTATGCCGTTGAAACAAACAAACAAACTCTGCCTTTTAATAATATTAGTATATATTCAGACTTCAGTTTGCTGTATCTATATAGATGAAATTATCTATCTATAGGAGATAGATTGTAATTGAGATTATATTTTAATTAAATAGAAATTTGAGTTTAAAATTATTTTTTAAGTAATTATTTTACCCGTAATTTTTTTTTTGCAGTTACAAAAAAACTGACTGCATGAAAAACAAACTAACAAGATGAGTACAACTTCATAAATGGCCATAGTACCGTGCAGTCGGAGACAAACACACTTAACAAGATTCGCAGCAAGCTTAAAACATGTATGTATTACACTGTCGATATTTTTTTTAATTTTATATATATATATATATATATATATATATATATATATATATATATATATATATATATATATATTATTTACAATCTTTTAATGCTAGCTCGTTACATATTTGGAATTTTATTAAAATGTAATTTCTTATCCTAAATGATTCTTTATTAATTTTGATACTCCAGTCGATCTAACTACATCTATCTAATGGAATCTAACGATATATGAATCATCAAAATCGGTTAAGCCGTTTAATAATTACGAAGGAACATAGGTTAACCCGTCGACATTATGTTTTATGAGGCTTTCCGACCAACACTCCTATCACAACAGCACTATGACACACGTCTAAATATTCACAACAATTAATTATACAAAACACCTCCATTTTCGAATGAAATATGCTTTACATTTGCAGGAAACATGTGTTGAATTCATTTATTGTTATTTCATCTCAGAATTTATTGGTTTAAATATATGTTGAAGTGAAATCAAATGGGTATGACGGCTTTTGTGTCGAGACTAGTGAGGTTTTATGGGTACACTTGGTATTTTACAGCCTTTTGACTTTTTTGGGTATTTTCGGGATATAACGAAATTAAATTCATAAAAACAGTCATTATATTATCGTAGATTAGATGCAAGGTTGAATTTTATTTTAAAAGATTGTATCCCTGTGGATAGTTAGAATAGAGTTAGATTCACAAATGGTAGGGCAAGTCTACACGATCGAGATAAGGCGCAGAAACGACAGCTTAACGTGCTCTCCGACATACAAGTGTGTGGATACCGCTGACTTTCCAACCTCGATCTACTACTGAATATTTCGTGACAGAAAAACCCTCTAACCCCACGATCTATATCCACTAGACCAAGGAGACAGGGACTAGACAGACATACAAACAAATATTATGTAAAAAATAAAAATATACACTAAAATTATGTAGACGACATTGTACAACAATAAATATATAATTAATTACATACTTAGTTACTTTAATTTAAATTTAAATTAAAAACTTTCTCAAAGACAAGTAAGTTTCCTTTGGTTTTTTGTGTTAAAATACGATATTTTGGCCTATTGTAAACCGCTTTAAGATTTGTTTAATCAATAATGCTACATGCAAATATAGTAAAGAAATTATATTCATATAGCTATGAGAATAAGAAAAGTTAGTGTAAATTTTAGTAAAGTGTGAATGAAAAACATAGCTAGTTTTATTCCGTTGCCTAGATATAAGAGTACAAGGCACAAATTCAGGATTGGGGACTTTGCCCCTAGCGGAGTGGGTGGTATTTCTGGATAAGGGACGTGATAGGGAGTCGAAATGTTAAATAAAAATTGTCCGCGAACGTATGAGTAAAAAGTTATTGAGACTTAAAGTTACAACATTTCCATACATTTTCATATATTTCTTTACCACCATTCGGAGTGGGTGGTATTTTTAGATAGGGGAGGTGACAGAGAGTCAAAATATATTAAAAATATTTGGAGGAAACGTACGAGTAAAAAGTTATTGAGACTTACAAGTTATAACATATCTAACACATTTCCATACATTTCTTTACCTAAATAAGTGATTACAACAGATAAACATACCTTTAACGAATAGTACGCATCCTTTTTTATGTACATTACACATTTTCACAACAATTAATGCTTTATTGTATTTAATATTTTAATAATTTCACAACACAAACAAAACGATCTTACATTTTGACAAAAGCAAAACTGACACTTTGTTTTATATTACCGCTTAAATGACAACAGATTATATTTGATTATTCGTCATATCTTGGTTAGGTTAGGTTAGAACATTTAAGATTATTTATTTATTATTCCTCATATCTGGGTTAGGTTAGGTTAGAACATTTAAGATTATTTATTTATTATTCCTCATATCTGGGTTAGGTTAGGTTAGAACATTTAAGATTATTTATTTATTATTCCTCATATCTTGGTTAGGTTAGGTTAGAACAGTTGCCACAACGCACGAGCCGAGCGAGCGAAGCGAGCGTGCCGCGGTAGCGGCCGGCGAGTGCCATAAATGACTAGAAAACTAGAAAATTCGAATTTCACGCAAAGTACAAATAAAGACAATCATCTGGAGATTATTTTGACAATTGAAAGTGACGTTTTGACTCCAAGTGTCTAAATGGTAGTAATGTCAAAATAATGTATGGAAATGTTGTAACTTTAAGTCTCAATAAATTTTTACTCATATGTTCGCGGACAATTTTTATTTAACATTTCGACTTCCTATCACGTCCCTTATCCAGAAATACCACCCACTCCGCTAGGGGCAGAGTCCCCAATCCTAAATCGCAGCCGAGTACAAATCCATCTCTTTGTGAAGTGCATAGAGATTAGAGGCACAATATGTTCTACCAGATAAATATTATTTCAAAAATATATTTTAGTACTACTTCTAGCTTGCGACTCTGCTCGCTAAATTAAAAAAGTTTTAAATTAACATTATTCTTCTTAATAGTATCTTCAGTCTCTTCTCAGCAATCTTCTTAAATCTCTTACCCAGGACATAGGCTTCTCTTGAAGGTTTCCAAGGCTCCTGGTCTTTTGCATCCTGCTGGTCTCTCCATACTTCGTCTTCTCGACCCCACGTGGCGTGGTAGTAAGCGGGGCACGTTCATTTTGCGAACAATGTGCCCCGCTTACTGCCACTATAGAGATTCGGCAAACTATGTCAATGACTTCAATCCTTTTGCGTATCTCCTCATTTCTAATTCAATCTCGCAGATAAACTTCAAGCAAAGCGCTCTACGAAGCTCTCCTGTGACCTTGAGCTTTCTTGTGGATTCCATGGTTTGTAATAGTTTATTAGTGTGATTAAATTGACAATTGTTAGTATAGTTTCCGTAGTGTAGCGGTTATCACGTGTGCTTCACACGCACAAGGTCCCCGGTTCGATCCCGGGCGGAAACATGTTTTTGTTTAATTTTTATATGTAATAATATACATACTATGTGTTTTGAATGTTTAGATTGCGATAAATCTTTAGATTTTTAAGTTAAAACTAACATGTACTAAATATTACTGGTTGTAGTCCGAATTGTTCTGTTATCATCGTCAATTTCGAACTTTAACGTAACGTAGTCTGACCTAACCAAACCAAATCATTACTAAAACCCGAAAAATTGTTTCTTTTTTATAAAATCCTTACTTTTACCAACTTATGTTGGTAAATCATAAGTAAATTAAAAGATTATCCTATACATAGACGTTTACAGTAACAGATACGATAGTATAAAAACAAACATTTATAGGAAGAATCGAAACCATCATCAACATAAACACAGCTAACAAAACAGACGATATTACACGTATAACAATATAATTTTAATTTTTTTTTAAAGGGGCAAAAGCACTTTCAAAATGATCTCTTAAAAAACATAAAGTTACTATACACGCTTGTGGCATTCTTCAATCCACAATGCATTGGAGCCGTCAGCTGCTAACAATACACCGCCACCGGTTACGTACACTATCTGCCAAAATAAAACATAAATTAGCTCACATTTTAGAGTAAAGTAAATTTTAAGTTTCAAAGAAATTTTATAGGAATTTTTCTGTATTTTGTTAAATAAATTGAAAGCTTTAATGAAGGTTTAATTTATTTAAAAGTTTATTATCTCTTGATATTGTATTTATTTAGATTTTTAGTGAATAAATATGAAGCTTACCTGAAACCAAAATATCTTTAAAAGATAATACAAAGTAAAGAGTTGAAGCCAGAAATGATGATAATATTGCATTACTAGCAGAACCCGCGGCTACGCCCGCGTTCAATCTACAAAAAAAACTCTTTGACTCTATGTCATAAAGCGACTCACCATCTCTGAGCTCGGGTTCGTCTTCGTCTAATATTGTTCATACAAAAATTCTAAAATTGCGATTAAAAAATGGGGGTGAAAAATACTTGACGACCTATTCTCATAACTGCCAAATATACAAAAACAATCATTAAATACTGTCGTTAAGGAAGAGTGCCGTGATATAATTATATATTAAATTTTAAAAATAGGTATTAATGTTGAAATGCGAAATTACTTATATTACTTTTTAGAATTTTTCACTTTGAGTATTGGATATTATGGAAAGATCAAATGAGATTATTTAAGAAAATTTCCATTCTTTCAATTTAAATTAAAAAATTAAAATCGACGATTCAAAAGTGCTTGTAATGGTTTAATTAAATATAGTACACCTATTTTGATTCTGACTAGAAGGGCAAAAACGATAAACTATAGTTTCCGTTGTTTAGCAGTTATCATGTGTGCTTCACAAGCACGAAGGTCCTCGGTTCGATCTCGGATCTTTGCAAAATTTTGATTTTTGGTTCCCGACGTTTCGAAAGACTGTACAGTAGTCTCTGCCGTAACAATGATTGCTGTAATGCTTCCGAAACGTCGGGAACCAAAAATCAAAATTTTGCGACAAAACCTGAAAAGATATATATTATAATATGTTAATAGTTCTACATCGTAAAAGATTCTAAGTTGTTTCTGCTAAACATCAACTCAGAATTTGCTGTCTCAACACTTAACGTCGATGCAACACAAGCTCTCTCGCATGTTGACATTTGAATTTGAGCTCGCTGGCCTAGTTTTTGTCGCTAACACAATCTTTCAATAGGGTTAAAATACACACTTTTCGATAGTACTTAAACAGCTTTATTGTGCTATTTATTAAAGTGAAACGAGTGTATGAAGTATTCCTGTTTTTATTTATGATATGTAGGTAGGTTTCTACAGCCTATGGCGTAAAAGTATTTTTTTCCTTAAAAATTAAATCTTGTTAAAAAAAGCTTCTTTTTTTCTGATTAATAATGTAGCTGAGAAGTACCATTGATCATCTTCCATCTCCATCATCAGACCATGATGCCTTATTATTGCATAATTACACAAGCAAAGCTTAAAAGCTTTCGGCAACACCTCTGGCTCAGTTTGTAGGGACCCTACTTGCTGTGCCAGCGGTCGCGGGCTGGAGTCCCGCTGGGGGCATTCATTTGTGTGAAAGGCACAAATGTTTGTACTCCAGTCATATTTTTAATATGTTTGTATTTAACACGTAAAAGTTTTTCACCTTAAAAATAAAAACTTGTTAAGAAAAAGACTTTTTTATTCTAACATTGGACGTCTTCTGGTTCCATCAACAGACCATGATGCCAAATTATTGGATTGTCATTTGTTAGCAGTAATTACTAAGCGAAGCTTAATCTCTCCACGACCGCGGACACGCCGGCGTGTCAGTTAACAATAGATATCTTAGAATTTTAATTAATTTCTTAGAAATTTACCTGGAGGTGTTAAAAGCTTATAGGAATACGTCGTTGTAAGCTATCGCCCTCAATTTATAGAGATAAAATTGAAAAAATAAATAGGTCACTATATTTTCTAATATGCTATGAAAAATACTCATATCTACAGATAATATATTTTTATTACTAGCTTTTCTCAAAGGTTTCATATCAAAAATTCATTATTCCACTTTATATGGTATCGTAAAACAGAGATTCGAGCTTCGCTTTGAAATGAAACTTAACTAAGGTATGGCCTATACTGTAGAAGAAGTTTCATTGCAATTCTTGCAGTCATTCGCACATAATATTAGCGAATAGATTAGACATACATTCAAAAATCTAGAAAACGTATTCCTATGTAGTTCGTTTAAACTATCCATTTCACAATATGAGTTTTCGATTTAATATTTCACAATTAACAAAGATAGAAATCGAACCTACGATAACCAAAGTAATATTATGAAGTATTTGAAAAATACGTAAAATTATATACTTTTTTCTGCACGCATATGCTTTTACCATCTGTTTCGTAGCAGTGAAAAGGAGTTTCGCAGCACGACGCACGTCTTTTACAGCTTACTTATACACTTCTTTATATCAATACATTTACTTAATCAGTTTAGAGAAAAACGCAGCAATGGTTGCTACCTTAGTTTCTAAATATACATTGATACTTTGAAAATATTTGTTGTGAAATTATGTTAGCCTGATAATTTTGTAAATGCGAAAGTTTGTATGTTCGTTTGTTACCCCATAACTCTGAAATGGCTGGACGGATTTGGATAAAATTTTGTACATAGATAGTCTAGGACCTGGACTAATACATAGGTTAATGTTAGATACTCAGTGAGATAGGCAGGATAGATAATATATGTATAGTATAGAATAAAAAAAGATGTATGGTGCAGACAGATTTTAGTCGACACAAATTATTATCAACATTGCGGATTCGAACCTGTGATCTACATTAACGGTGCTAGTCATAACAATCACATCTCAATCTCATTTTAAAACCTTATTAACGGAATTTGGTCCAGTCGTACAGACTACAGTTACTGAAGTAGAGTAAGAAAAAAATAATTGATTCATACCTAGGTAATATCTAGATTACTAACATCTTAATAAAAAAAAAAACAAATTTACTTTTAATACTTACGAGTGTGTGTGAAACAAAAACTATATCAATTTTTACGTACTTCTGACCACTATAAGATACGTCTGTGCCGTCATGGGAGGGTCACACAGTGTCTACCGACTGTGACGACTGGGGTTAAGTTAAGATAACGTATATAGGGTGGTAAAAATTCTGCATCTTAAGACGCTTATAAATGTATGTAACCAATTTCAAATATGATTAATTGATTGTTTAAAACTTTTATTCGCTATCCTGCGGTAATCATTTCTTTTCCCTTGATGCAAATTAGCTAGGGACTTTATTTAGATCACCCATTTCCAAGATTAGTAAATATAATCAGACGAACAGATAATATGTTTAAGTTGGTAAATAAATAACCATATGAATTCAGTAATAAGGGTTTTCCATATTGAAGTCGTAGACTAACACTTTAATTTTATAATTTTGTAGATTAACTAGTGTGCTGTCACTACATTAGGATTTCAAGTGCACTCTTGTATGCTTCAGTATCTTTTGTGCGTGTCTCGATGTTCACTATCACTGTAAAACGGCTGTATGGATTTCGATGAAATTTAGTACACAGATAGTCTGGAGTAATGTATAGATTACTATTAGACCTCTAGAGATGCACTAGAGTGAAGCGAGGGTAAAATGCTAGTGTTCATATGTAATCGTTAAATGATGATCATTAGATCATTAAAGTATTGTAATATGTTATGCAAGGAGTATGTAAACTTTTTAAAACTATTCTGAGTAACAAAGTATTGTAGGGAAGTAACCAAACAGAAATATATATTTTTAATTTTCAAACAAATAATAGCAGCCTGTATATTCATAAGTGAAGACACCTAACCGCAGGGTTTGAACCTATGAACAATCTCATTCATACGCCGTGGGAAGATTGTAATTATAGACGTGTTTTACATTTACGCCTATAAAACTCAAGTGGCTTAGTTTCTTAATATTTTTTAAAAGATTAAAAAAATGTTGTTATCTTTAATACGATAATTTTGTTAATTAATTATAATTTACCTCAGTTTGTTTGTAAAGTGGGGACGCCATATTGAAAACATTAGACATTAAAATTATTTATACGTTGTGATTTTACTTTAAAATTGATAATAAGTGTGGTATTTGGAAGTGTTTTAAAGGCCACAAATGTACTAAAATACTATTTCGTATAAAATTCTTCGTTTTACTCTTTGTACTTCAAACTTCAAATATTCCTGATGCTGATAATTTCTGTAAAAAATGAATTAAAACCTATACTATAATAAAACTGTAGAGGTCAAATGTCTGTACATAGAAAAAAAGTGCTAAAAACCCAGTCAGGGGGATGTAAGAAAAGAAATAGAACAAATCCAGGTACTTCCACATTCTTTTGTTTCTTCGGGCTAATCTCCAAAACTATTGAATTTTTGCATGATGGTACCTTATATCCCCGGTCAATATCTTACATACTTTTCATCTCGGAAATTTAAAGAGTTCCCGTGGGATAGTTAAAAAACTACAGTAACTTATACTGCTTAGTACACATAAGCTATTGACTGAATTTTAATGAAACTTTACAATAATATAGTTCATACACTACAATAACAAATAGGCTACTTTTCATCCCGGAAAAAGTGTTCGGTTTCCGTGCAATAAATTTGTTTTTGCTTGTTTTTGTGTGTTTGTTAAAAAATAATAAAGCTGGTATACGTTGTATGTATGATATTCTTATCTATACTAATATTATAAAGAGGCAGAGTTTGTTTGTTTGTTTGTTTGTTTGTTTGTTTGTTTGTTTGTTTGTTTGTTTGTTTGTTTGTTTGTTTGTTTGTTTGTTTGTTTGTTTGTTTGTTTGTTTGTTTGTTTGTTTGTTTGTTTGTTTGTTTGTTTGTTTGTTTGTTTGTTTGTTTGTTTGTTTGTTTGTTTGTTTGTTTGTTTGTTTGTTTGAACGCGCTTATTTCAGGAACTACTAACCCGATTTCAAAAATTCTTTATGCATTAAATAGCCCATTTATTGAGGAAGGCTATAGGCTATATATGTACATAAATCATATAATGTATATTCTATCAATTCCATAGTAACCGTTAAAACTTACCCAGGGACAGACCCGAGCGAAGCGAGGGTGAGTCGCTAGTCATTTTAAAATATATTAACTATTGTACAATTAAAAAAAATTTGAAACACAAATAATATCGAAAGTATACTACTATATATAAAAAATACATTAATTTTAGCTTAGTTTTGGCGTGAAAGAAAGCCAAATAAACAAACATACCTACATTTACATTAAAAATATAAATATAGATTTGATACTTTGTGACTTTATTATACGTATAGAATATATTTAATTTTTGTATACCTAAGTGAAAAATCCTTTCACTGAACTAACTTTGCAAGCAAAATATTTGTATGGTTCATGCAATAACAACCAAGAACATATTAATCATTTTAATTATACTACTAACGATTTTCCCACGTCTTATAACTTCTATCGCAATGTTGCGAGGCTTCATTAACTTCATTTGCATGAAAGAATATATTCGATTTGTTTTAAAGTGGATAATGTGTATAGAACTTGATTTTAACAGAAACGCTGTCAAATGCAAGGGTTGTCAAAAGTAGCAGCTTTTATTGTGAACGGCCTAGAAGTAAAAGTTTAGACTATAGACACGTTTGGCTCTGTTTGTACTTTGTAGTGACCCTACTTGCTGTGCCAGCGGTCGTGGGTTCGAGTCCCGCTGGGGGCATTCATTTGTGTGACGAATGTTTGTACTCCAGTTATGGGTGTTTATATTTATGATATGTATGTATAGAGATAGATTTGTTTTGTTTCTCACAAAGTTAGTTAACTTTTAAAACGTACCTAGGAACGGACCCGAGTGAAGCGAGGTTGAGTCGCTAGATTAATGATCGTCTTCTTCGTGTCTTTTCCATTCCTCGTGACATTGGCGAAGTAAGTTGTGCTTCACTGGCACGCTTTGAAGCCATTAATAAGAGAATTGAATGATGCTTGGTATGAAGAATTTCTTGACAGGAAACCCCAATATCTGTACAGTTAGCACGATCCGGGACTCGAATCTGCGATCGCACAAACAAATATATGTAGGTATGTATGTTTTACGCACATATTGTTAAAAGTGTGTCAAAAAATTAAATTTCTCTCCAAAACCCTTTAATGTAATAGAAAAATAACGTGACGATATTTAAATATGTTTAATTTTTCTATGGGAAGTACAGAAGAAAACGATAAGTTTATACAGTGTTATGCTAAAAACTTTTTTATTACAAAACACTTGGTTCTTTCTCATAATAAAGTATGCTTTGAAATAGAAACTAATGGGTTCCCTACGTCATACAGTGATTTATAAAAAATATATATGTTAATTGTGTGTTTATTTAAATTTCTTTGTAACTATTACCTGTAACTAAAATATTATATGAATATCCTATTTAAATATATTACTTCGCCAAGAAAAAGGATTTATACTATACCTAAACACACCAATCCTAAAATCTACACATATAATAAAACCCTGAGTCGTATCTGTAGGTAGGTATATTAAATATTTAAAAAAATATCTTATTTAAATAGTGATTATTATCGATACAGAGGCCGAATCTAAAGTTTTTAGAATTTCTGTCTGTCTGGGAACGCATTACAAAAAAAACCAATGAACAGATTTTAATGAGGTATGATGATAGCTGGTTATCCGACTCAACATATAAGATAGTTTATACTGCGGGAAAATATCTCGTCTCTGAGAAACCTAGTAGTAGCTACTAGTAGCGAGGGTGAGTCGCTAGTATATTATATATATATATATATATATATATATATATATATATATATATATATATATATATATATATTTATATATATATATTTATATTTATATTTATATTTATATAGTATATATGTTTGTTATCTATGGACACTTTTACCATTTAGACGTTTACACAAAATACACAATTTTCACAAAAACATAATAAAAACTTATTTTTTATTTAAAGTACAGTCATTACGGCTAAAAGAATACACTCCTGATAATATGGGACAAAAAAGTGACCTACGTCACTCTCCGAGGACTCTGACCCATAAATTATCTATGCAAAACATAAAGGCAATTATTGTATATATAATATACATATATAAATTTATTTTGTGTCTCTCGGAAAAGGCTCTAATAATTTGGATCAAATTTTATATTTATTAAGGCTTGCTTTTAAATTATCTACAAAGATACCTATGTGTCTTTTCCGAGAAAAAACGTAATTATTATAGTTATTTTTAGAATAGCTAGTAATTGCCAACAGTTTCGACTTGTAAAGTGTTTCCCATTCATTTTTAACTAAATTGATAACACGTTTGGCTCAGTTTTTAATGACCCTACATGCTGTGCCTGCGGTCGCGGTTCGAGTCCCGCTGGGGGCATTCATTTGTGTGATGAGCACGAATGTTTGTACTCCAGTCACGGGTGTCAATATTTATAATACTTATGTGTTATGTATATATTTTAATGATACATGTATATAAATCTCACAAATAGAGCTATGTTTTTAAAATAGACGAAAAATCTCTCTAAATCTTGTTGTAAAGTACAACAAGTATTGGCCGTTTGAAAAAATAAGCACTACCATAACTTCACGCCATAGTGTCAGTGAATGTACTAGAAAGAAATTTGATCGAAATCAGCTGTTTTCGAATCAAAGTGTATACATACAAAATTCCGCATTTTAGAATCGAATTTAAAGATCAAATATAGTACCTATATGAAAAGAAAAGATTGTTTATACTATCTTTTGTATTTTTTTAGGTGTTTAGATATAGTTAAAAGCTGAACAGATGCAACTATATTATAAAGTCGCCCCCCGGCACATGCCAGCGACAGGTGTTATCCAGGTTGAAACATCGGAGTAAAACGTAAAACGCGAGAAAGTATTCTTAATGTACTCAAATATTAATAATATATACATAACTAGCAGTGCCCGCGGCTTCGCCCGCGTCCAACCTTCTGATCGCTAACAAAATTCACAGGATCATCCTGGGCTTATCTGAAGATTACCTGAAAATTTCATCAAAACGCTCCAGCTGTTTTGGAGTCCATAGGAAACATACACACACATATCGATTTTTATTTTATTTAATCAACAATTTAAATTTCTTTATTGCTCGGAAAATGGAGTCTTTTATGAAAATTTAGTGACATACCGACTGCAGCGCCACCTACCGGATCCATTTGTGAATTCAAACATTGCAGGGACCCACTCGAACATATACAAAAAATATCATTAAAATCGTCCCTGCCGTTTAGGAGATGATCAGTGGCACACCAACTGAAGCGTCACCTACTGGGTCCATTTGTATCTTCAAACCATCCAGGAGCCCATTGAAATATACACACAAATTTTAATCGAAATCGGTCCAGTCTTTTAGGAGGAGTAGATTAACACACGTACAGAAGAATTACATATGTTGATATTACTCCGAAGGCAGTGGTAACCCAGTGGTGATGCACTCGCTTGGGAAACCGAGTGAAGCGGGTTCAAATCCCGGATTTCGCACTTCTGACCCGCCACCACCGCCTCGCCCTTGGGCAGCGTGGTGGACTATGGCCTGATCCCCCTCGTATTCAAGGGACGTTCGTGCCCAGCAGGTGGACGTTAACGAAGGGCTGAATACAATACATACTTTACCGATTTAAAAAAATAAGCAAAAATTTATTTCTTACAGGAATCTTAAGTTAAAAATAAACTCAATTTAAATCACTGTTATTATTGTTGGTTCACTTGCTATGTATCTCAAGAGTATTGTATTGAATTCTGCATTCTTGGAATGAAGGAAGTGTCCACCATATTAGATATAATGAGAAGCTTTTGTAATTGCTTTCGTTTCCCACTCATTAACTGACATTGTAGTTAGTGATTTAATGGGAACGTAATATAAGGATCTATCATTATACAAGGGCTAACTAATTCTAAAGAAAATTGACTATTAATTATTACTTTTCATTAAAAATGTACACTTATTTTAAAGTAACTTAAAATTTTGTTCCACCCTTAAGGGATAACCAGTAACCACCCTTGTGGTAAACCGATTATATTAAAAAAAATCGATTCATAATCTCTGTACCAATAATTCCGTAATACAGCACTTCCCTCGCTTCGTTCAGGTGCTTCCCGAGGTATGCCATAAATAGAAAAAAATAGTTATTAAATGTACCTAGGAGATAGACGGAATATGCTATAGCAAACTTTTCTGTAGGCCTTTTCAAGACCTACGAGTTTCTAGTACATTGTTATGGTTTATCTCTTAAGGTTTAACTAGCGTTAGCCATGTAAATTACTGAGGACGACTGGCCAGAACAAGTTATTGTGTTTTCCCGTTGGAATGAAAGATTTTTCTATAGTAAAAACTAACTTAAATGTTGAGCCAACTAAGAGATTATCAGATTTTTTTAAAATTAGTTCAGCATTTTTTGCGCGAAAGTACAAACAAACAAAAATTTCTAAAATAACTCTTTGTTACTATTTTATTATACGTATACAAGATAGAATTCTAGACTGTAAAGGGTTCGATCGATTGATAGACAACCATTTTATGACTACACGCCTGATAAATTGTAATATTAGAAGATATAATTATTTCATACCAAAAACATTCAAGTATAGAGAAGACATACGTATATATAATTTAACCTCGGAAGGAGCTTGCTTGCTTCCTTCCGGGTTCTTCGAAAGCCGGAATTAAAGTTTTTTTAAAAGCTGACAACAATGTGTTGACGGTTTCCAAACAACTCCCCTTACGTTTCACTTTCAAATGATATACGTCCATTATTGCAATTTACTTTCATTGAAATTCTATGGTCTTTTGACTTTGGACCACTTTTTTATAATTTAACAAGACAATGATTGTGATTGGAAATGCCTATCGTCTACCATTGATATTTGCTATATCAAAGCTAGAAATGCTGGTTTAATATCAAAAAAACTATGGACTATAGAACTTTGATCTATGTAAATTAAATTATTTTTTCTGTGATGCGGTAACAGATAGACAGACAGACAAAAATTCTAAAAACTATAGATTCGGCTTCTGTATCGATAATAATGTCTATTTCAATAAGATTTTCCAAAAAATATTTAATGTACAGATTTGACTCAGTTATAATTTTATTATATGTATAGATTGATATTGTTTCTCTACTGTAAGAGACATTGGTGATTCCAAGAAAATCGTAGTCAGATCAACTTTAATATTTTACAAAAAATTAAGCTGAGCACTTTTGTAATCTTTCTTTCACCAAATAACAAAGTCACCTATACCGTTATCTAGATCCCTAGCTATTTCAGTACCAAAATCTATTAATTTCGGTTTAGCAATTAAGTTGTAAAGAGGTGACAAACATACACACATATTATATTATTAAGGATAAACGCCTACATTCGGTCACTTCGAGTAGTGCTCCCTGATCCATGACGTGAGTCAGTGGGGTCATCACGGTGCGTGGGACAGTTTTTATCGTCTTTTGTTTAGCAATCTCAGGTCTTGCTTTTTGTTAAACGTCTTATGGTGCTTTTTAAGACGTAGTTAGAAAATGTATGGAAAGAAGCGAATAATTGAATGCTTTCTAACTTATGTTTTATGTGAAAGTGATAAAGTGTGGTGTGTACATACATTATTGTATGGTTTATATGATACTAGCGAATCACCCCCGCTTCGCTCAGGTTCGTCCCTAGGTACGTTTTAAAAGTTAATATGCAATACAAATCTTTGAATTCCTAAGCTTTACTGTACAAGCATGTATTATACATACATATAAACCTTCCTCTTGAATCGATCTATCTATCGCTGAAAACTTCATTAAAATCCGTTGGGTAGTTTAAAAGATCTAAGCGAACAAACAGCGAAAGCGACTTCATTTTATACTATGTAATATACATACAGGTATATAACATACAGGTAGTTTTTAGCATTTTTTTTACTAACTGTAGTCTACGTGCTACTTCAGATCCATTGATGTACTAAGTTTCATTTAAATCCTTTCAGCATCTACACAAAGGAGTAACGAACATATACACATATATACATACAACATTTTTCATTTATAATAGGTAGTATTGTGATCATGAATCGTTATCCAGTATGTATGTACGTAATAATTTTATACTGAGGTAGAGGAATCAAGATTACCATAATTATTATACCTACACTATTTTTTAAGTAATTTATAAACTTTCTTTTGTTTGTAGAAATTAACATAGTGAATATTTTTTTCATTTAACACTCCATTTTATATTTAATAAATTATTTAGTTATATTAAAATAAACACTTATGCTTTATAACTTTACGTACTTTTTAAGAAAGGTTTATCGCATTCTTAGTTTTCAACAAACAGAATTATTATCTATATATAAAAATTGATTGTATGTTCCTATGGACCCTATGGACTCCAAAAAGGCTAGAGCGATTTTGATGAAATTTTCAGCCAATCTTTTGTTGAAGTTTAAATGATCAGAAGTATGAAGGCAGACGAAGCCGCGGGTACTGCTAGTATTTAATATAAACTGAATTTACTATAAGTTAATTATTAAGTACCAGTTTGACAGTGAAATTATACTTCTCTTTTCAGAAGTCGGATATAAATGCATTTCAATTCATCAAGATATCCTTTAAAATGTATCATATTAAGTGGGTCGGAGGGTTAGACAGTCGGTGTGGGAAAGAGACAGGTACACGCCACCTGCGCGCGCGCAGTGCACTTGCCTTCTTCGTTTTTGGGGTTCATTCATTGGAGCTATAAACATGAATGTGTATAACATCTTCTAGACCGACTTCAAAAATGGAGATGTTATTCAATGTTAGTTTTTTGTTGTTTTTTTTGTTACGCGATACCTTCACTAATTTGAAGTGATCATGGTCATTTAAAAAGATATTCTTCATTTCACGAAATAATTTCAAATCTAATGTAAATATAGCTTTTTAAGCCAGTGTAGCTTTAAATTTTTAAATTAATAATATCACAATAGTATCATCATAAACTGTCCATCTGTTTTAATATGAACCCGTATAGAAAAAATAAGATATTTGTCATATATTGTCAGACAGAACCAATATTTTTTTAATATACATAACAATTTTATGTAATTTCTGTGGGCGCGTAAAATGAGTCGTATCATTATAGTAACTTGTTTTGTTGTAGAAGTAATTGTTAGGTGAGGCGTGTTCCTTTCTAAAATAAAGAAATACTAGTAGGTTATATTGTACAGAGCTCGTTTAGTAAATGACAGGCACTGTTTATTAAGAAGAATTTCACGGGTTCGATTCCTGTACAAAAAGTTAATTTTACCTTAGCATAGTGTATACATTAATTGTTTTTGTTTAGTTGTGACGTATGAAACAGGTTAGTATTTTATGTATTTATGAGTAGAAGTATGTAGGTATGAAGTTGATGCGTGGTTCTATAAGAACCACGCTCGGGTACGCTCCGAGGTGCCTAACAGTAGTTATTCTTAATTTCCATTAGTTTTTTAAGATTCACCGAATTTCTAGAAGATAAATATTTCTATACACGAATTCGCACTCTGAACGTGTACGTAGAAGGAATATACGGTGTAAATACGAAGTTTAAAAACCGTCTTTAACTTAGTTTTAAGGACTTAGTAGAATATCTTTGCGGTATTTCAATACTAGTAATTTTATTTGACTTTTGTTTTAGAAGGACCATTAGAAAGTTTGTCATTGGGTTATTTAAGTGCTTGCAAGTTGAACTGATGACTAAAAGCAGGCATGTAATTTGCTGTCTTTATCAATATGTATAATAAAGATGTATGTAACTCTAGTAGGGTACTGCAGAAGCTTTTTTTAAGGAAATAATATTCTGAGCCTTTTTAGTTCATTTCGTCTTAAAAACTCAGGGCTAATACTGGGACTTCCTTGTCAGAAAGATTCAATAACTAAATTTTGCCTGACTCAGGACTCAAATCTAGAACTTTCAGACATGCTAGCCACTAGTGACTAGACCAACTAGGCAGGCACTATCTATACAAATAAATCAAATTGAAGTGTTTGTGCTCAGTTGGGTGCCATAGGAGAGGCCTATATCAGCAGTGGACGAAAGCAAGCTAAACTGACGAAGATGATGATGATGAAGTGTCTGTTTGTAATGTCAAAATAACAGCTTTTTACTAAATGCATATGAAATTATATACAGTACTTACTCGTATACGAAAAAAAATGTTTGTATATCTGTCCGTTTGTTCTGGCCTATCTATCTAATTGGCATATCGATTGGAAACTTGTGGAAGCCGGATAATAACACAATAATTTGATATATCGAACTGGTCTGATGATGGGCTAAGATGTAATTAGTTACCTCTTAACACGCTTATACATGATTGTTAAAGCGTGTTTCTTCTCTTTTTTAACTTTAATTATTACAGTAAGTAACATTGATATAATTGCATTAGAATTTGAGAGATTGATGATTGTGTCTTAAAATTGAACTACAACTATAAATGCGAATGTTTGTACTTGTATGTATGTTCGTTATTTCTTCTCGCTAAAAAAGGTGGACTGATTTTAAAGAAATTCAAGTATTCTGATAGATTATAATGTTGAGTAACAAATACTGCTAAAACCTGAAGTTCATAAGACTTTTTATTTATTATAGGTACATTAAAAATATTAATATTGTTACGTTCTATGGCTCGGGGATCAGAAATTAAAGCACGTCTTTTGCACTAGTAATGTTTTATTGCTCTTGGTTAACAAGAGTGACTTATGGAGATTCACTAACACGCGCAGTATAAACACAGTTCTGGTTAAATTCAATCACTGAACACTAATTTTCAACACTGGATACACTCTCACTATAACTCACTATATATATATATATATATATATATATATATATATATATATATATATATATATATCACTCTACTTTCCTTCACTTTCACTTTTCACTTTTTCGTATCTCAGTATTACGCGACAATATGTAGTTTGATTCCATATTATGCGATCTCATATAAAACGTGGATCCTCTAAGTGGAAATGAAACTAAGTTGTGAGAAGCCACATAGCTAATAATAAATATTTCTAGCCATTATTTTACATATATGAATGGGTCAAAATGACCCAAAACTGTTAAATTGTAATAGAATGGTCTGATCTTTAGATTTGTGAAGGGCCGAGTGACATTTTATCGCTCTAAGAACGTTCAAATAGAAGGGACCTCTCACTGTACTTTATGCTTGGAACATTTTAAACTATATAATAACGGTTAGTATGGAATAGATAGACTATATCTTATATTTATACATATGTATGATGATTGATGAGTTGTTGTGGGTTGTATTATAACATATTTTCCTGTGCGAATGAGATAATCTCCCGCGGTAATAAGTAGCCTATGTCACTCTCCAGCCCTCCAACTATCTTCACACAAAAAATCATACCAATCCGTCACGTGAAAGAACGACAAACAAACAAACACACTTCCAAATTTATAATATAATATGTAGTATGTATGTATACACATACAATTACATCCTAACTTACTGTATCAGCAACGTTAGACCAAACTATTAGATCTAGAATGTAAAATTTTTAGCAAAATTAAATCAATTGTAAAGAGGGTAGATAATTTGTCAAACGTAAGGTCGATTTTTTAATTTACACAGGCAAAGAGAGGGTGGGTCACTTACTATTCGCTAGAAATCCATACTAATATTATATTTAAATGTAAAAGTAACGGTCTGTTCATTGTACACGCTAAAATCGCTGAACAAGTTTCGATAAAATTTGAACAAAGCCGCAAGCAAAAAGTTATACATAATAAGTATTTGTATTTTTTTTTAAATATAATATATACAAAGAATATATAATTTTAGTCCAGTTTATCGTGGCTAACTGAATGACTACGATTTTTACGCTAATGGCCTTTTAAAGAAAAGATTTTTTTTACTTCCTTATTATTTACTTTACATACACCTTTAATCATATTCAATCGAAATAAATTAGAGTTTAATTAATGGTCAAAAAAACATATTGTATTCCGTCCTTTTTAACTTCCCACAGCTGGGCACGGCCCACGGGCCTCCCTTCATTGCGACGGCGATCAAGCCATAACCCACCACGCTGGACAACTGCGAGTTGAAAGACTACACAGGTCTCTTA
The DNA here is from genome assembly GCA_951806755.1 of Brenthis hecate. NCBI lineage: Eukaryota > Metazoa > Arthropoda > Insecta > Lepidoptera > Nymphalidae > Brenthis > Brenthis hecate. The sequence continues at coordinate 7,769,684 of OX638257.1, forward strand.
AAAACTTCCAATGTTTTCCTTTACTGTAAGACAAGTGGTAATGATGTTAAAAATGATTCGTACATGAAAATATCAAAGGTGCGAGACCCGGGATTTAAACCCGTTTCCCTCTGTTTCCTAAGCAAGAGCGTTACCATTGGGCTATCACTGCTTTTAAAAAAACATATTAAAATACATAAATATTCATATTTCTTTCCTACAAAAAATTAATTAACTACATAATATTTATGTACGTACATACACACTTATATACATACATATAAACAGTACACAAGTGTGTACCTATATTTATCTATGAAAGTCATAGAAAACTAATCTATAACATATAATAAAATTCTGAGTCGAATCTGTACATTGAATATAATATAGAGGCCGAATCCATAGTTTTTAGAATTTTTGTTTGTCAGTCTGTCTGGGAATGTATCACGAGAAAACCACTGGACAGATTCTGGTGATATGGTATGACGATAGCTAGTTATCCGTGTCAACATATAGGATACTTTTTACTGCGGGAAAATATCTCATCTCTGAGAAATCTATACTAACCGTTAAAACGTATCTAAGGACAAACCCGAGCGGAACGAGGGTGAGTCGCTAGTACTTTACTATATTATGAATATTTACTAAATAAGTTATTTCTTACACTAGAAGTTAAAACTAAAAGAATAATGTTTACCGAACTGACAAATTAAAAAAGGCTAAGGTAGCATCTTGTTGATTTTTTGTTCTCACACAACTTGTTTTTATTTTTTCGATACCTGTTTTTAAAACCAACATCACTAGTGCAGCTCAAATTGTATGGAATAGCCTAATGCTTAAGACAGTAAAGTCTTATTTTCCATAACACTGTGGTATAGTGATGTGTATTTATATGAAGTGGTTATGTTTTTTTCCTTTTTTTTTGTTTTTTTTTTAATAGATTCTGTTTTTGAGTACAGGTGTCTATCGTTTCGGTGGCTTTTTCAATACTTTTGATGATGGAGTTCAAGACTTTGGTATAACTTATCTGATTTCGGTTAAAAGGTAGTATTTTAAAGTAAACAAAACTCAAGTTTTTATCCTCGGAAGTTCGATTTTATTTTACGACTAAAGAGTTGTTTCCATTCCATTCCAAGTGGTTTACCATTGTTTTGTTCAAGTGCATTCCTTTATAATATACTAGCGACTCACCCTCGCTTCGCTCGCTAGGTTGATTTCCCATACAAACTTTCATCCCCATTTTCACCCCCTTAAGGGGTGATTTCCGGGTTAAAAAGTATTCTATGTCCTTCTCAGGGTCTCAAGCTATCTTCTTACCAAATTTCATCTAAATCGGTTCAGTAGATCCAGAATTACCCCCTACACCGTCACAAACTCACAAACTTTACCTCTTTATAATATTAGTATAGATTGTGACTGCTCAGAATGATACCCAAAATTAGATATAGTATAGTTTTTTTTTTTTAATTTTAATAATAGGGCTATCAAAACAAATTCAAATTAACTTATTCTTTTTGTTAGCTTTAAATGAACATAAATAAAGTAATACATACACACATACGCCAATTAATCTAAAGATTGAGGCTTTCTTTTTCCGAACTGGTGGCAACATGACGTTATGTAAAAAACCATATGATAAGTTAATGCTGTATAACATACTAGAAGAATCCGCGGCTTCACCCGCGTTCAATCTGTAAAAAAAGTCTTTGGCTTTGTATTTATATAATATACTGAATATATATAGTTTTAAAATAATGGCTCAGTTTGCTGTGGCCCTACTTTCTGTGCCGGCGGTCGCGGGTTCAAGTCCCGCTAGGGGCATTCATTTGTGTGACGACAAAGGTTTGTACTTCAGTCATGGGTGTTTATATTTATAATATGTATGTATTTAAAGTTATGTACTTTAAAGATATGTGTAGTGTATCAACTATCTGATATCCATAACACAAGCCTCGTAGCTTACCATGGAACTAGATGGTGCTGTGTGTTAATGTCCCAACAAAAAAAAATGTATAGAAGTTTGCCTAATTTATTGACATTTATGGTTACTGTTCCACTGCCTTGGGTAGTAGCATGATGATATATAGCCTATACCCTTCCTCAATAAATGGGCTATCTAATGCTAAAAGAATTGTTCAAATCAGATTAGTAGTTTCTGAGATCATCGCGTCCAAACAAACAAACTTTGCATATTTATAATATTAATAAGTATAGATTTTGAATTTGAATTCATGTGTCAAACACAATTATTCTTTTCACGGTCGGGTAAAAAACACACAACCGTCAAAAGCCACCCCATCCAGTCACATCTGCGGCCACAAATATTTAACCTAAAACTAGGTCATGACAGACAATAATTTACTCCCATATCGCTGAATCAAATGTATTTTATTAAAAACGGTTACACTATTTCATATATCAGCAACAATGGTTTTGAATTATTTTAGTTGGATCCAATAGAAACGGTCTATTTAATTTTCAAAATTAATTGCTTACTAACTAGCCACTATTTGTTAGCCGACTTCAAAAAGGAGGAGTTTTTCAATTCAATTGTATTTTTCACGTATCTTCAATTAACTACAAAAAATATAAAGAAATATCTTCAATACAGCTGAGTTTCTTTCGCAAGTTCATCTTAAGTCTGAGGCTTCTTTTTCCGAACTGTTAGTAGACTCATGACGCTAAGTAAAAAATTTAAATAATTAAATCTATACATATAATAAAATTGTACCTAACTAAGCCGAATCTGTACATTAAATATGTTTTGGAAAATCTTATTGAAATAAACATTATTATCGATACAGAGGCAGAATCTATTGTTTTTCGAATTCTTGCCTGTCTGTCTGTCTGTCTGTCTGTTACCGCATCACAGAAAAACCACTGGAGGGATTTTGATGAAATTTGGTATGGTGATAGATGGTTATCCGGGTCAACATATAGGATACTTTTTAACGCGGGAAAATGTCTCATTTCTGAGAAAAGATACAAACACTGCAATGTAAGAGTATTCTAATATGTAAAAACTAAAAATTTGGTTTTTGGTCATCTGGGCGCGGGCGGAGCCGCGGGCAATGCTAGTGCTGAATAAAATGTTGAATTTGAATTGGGTGCCCCTTCTAAATATTCCTTTATTTTGCTTAGGATAAAACATGGATAAAACATCTACTGCTGGAGACTGCTCTGGAATAATAAAAAAATATAAATAATAAATATGTTGGGACATTAACACACAGTACCATCTAGTTCCACGGTTACCTAGGGGCCTTGTGTTATGGATACTATATAGCAGATACACTGCACATATATAACTATCTCTGTGCCAAATTTCATCCAGATCCGTTCAGCCGTTCTGGCGTGAAAGGGTAACAATCATCCATACCCAAAAAACTTTCACATTTATAATATTAATACGGATTCAGTTGATTGTAAGAAAATTGTAGCATATCAAGTATTATAGTATGAAAAAAATTATGTCAAGTACTTAATAGATCTTAGTGGGATTGCAACCTGTTACCCTCGTGTCTCCATTGTACGTGACATTGGCGAAGTAATCTGTGCTCAACTTGCACGCTTTAAAGCCATTAACAAGAGAATTAAATTGAACCAAACTCGGCTTTTTTATCGGTATAAAATGATCTAATAGATAGATATATTATTAGGTATAGACTTTAGTGTAATAAATAATATTCATATTTTATTTTCAATACATATTTGTGCCTAATATGCCTTTATGAATTCATTGAAATTTCGTTTTTCTCAAAAATCAACCAACTATATAATATATCGCGTAATATATTTATTTACAAATAATTACTCCTTAAAAACCTTAATTTTGATACCTCACTTGGATAAGTTTCGAAGATTTTTTTCTCAAGACGAAAATTGTCTCCTGAAATTCGTACACTTTGAATTTTAATAATATTCATATAGCCTATAACACTTGCGTTATCAAGACGTATCTAATGACAAATGAATAATTAAAATCGGTTAAGTTACGAGGGAACATAGGATATGACATATACATACATACAAGTTAAACGCATAACTCTCTTTTAGGCTTCGTCACAGTCGGGTAAAAATACAGCCGAATTGAGTATCTCCTCCATTTCGAAGTCGATCAAAATACATTATTGACATTAAAAGGTACATGAATTGCGTAATGTTATCGATTCGTTCAATAATCAAACCGAACAGCCAAATAACAAAAATAATTTTATATTGTGTTATGTAAATATTTAAATCCCATATATCCTCCATAATACGATTACCCAACCCGCCAAAACAAATAAAATTGGCGTATTGGGTGAAAACCTCTAAGCAATAAAAGAAAACGTTATATGCATCTAGCCAAATCAGATTTTATCAATCGTTTTTACGAAAATAACGCTGTTTTAAAACGTAAAAACGTTACGTACGCAAGACGTTATACGAATGAGATACGCAGGCTCCCACTTCCCAGGGTTTACTGATCATTCCCTACCCCCTCCCCCTCCAGCATCCCCCGAGGGGGGTAGAAGACCCCCCCGATAGGCACTTCGCGTCGGACTGTCGCTCTGAGCGACTGTGTACCGCGGTCGTCCTAAGCACCTGTGGCATTTCGGATTTTTGTGTAGTGTATAGTGTTATTTGACCGGTTCTTATGGATATTTTAATAAATATAGTTATTGTGTGTTTTGTTTAGTGCTGGTTAAACTGGATTTTTACCTTGATATTGGTAATTTTTTTTTAATTTTGTTAGCTATAAGGTTAATTCTTATTAGGTGGGTAAAATGATATAAAAATACATGGCAGTGTTTAATTCGAGGGATATTGTTTAGATGTAGGTGGTTTGATTTTCTTCTCAAGGGCGGGTATTCATAAAAAATTACAATAACGCCATATTTTCGTACAAATCAATACATTATATAGCGGTCCTGTCACAATATTGAGAAGATCTAATAAATTAATTATAACATCAAAAGAAAATTACGTTAGATTTCCTCTCACTAAAAGGACAAGCTTAATTACATAATTAAATATAACAAAAACAATGTTGTAATATAAAATAAATGTTTGTTTGTTCGTCACAAAATAAACTTGATTGTTATCCGTTGTGGTTTGAGGCAAAGTCGTGAATTTAGACTAGTTATTTTTTTCGCGCGTATTTTTTTAAATGTTACCAAAATCAAATATTCGTAGGTTTTTAATACTAAAAAAAAATTAAGTCCTTACGATTTATTATAATATATCAAAATGCCGACAAATTACTAATTGTACTTCACTTAGTAGGCTTAAAGTGGTTTATAAAATTAAATCTATCATATTAATATGCCACACTGTTACTATAATAAATTAAAATTATTATATACTTATAACTTATCTGGAAAACTTATCTATATATCATAAAAACAAAATCATAATGGATACAGCCTTTTTGAAGTAAGATATGAACATACTAACGTATTGTATTTGTTATATATACTAGTATTTCCCATGGCTTTTGAAGGCATATTTAACAAATTTTTTTTATATTAGGTATCTAGTCCAGATAAAAGACTATTTTTAGGCTTCCAAATTACATCACGAAGACGGTAGAATATTCTTGAAGTAATACAATTAAACTAACTTACTATTTGTTTTTCTAAATATGTACCTATTTGCACACACTTTTTGATTGTTTGTACCTAAGGAATAATCCCTGGAAATAATATATCGATTAAATAACAATTCTTTTAATAAGAGCTTTGAGTAATATTACCTCGTAAAAACTATTATTTATGTACGAGCGGAGTCGCGAGATCGTACTAGTAAAAAAATTTTTCAGTAAAACTAGAGACTTGAACATGGTTTACGCTAGTTTTTATAAGAATAATAATAAGCTTTATTTAGTTAATTCCATACAAAATTAGTTACAATTTGAAAATAAATAGTATTTATTTGTTTTGTATGGATCCCTTTTGGGTGAAAGCCTCTTTTAAGGACTTCCATTTGTTTACCAATAGCTATGGTTTGCCAATTTTGACCCGCTATCGCCTATTTTGTCTGCCATTTTAAAACATGGACGGCCTCTCACTCTAGATCCTCGCGGTCCAGATCATTGTAATGATCTAAATGGCCTACCTCTGGGCGTTACATCTGGCTATGTGGCTTCACTTCCATTTACTTTGCGGTGCAATAGTGTTAATATTTAAATAATGTATGTTATTTCGTATTATTATAAGTTAATGTCATTTTTCATATCTTTTTTCAAAACATATGCGTGAGAAACTGGACTATTATCATTGATTATATCCTGTGCGATTTGAATTTGTTGCTACTAATGTTCGTACAGCGGTTGAAATTGGACCAAAATTATATTTTTTAGTGTTCCGTACTTTAAAAGGAAAAAGGTACCCTTATATGATCACTTCTTTGTCCGGTTGTCTGTCTGTTTTTATTGATAACACTAAACCTCGTCAATAGCTACTAAACAAAAGAAAGAAAAATTGGTTGACAAGAAGGAGGAAATGGTACTGAACTGTTTTGTCTATGCCCATTCATATATTACAGATAATATATAATACCATTACCTTTGTTAATTATATAATATTTATGTTTATTACATTAACGGCACTATTGTGGCTCAATTTATCTACAATAATATTGCTCGATTTCATGCATTTGTTGGAAAAGATATTTGGAAATAAATTTTCAATTTTGCTATCATTTATTACCCAACTGCAACGAAGCCCAAAGAAGGGTTATGTGTTTGACCTGTATGTATGTATATACGATCCTATGTTCCCTCGTAATTACTAGACAACTTAACCGATTATGATGATTCATACGTCATTCGATTCGTATTGATAACGCAAGTGTCATAGAGTATATAGATGTCATTAAAAATCAAAAAAAATTGTAAGAGGCGTTTACAAAAATATATTATACTAGCGACTCACCCTCGCTTTGTTTGGGTTCGTCCTTCGCTAGGTACCTTTTAACGGCTAGTATGAAACACAATTCTTTGAATTTCTCGGCTTTTCTGTACTATAATATGCATGTATTATACATATAAACCTTTCTCTTGATTCATTCTATTAAAAAACCGCATTAAAATCCGTTGTGTACTTTTAAAGATCTAAACATACATAGAGACAGACAGACAGCGGGAAGCGACTTTGTTTTATACCATGTAGTGATGTTTGAAAATAATTTAGGATAAGAAATATTTCTTTTATTATTATTAAAATTAGTTCGCCTGTATTCAGTTTGTTTTTTTTTGTTTTGTGAATTAATTTCTTTACTACTCACCCTCGCTTCGCTTGGGTGCGTAGATGCCCTTCGCATTTATAATACGGAAGCACTCCGAAGGGAAGTTTTTTACCACATAATTCATTATTAACAATCGTAACCGTTGCTTTTTATCACAAAATGTTCATAAATTATAGCCCAGATATTCCTAGATTATCCCTATTTGTATTGGTGAAAACCGTATGAGAATCTACGCAGTAGTTTTTGAGATTAGCTTAAACAAACAAACTTATTTTAATTTATAATGATATTAGTTGTAAAATATATTTCTTGTAGTTAATAAATTGCTTTACCTATCCAATCATCTTCATCTATTCTAAAAAAACTAAAAGTTGAAACTAAAAAAAACACTAAACACTTCAAATCTAGTTCTAGAACAGAAAAATACACTTAACACTTCTAGATCAGTTCTAGATCTAGTTTGCGAAAGGCATTTATAGTTTATAAAATTACTAACCATAGGATCATATCAAACCGTTTTTTGTGAATGGTCACCCATCATATACCTGCTGGAAGCGTAGACGTTTAACTTACATCCTTTAAAAGCTAAATTAGTTGTATAAAAACTTATGGGTTTTAAGAATCGATACAATATGGTCGTGATTGAAGCCCTATAGCAGTAGGAAGGGAGAAGCTGTATGACGTATTTATTAATTCGATACTCTTTATACAAAAGTTTATTAATGAGATTGTATCATACAAGCTATGGGATTCGGTTTTACTTAAAAATTAAATGGAAAATGATGAGCATTGTTTTCTTTTAATATGAAGAAAATAATTTCGCTTAAGATTGTGAAAGTAGATATTATATGCACTAATATGTATAGCACAAATATGTCTTATATCTAATTGAGTGTCTGTTTGTTCGTCATTGCTTAGTAGTCAAAATAATACTAATATAATATTTTTATACTAATGTATACTTAGAAAATGACAATTTCCGTTAATAAATGTTTGTTTTAGTATTACGGATTGCGATCTAAGCTTTATGAAATACTGGCGAGTAGCTTTATTCGGGTGCGTCACTAGAGCCTTTTGTATTTATATTGTTATATATACAGACAGCGCCACCTTTCGGCAAATTTTATTACTAACAGTGGCGTGTATTACTGCAGGTCATAGTCTATCTGTGTGCCAAATTATATCCAAATCCGTCCAGCCGTTTTACCGTGAAGGAGTAACAAACAAACATACATACATACAAACTTTCCGATATGCATATCATATCATAGATTAAGTGTGATTTACTAACGTCTACTTATAATTAATAGCAACTCACCCTCGCTTCGCTCCTGTACTTTTTAACGGTTAGTATGGAATATATATATATATATATATATATATATATATATATATATATATATATATATATATATATATATATATATATATATATATATATATATATATATATATATATATATATATATATAACCTATCTAATGCAAAAAGAATTTTTCAAATCGGATTAGCAGTTCCGGAGATTAGCGCGTACAAACAAACTCTGCCTATTTATAATATTAGGTATAGAGATTAAGTTCCTTAAACGATACCAAGCTACAAATAGTGTCTTAAAATTTAAAATTTAGAATATTTTGTAAAGAAGCAAAAGCATGAAAAATAATATATATTTTGCCTATTTTGATGTTTACAATTTCATCTTAATTGGTTTAGCCGTTAACACAAACAAACTCCAACATCTACATTATTAGTAAAATTTACATATATATAATATTAATTCGATATAAATAAAATTCAAATGTCTTTTATAAGTTAACTGTTGTCGCCGGAAGCTATATAACATATTATGACTCAAGCTTTTTAATAGATGCTTAGATATTTTTAATGTTTTCTTCATTCGTTGTTTTACAACGTGTTACTGCCCCTGACTGGACGTTATATTTATTAAAAGGTAGCGTTAGCACGCGGCTTCACTCGCTAAATTCAAACAAACTACATAAATATCTACCAATTTAAGGATGTTAGCGTGATTCTAAATAGCCTATAATACATATTTCTTAACAAATAAGCTCTAAAGTATGAAAGAATTTGACGAATCTGATGGCTAGTTTTAGAGATAAGCGCGTTTTTAAGCTTTATAGTCTTATACGGCATAATATTTAAACAATATTTAGTCAACTTTTTTAATATAAATGTCAATATTTATATGGAGTTAGTAAATGAAAAGCTTTAAGCTAAACCATTTTTAAATCATGTGTGATCTAAACACATATGTATAAAACATAGAACAATTATGGTTAATACCTTTTTATATATATCTTTACCTCAAACTAGAATCGAACCTGTTCTAACATAAACCTTCAAGCACACCAAAAGGAAAAGCTTATATTATATAGAAGCACTTACCGCATTTACAGTTATTGACAATGTTATTCACATTCGCCTTATATACTCGTATAAAGTTAGTTCTAGTGGGACTTTATGCATTGAAGAGTTTATTTAAATGGTTGAAAATGTTAAAATGGTAATAATAAATGTCGGAAAATTAATTATGTTTGTGTATTACGAGTATGTGGAACGAATATTTTCTAATTCTAACTAAAAACAGAGGTTTTAGTTTCGATGACTGTTTGTCTGTGTATTATTTTATCTCTCAATCATTGTTTTGGACTGCAGTTAATGTGATTGGTCGTATAGTCCGATTATTTATTATGTCTTCCGATTATTTATCTGGTCTATAATATGTTGAAACATTATCACACAGCACCATCTAGTTCCATGGTAAGGCATGTGTTATGGATACCAGATAGTTGATACACTACACACACATAACTTTAAATACATACGTAATATAGTATAAACACCCATGACGAGTACAAACATTCGTGCTCATCACACAAATGAATGCATCCAACGGGACTCGAACCCACGACCGCTGGCACAGCAAGTAGGGTCACTACAAACTGAGCCAAACGTGTCGTTATTATCTATGGGAAAGTTTTATTAATCAGTCTCAAATCTTTAGTGAAATTTGTTAAAATAGTTTTTTTAAATACTTATTTGAAATTTAAATATAATCTCAATATCTGTTATCTTAAGAATCAATCGACAGTTCAGATTTATTTATTAGTACATATTACAAATTCATACTAATAATTATTTTTTATATGAGTATGTATGTATGTATTCAGCCCTTTTTAACGTCCTGTTGAGCACGGGCCTCCCTTCAGTGCGAGGGGAATTCCTTGAATTTTTTATATTATATATTTTTATTCTATAAATTATTTTTTATCTATTAAAATTTAAACTATTTTAATCTTCATCCATATATTCTACACGACTTTGGCAAAGTAATCTGTGTCTAACTGTCACGCTTAAAAGCTAAATAAGAAAGAATTTAATCAAATCTCCATCCGTATGTCATTTGAGGGAAAGTCGTGGGCAAAAACTACTATACTTAACGACCATAAACGTACAAAATAATGATTTTTCAGCTACAAAGGGAATTAATGATTCATATCAACCATATTGACATCTAAAGGGGCGTTTACTTTATCATTAAATATATGGTTTTAGTCAAAAACATCAGTCCATTATAATATCTTATTACATGAGTGTAATCTACTTTATGACACCTTGGTATATATTTGACCGACTTCAAAAAGGAAGTATTCAATTCGGTGTATTTCAATTTCTGTATGTATATTTGTTTGTATTTCTTTTGTATGTAGCCTGTGAACTACTATGATTTTTGGAAAAGAAAAACTATTTTTTGGATTTGTTCGCGCATTTATTTTGATTTTTGGGTTTTTTAAAGTTTCGAATTCTTTACTGCAAAAATCGGAAAAGATAGTTTTATTTGAAATGTCAAATATTCGCGTAAATCTAAGAAAGTTATTATTTTTGTTTAATTTTAATTGGTGAGGTTTCATTTGAATAGGCTATTCTCAAGGGTTTTATATAAACGCCACCCTTTACGATGGAAAATAACGTTTAAAGTAACTTTGAAGCCACCGAATTTATAACCTAACCTCGGTTCAAAGACGTAAATGGTACTTTTTATGGCTTATTTTAGAAACTCGCTGAGCTATTGATACCAAAAATTATGCGATTCCGAATACCACTCTCTATTTAAATATAAATTTGTTATCGTGGGAATGAATACTGTGCTACTTGTTTGCTAACATTAAAAACTGAGATGCGTAACCACAAGAAACCGGTCTAAAACCTGCAGGATGTGTGCATCCGTTCTGAAACTGGCTTAGACTCACTTGGTATTATCTTTGTTTGATACTTTAACGGTTGAGATAAAAGATAAAGAAAGATATATCTGCAATTAAATTTTAAATCTAAATTAAAATTCAATTAAAAAAAAATCACTATAAATTAAGTATTATATTCTTTTCTGAACGTCCTGGATCTACGGACCCAGATGGTCTAGACTGGTGCAACAGTTAGGAAAAAAATCTCATGAGAAGAATACTAAATAAACTCAGCGGAACTTAGCTTTTTTTCGTTAATAAAATTGTGAAATTATGTATCTAAATAATATATACCTACACATAAATAAAATTGAAGTATCTGTTTGTAATGTCAGAATAACAGCTTTTTACTAAATACATATAAAAGTATATACCGTACTTATCTGTATACCTATGTATTTTTGTCTGTCTGTCTGTTTGTTGCGGCTAATCTCCGAAACGGCTGGACTGATTTTGACAGAACTTTCATTGGAAGATTGTTGATGTTATAAGGAGTAAACTTAGGCTACTTTTATTTAAGAAAAAAGAATTAGGGCTCCGCGCAAAAAAATTTAAAACCTATGGAATTGCAAACAAAATCCGCGTTACCCAGAGTGCACGTATCCGAGCGAAGCGAGGGTAAATCGCTAGTCTAATAATATAATTAGAAAATATGTTTCTTTGTTTGTTATTTTACGCAATTTTTTTATTTGTTATATTTTTTCTTTATCTCAGTACATCAGATAAGTAGAGTAAGGGTGGGTTATTGGAAAATATAAGACCTCCCTGAGTAGTATTAGTAGGTTACAGGTTTAATTCCGGTACATGGTAAAAGATTCTTTCCTTAAGAGACCAATTTACTCAACTTTTTTTGTAACTTACGACACTATTTTATTAAAGAAACTGCTTTGTAACTTAGTAAACTATATTGCGTAAGAGCGAGTCTGACACACGCACTGAGGGTTCTGTAACATCAAATATTAGGTGTTTTAACTTCCCGTTATTTATTACTTGATATTATAATAATAAATAATAAATGATCTAGATATGCATTACAAATGAATTTTTCAACTACAATAATAATTTCAAAATTTGTATTTCGTAGTATTTCTATGAATATCTAAGGTGCGACCGTTAAAAAAAGCGTTCAACCGATAATCACCTAAAATTAGTTTACTTTGATAGTAAGTTTTTTTAGAATTTATTTAAGGTAGGTATATATTTCTTTTTTTATCATCTTCTGTATTCTTTTTTTTGTGTGTTTGTATTTATCTACCTACATTGTGTCTATAGTCTCGAGTTAAAACGTAAAAGACTTGTGTGACTGACAGACAAACATGTTATTATAAGGCTATAAGGGTTTGCCTATTTTCTACGGAACCCTAAAAATTAAGTTTATTGATACTTCCCTTAAAAGAAAAAACTTTAAAAATAACAAAAACACGTACGTATTTAAAATATTACTTAGTAGAGATTATATAATTTGGTTTTGGTACATATGTTACAAAACTCGGATATATTATAAAGCCATAAATTATGCGAGGAATTGTTAAGAAAAAACGTTACCAAATGTTGGTAACACATGGCATCACTACATTCAGCGCACGTGCTTGTATGTGGTGGTCTTTGAAATTATTTCTAGGACGGTATTATTTTTAAAATTCCACGTTGACTTCTTTATAATATTAATGATACAGTGAAGTTAGGGTATAGCTTAAATGTTTGAGCTAGGATTTTTTCAGTGCTTATTTCAGTATAAGGCCCTAGGAAATTAGAATGTCACTTTTTAATAAATTGGCGTAAAATCCGTAAACAATTTCAATTATATATAATACTAGCAGAACCCGTGGCTTCGCTCGCGCTTAAACTACAAAAAAATGTATGTTTCAAAAAGGTGGGTTTCATACAAACTTTCATCCCCTATTTTACCCCCTTATAGGATAAATTTTAAAAAGTGCTAAGACACGTGTTTATTTAATTTTATTAAAGAACATTAATACCAATTTTCGAGTAATTCTGATCATAAATATTTTTTTGGTTTGTATTATAACGTGTTTTCCTGTAGGCATTAGATAACCTCCCTCGTAAAAAGTAGCCTATCTCACTTTCCAGCTCTCCAACTATATCCACACAAAAAATCACGCCAATCCGTCACTTCGTTTCGACGTGAAAGAAGGACAAACAAAAAAAACAAACAAACAAACACCACATTTATAATATTAGTATAAATATTGTAAGTACCTAAGTATCTTGCAATAATTATAGTTTGTATGCAGCCCTTTTTTAACGTCCTACTGCTGGGCACGGGCCTTCCTTCAGTGCGAGGGGGATCCGGCCATAGTCCACCACGCTGGCCAGTTTGGGTTGGCGGACTTCACATGTCCTTCGAAAACTTGCTAAGTTCTCTCAGACGTGCAGGTTTCTTCATGATGTTTTCCTTCATTGTAAGACAAGTGGTAATCATGTTGGTAATGATTTGCATATGAAAATATGACAGGTATGAAAATATAATAGGATAGGACCCGGGGCTCACACCCTAATTACTCGGATTCTCAAGCGAGCGCGTTACCACTGGACTACCACTGCCTTAATTGTAGTTTAATTTTTAACCGAATTCCAAAAAGGAGGAGGTTCTCAATTCGTCGGACTATAACCAAATATGTATGTGGCTTATAAATTTTAAAAATTTCATTAAAACTGTTTTGGCTTTTCGCATTCCAAATTGCGTAGTTAACGCATTAAATACTACATACATTTACTAAAAAAAGCAGTACACATAGCTGTTGAACTGCTAGCTTGGAATGTAGTCTGTGAGAGGTACAAAAACGTGTATTTTATACTATTAATTCTATAAAACGTTATCGTACACGTTGTATGAGAGATGAAAGCATAAAATTATCTTTAAAAAAATAAGTGTGAATTGGACTCGCTCGAAATTAAAGTTATCAAATTTGGATGAAATTTAGTACGCATATAGCATGACCTGGAGTTACACATAGGCTATTGTTAAGCTCATAGGGAGCAAAGTAAGGGTATCTCACTAGTTCGTGTATAAGAAGTATCTATCTATGCGTAGAGATAAAGATGAATGATATATATATATATATATATATATATATATATATATATATATATATATATATATATATATATTATATATATATATATATATATATATATATATATATATATATATATATATATATATATATATATATATATAGCATTCTCTCGAACCATGGATTCATTGACGAATATAGGGGCATAATATGTAATCTGAGAAAACCTTGTTCCTTCCATACAAGGGGTCTTGACTTATAATATTGTTTCCTACGAACCGATGTATGTTTTTTTGTTTGTGAAAGAATTTCTAGAAGTGCATAGATAGTTCCTGAGTATTTTCCCTGTATACAAACTAACAAATGCTACTTGTGTTTAATAGCATGACATAAGATTAAAAATATAACATGAACAAGTTTATAATTGGTTTATTTGTCGTATTATGAGAAAATGCTGGATTCATTCCTTAGGGAGACTAAATTGGATGTCTTGTCATGTCACAACTAACTCGAGTTGACTATCTGTGTCTTAGTCTGTGATAAAATAAATAGAATATTTTCTTATGAGAAACATTAAAATTCTCATTATTTTTTATAAAAAAAACTTCAATCATAAGAGTACTAGATAGATAATTAATCAGTGACAGAAATGTCCTCACCGAATGAGCGCTCATTTGAACATTCGAGCGCGCTTTTAATTTTTATGTTTGTGAAAACAACTTTAAGCATTACATTTAAGATTAAATTTACATTGTTGTATATTTATTTCAACTAACATTACCTAAACACAGTTGGTGACAGTTTTAAGAGAAGTTTTGCATGGGATTTTGTATCTAGTACTTTTTTGATCGATATAAAAATTTAATCTAAACCGTTCGTTCGGTTGATAGAAATCTGTTATTTTTTCAGTAGAGGCTGACCGATTTCGCAAATCTCACTGAGAGTAGCCGACTGCGCGGGAGGTATTATAGAGCACAAGTATGTGTGCAAACACTACTAAGTACTAACGAATTATTGTAGAAATAAGTAGATAAATAGTTTTTACCGACTTAAAAAGGGGAGGTTTGGCTATTACGATAAACACTTTTCTAGAAGTTAAGACCGAAGCCTAAAGGCAAAAAAAGGACTTTAAAAATTACGTCATGAACGTCTGTCCGTATGTTTTAGTCATGTTACTCGGAGACTACTATAGCTATATTATTGAAATTCGGTAAATACGCGTCTCATGCGAATCGCTAGATAATTCGGCAATCCAATTGGGAAAAAAATGGTTATGGCATTCCATATAAGTACATATGCAACTGAAGGGTTAAAATAAGGCTACCACGTAAGGGTACGTGGTATCTCTGTAAAGAACTTTAAAATTAAGATGCATATTTCTAAGCCACTTTTTTGTTCAAACCCGAAGTTGGCGAGTTATAAAGTTGTGCGGTGTACATCAGACTCGAACTTGCCTGGTTGTTAATGGTAGGTTTACCAACCTTGAAAAAAATTAAAAGTAAAAAAATAACATATTCCTGTATTCTAATGAATTAGAAGTTTAAAATTTTCGCTTAAACATATTTTATGTACGGGTACTTACTTGTTATTTTACAAAGAGATCGACAACATGTGGACGACGCGGGAGTCTGTACTGGAAAGTTTATTATTAGCCACGTTTTTCATATTTGCAAATGTCATTATTTTAAATAGAAAATGGCTGACACTATTTAGTTCATCAATCGTGGTTTAGATCTCTGCAAGGGGCAATTTTAGTAGGAATTTATCTTAAAAATTATTTAATACGTTCTTAAATTTACGCGCATATTTGACATTTAAAATAAAACTATCTTTTCGAATTATTTCATATATGTGATATATATGAATGCTCCCAGCGGGACTCGAACCCGCGACCGCTGGCACAGCAAGTAGGGTAGTAGGGTCACTACAAACTGAGCCAAACGTGTCGTCAAAAGAGGACGTCGTAGGGAGAGTAAATATAAACACTTGCTACTTAGTCGGTGATAACTTCTTAGGAACAGTATCGTTAAATGTTAAATAAATTGACGATTCAAAAGTACTTGTAAAAGTCTATTTAGTTCAATAAAGTTAGTTTTTATTTTATTATTGCGAATTTTTCCTAAGAAATAAGTAATCCATATATTTAGTAGGAAAAAATTGAAACGCATTCTGTTGTATTTTAAAGACATTTATTTCAACTAAAAATTTTTTTGCATTTAATGCAAAAATTTTGCACTCTGCACTACTATTATAAAGAGGAAAAGTTTGTATTTTTGTATGTTTGTAACGAATAAACTCAAAAACTACCGGACCGATTTAGATGAAATTTGGTAAGGAGATAGTTTGAGACGTTGGGAAGGACATATAATAGTTTTTATCCCGGAAATTTCTTCAGAGGGGTGAAAATGGGGATGAACGTTTGTTTGAGGAACCATACATGCGAGGGTGAGTCGCTAGTGGTTATATAATAAGAAATAATATTTTATAAAGAACCCACGGCGTTCAAACCAGATTCATATTTGCAATTTTTTTTTATTTAATAAACATTAAAAATGTATTTTATTTATCATGTAAAGAACCTTGACGTTGAATGATAAAACGACTAAATGAATTAATTTGTTATTTTTAAAAACAGGCCCGGTCACTAAACGGTATTGCCACAGAGAAATACACATGCGTTGTGCATATGTACAGGTTCCCACGACCACATGTGTACTTTATTGCAAAATGTGGTTATATAAAATCGTTTGAGGGGTTATCTTTTTTCACATATATAACTATGTATGTACATAATACATATATCTATACATATAATAAAATTCTAAGTCGAATCTGTTGATATTAAATTTTTGTTAAATATTTTTTGGAAAATCTTATTGAAATAGTCATTATTATCGATACAGAGGCCGAATCTATAGTTTTTACAATTTCTTTCTGTCTGTGTGTCTGTCAGGGAAAGCATGACAAGAAAATCACTGGAACGATTTTGGTAAAATTTGGTATGATGATAGCTGATTATCCGAGTCAACATATAGGATAATTTTTACTGTGGAAAAATATCTCATCTCTGAGAAATCTATAATAAATGTTAAAACGTAACAAGGGACGAACCCGAGGAGAGCGAGGGTGAATCGCTAGTGTTATTCTAAAATTATAATATAGTCGAATAAGATTGATACGTTTAGCATGAATAAATAATTTCTAATTTTGCATTTAAAAATTGATATCAAATACACCATTATCATTAAATTAACATATTAAATTAAAAAGCTCATTATAAGCTTTTTAAGACTTTCATATCTCCGAAAATCTCCTTAAAGTTCAACAAATTTAAATTATTTAATAATCAATAATGTAAGGACTTAGATTTTTTTCCTCAATAACGGTACAAAATAAAAAAAGACAGTAAATCTTAACTAAAGACCAGGTTTTGACAAGCTTTAAGCTATTTCGTATTTATAAAAACGCCTATCTCAAGCGGTAATCAAACCTGCGAATTAGGCTATACCAGTTAGGCAATTAAGTAATATTAATAACTAGGTATGGTTGAAGGTATGTTGGCATTCGCTAATCTAGAATTTTTAAAATATATCCATATGAAATTTCTGTTGAGTTTTTACAGCGTTTTTTTTTTTCAGAAAAGACAGCTATATAGATAAACCGTTTAAAAAGCAAAACCTTATCTAAATACAGAATTTGATCCAAATCCTTAAAGCCATTTCCGATATACACGAAATAATTTCATATACGTATATATGTACAAGAATTGCTTATCCTATATTTTTAAACGAGCAATTCTTGTATGTATTTAAATATATGTATATATAATCTTGATCTCGGAAACGGCTCCAACGATTTTCATAAAATTTGGTATACAGATGGTTTCGGGGTTGATAAATCGATCTAGATTAGTCTTTATGTCTGATAAAACGCGTGTTTTAGAGTTTTCATGCAGTTTTCTTTTGCATTATTCCACGCAAAATATGGTCGGTAATTTGCACGCTCCGGTGTAAGCATCGTGGTCAAACGGCCAAGGTGCAAGATCATCAATCACAAGTGTCCAGGTTCGAATCTCGGTCGCATACGAAGTTTTTACTTTTGTTTTTTTTTTTAATATTTATTCAAGTTTTTAGTTTTTAAAAAAGAAAAGAAAATTGTACTTTACGCCAAAAACTCTGAGCGAAGCTCGGTAGCCTAGGTACTTTATATTTATATATACCTATACATAAAAACTGCAAGAACAAAACAGTTCAGTATCTTTTTATCTTCTGTTTGTCGACCAACTGTTTTTTTTTTGTTTAGTAGCTATTGACGAGCTTTAGTGTTATCAATAAAAAATGATCAAAGTTGAATTTCGACCACTGGATATATTAAGTAAGCGACGCTTTTAATTAGCTTTTTTAACTCACTTGATTAATAGCAACTCTGTCAACTGACAACTTATTAATTTTAAAATGAATATACAAAAAAAGCTTAAGCGTCTAGAGCTTTTATTTAATTCTAATAATATGTAGTTTTATGAAATATGGTAAGGGGTTTTAAAATTGTTAAACAGTAAAATATTCGTCATAAAAATCACTCTCCAGATTGTTCACATTAGCTTCAATATTTAAATTATTGAGACAAAGTCGTGAAACTTAATATTCCGAACTTTTAAAAGCTATGCTAAACTTTAACTATAAATTATAAACTAATACGTATTTTATTAGTATTACAGTTTTTATTAACACATAAAATAATACAATACGCGACATAAAAGTAAAAGAATCTTCGACGTAATTTGAATTCATGTTGCGGTGTAACTGTGAATATTGAAGTTTCTTTTTAAAAACTAGTTATTTTAACCAGCTTTTAACCGACTCAAAAAAGGAGGAATCAAGAGGTAACAGTGCCTGTGTGTTACTCCAGGTTATAGTCTATCTGTGTACTAAATTTCATCTAAATCTGTTTTGTCGTTTCAGCGTAAAATACTAACAAACGCACATACAAACTTGCATTTATGTATGACGTTTTTAGGCTTCCGTACTCGAAGAGTGTCAAAGGGATACTTTTACTAAGCCGCTGTCCATCCGTCCGTCTGTCAGAGGGCTGTATATCATGAACAGTAATAGAGAGTTGAAATTCTCACAAAGTGTGTATTTCTATTGCCGCTATGACAACAAATAATAAAAATCAAGATGGCGAATTTCAAAAGGGCTGCCATGCAAATTAAAAAAAAAAAGCCATTAATAGATACATAGTGTTATATGTTGTACGATGGTACGGAACTCTTTGTATGCGAGTCCGATTTGACTTTGTATTAATTTAAAAGTAGTCTAAATAGCCAAATTACATGTAGATTTTCAAAAATATCGAAAACAAATAATGTGGGTGGATACAAACGTTATATACACACGTAGAAGTGAAACTTAACAAAGCCTTAAACGCACAGACTGACGCGGAGACAAAATAATTGCTTCTCGGATGTTAACCACCTACATGCTAAGAACAGGTGGTACAAGTTGGAAACTTCATATTTATATAGGATTTTTTTAAGTATAGTTACTAGAATGTTAAAAAAATCTAGATTTAAATTACTTACATTTAAAATTTCATGTATACATATAAAACTTTTTTTTATTGTCATCCCAATTTAGATATTTTGGGATTGACATAAAACTTTGTTTGATTTACGCGAAAATTTGACGTTTTAAATAAAACTAATTTTTTTTCACGAGGGAGAGATAGAGAGAGAGTCGAGTCTCTCACGTGACTATGATTGCTGTAAAGAATTCGAAACGTCGGGAACTAAAAAGCAAAATTAATCCGTGAAAAATCCGAAAAGATACTTTAATTTAAATACTTTGGGATGACATTAATTTTGCTTATAACCTTGTAAGTTGAGCAAAAGTTAAAGGTATTCGTGTCTTCCTCACAAAACGTGACACTGGCAGAATGGATTGCGCCTGTTAACGCAACTATACGCCATTCAAGAAAAAAAGTTAAAGGTTATATATATCTAGATTAATAATTTTGAAGCTGAAGATTTTCTTAGTTTGTTTCTTTTTTTCACTACACTAGAAAAAATAATTTTGCCTTTTATGGCTATTTATCATGATTTGACGACACGATTAGCTCAGTTTGCAGTGACCCTACTGGCTGTGCCAGCAGTCGCAAGTTCGAGTCCCGTTGGGGGCATTCATTAGTGTGATGGGCACGAAAGTTTGTACTCCAGTCATGGGTATTTATATTTATATTTTATAATATGTATTTATTTAAAGTTATATATATGTAGTGTATCAACTATCTGGTATCCATAACACAAGCCTCGTAGCTTACCATGGAACTAGATGGTGCTGTGTGTTAATGTCCCAACATATTATTATTAATTTTATTAGACTCCTAGGGATGCATCCGAGTGAGGCTAGGCCTAGTTGCTAAGGAAATTATAATTTTAAAATAAATATATCGATTTTGATACGTCAAGTATATAATATTCAATGCAAATATTTTATTAAAAAATCAGATAAGTGAAGAGTTTTGAAGATTGGCACTCCTCTCTTCTTCAGATTCGATGACGGTTTGGCTTTAGGCCAGCATGATATCTGTTCCTTAGCTCCTGACATATGATAAATATGTATGTACTCGCCATATGTTGGGAACATTTTCCATATAATTACATGTTATAAATGACACGTGTCCATAACTTCTTGTAAAATACTTAGGCATGGGAATTTGGTATGGTTTTTTTTTCGATCCAAAAACAACACTTTGCAAAAGAGAAAAAGAAACGATAATCTATTGCTTAGTTGCTACCTTAAAAAAGGATAAACAGACAAGTCACTGCAATTCCTCTTTTATTTGAATATCCTCTTTTATTTGATTTTTTTCTCTGTAACTACCAATTTTATTAGTTTTTTAAAATGAAATTGCTTATTTTTTTGGAAAGGTACACCGTACAGACTATAAATTAACTATTCAAGGGAAGCAACAGACAAAAGCTAATTATACCTTTAAAAAATAAGTAACAAATACTCATTTTTCCAATCATAAATTAATGCTTTGCCAGAATCAAATCTAAACCCTTATTTAGCATTTTCTAATTACTACCATTTTGCTATACTTTGCTATACTTATAGTAAAAATTTTAAGTAAAACAATTATTATTGCAGATTTATTTTGATTGTTGGTAAAGTCGATAAATAGATCCGCGTAAAATAAAAAAAGATAGTTTCATATAAAATACCAAATATTCGCGTATATCTAAGAAAGTATTATGAAGTAAAAAATCATTTAAACCACACAAAAATCCCAAGTAGGCCGCGCGTGGGATAGATAGATAGTGTTGCAAGCTGATTCAGGTTTTTATATACTTAATGATTCGAGTAGGCCTGACGTCAGACCATTCACTGTTTATAATATTAGTTGAATGCTGGGGGCTATTTTGAATCTTGCATATGATAAAATAACGAATGCTTAACAAGTTACCTCATTTCAGGTGTCTTTAGTGCTTAAAATTAGCCTATAATATTACTCCAGGTCACAGTATATCTGTGTGCTATATCAAAATCTGTCCAGCGGTTGAAGGAGGAATAAACATACACACATACAAACATTCGCATTTATAATAGGTTATGTTTAGTTTTAGGGTGTTCTATTCCACCCTTAAAATTGACGTTTGGCTTGATATTTAAGTACACGAGACTCCACTTAATGTTACATAAACAATTATTTTACAGAGGAATGAACAATTAGCGTAATTGCAGTATGTACTCAAAAAACAGGGTTGGTCAAATGACAGTTCCTAGAGAGCTTAAAATATGTCTGATTTTTAGTAATTACATTATAATAGTTTTTTTACACAAAACAGATCGAAAAATTTAAAGTTATTGGCTGAGTTTAAATAAGCTTAAGTTAAAATAGCGTTACTCTTAAACAGAGTTTCAACCAGGGGGCACACCCCCTGAGGGGGAGTGGGAGTTTATTTTGTATAATAAACTTTAAATTAAAATAATTTAAGTATAACCGTTAAGATATTTTGTGAGTTTTATTATTAAAAAAGGGGGACAGGAAAACATAAGTCGTTAAAATAATGTTTTTTTTTTTATAATAAAAGAAATATTTTTTTATAATCCGGGGAGGCTCAACAGAAGAAAGGTTGAGAAGTTTTTGCAAATTGCACTTAGTCTCTTACTTATATTTTAGCCTAACTTAAAAGGATACTTATTAATTTTTCTAGAACTTCCTTATTTAAGAAAAAAAATATATCAACGTCGATAAAAAACTTTTCTCATGTGAGACCGATTTAATACATTTATGAATTAATCTAATAAGTAAAGTAAGCTGGGCCGGGTAACAGGTGTTTCTATTCATACTATTAAAATTAAATTATTTTTTTAAAGTTGCAAAACTTTATTTATAATATAATTTAACTGAACTTAAAATCAAAACTAAATCAATAACTTCTTCCTTTTGGACTCGAACTATTGTTTCAAAATTATGCTTTAAGTACTTCGATTTTGAACCCATTACTTTAACTTCAACATAGTATTTTATCGTTTGGTCGATGAATTTTATCATTTTCAAACGAAATACCAACAAAACATTATAATGTATATTTTATAGTCTATGGCACTAAAAAATTAACAACCTTAAGCAAAACTAAGAAACGAAAGCTCTGGTCATAATACATTTTGTCGTGACGGAAATCTATAAAAAATTTACGTTATAACGATTTTATGGTCGAATAAACTTTTTAACTGATTTTTCTATCGATTCTAATGGAAAGATTAAAAATTATTTTATATATATAATCTGTGCTTAAAAGTTTTTAGTTTTATTGACTGGTTTGTAGCTTTATTGGCTGTATATTTCTAAATGTACTTAATTGTTTTAATCGATTTCTGAAAGAGGAGGTTTTAAAGATTCGATTGTATCGATTTTCATTGTTATTTTTTATAGTATCGATCGAGTATCTATGTATCGATAGATATAGACCAAAACAGTTCAATATCTTTTGCTCCTCTGTTTGTTAACTGATTTTTTTATTTAGTAGCTGTTAATGAGCTTTAATTTTAACAATAAATAAATTGAAACAGATTGTTTTTTTCATATAGATAGTTAAATTCTATCATGTATATGTTTTACTCGAATTTTTAATGATGATTATTTCGAACACTGTGCGTGTAAACGACATCTATCGATGTAATTCGACACTAGTATACTAAAAGCGCCCACTAAGCTTGTAATCATTACTTATAAGCGCTTTTGAAAGTGTGCAGATTTTAGTTATATGTAGTACATTGAAAAAAACTGTAAAAAAATAATTTTCTCATTTCAAGTCCCTTTCATTTCAAATATAATATGACACAATTGATATATTTTTTATATCACCATTACCACCAAGGAAACCTATGTGTTAATTTTTTTTTATACTGAGGACCCCTAAAAATGAAACAATTTCAATATTTCCATATTTAATGTACAACATATTTCTCTTTTCAGAACAGCTGTGGTGGTACGAAAATGAAGCATTAACTTGATTTTCAGTTTTGTTAGTGTATAGAGATTGTTTGTTTAGTGATAGACAGTGCAGTGACAATGTGGAGGTGATTCTGACAGTAATGTGCTCTGAATGCAATCAAAATGTGTTCGTCTATCGGTTTTGCGGTCATCGTTTTGTGTGGTAAGTACTTTTTATACAATACTTTCATAGATTTACGCAAATATTCATCTATACATAATATACAGCAAAGTCGCTGTTTTTGTCTGTCCGTTTGTTCCGGCTTATCTCAGAAACGGATGAACCGATTTTGCCAAGACTTTCACTGGCAGATAGCTGATGTTATGAGCAGTGACTGAGGTTACTTTTATTTTTGAAAAAGAATTAGGGTTCCGTGCAAAAAATAAAATCCATGAAATTGTGAACAAATTCCGCGACGGACCCAAGCAAAGCGAGGGTAAGTCGTTAGTATACAATATTATTATGCATTGTTTAGACGTACCTTAAACAAAATTAATCCAAAATTTGAGTATCCTTCAAAATTTGAAGTTAATTAAACTCCAGTCTTTTGAACTTATAATTAATTGTAAAGTTATTTTATTATAATAATTGCTTGATTAAAATTTTTGTAATCATTCGTATTGTAGATACTCATAATCATGTTTATTACAAATCTAATTAAATTTAATTTCAAAGTTGAAAATCTGAGATAGCTTTTATATATACACTAGTGGCTGACCCTCGCTCCGCTTGGGTTCGTCCCTAGTCACGTTTTAACTTTTGGTTAGATAGATTTCTTAGAGATGAAAAATATACTCCTGCAGTAAAAAGTATCTTATATGTTGACCCGGATAACCAGCTATCATCATACAAAATTTCATTAAAATATATCCAGTGGTTTTTTTTAGTGATGCGGTCACACACAGACAGGCAAAAACTCGAAAAATTATAGATTTGGCGTATGCACTTTCACATTTATAATATTAGTATGGATATGAAAAAAAAAAATAGTTTGTTTTTATCTTATATAAAAAAGGATCCCTGGAATAGAGGTTATAATATGACTGAATTTTTTAATTTTATTGGAACTTTCAATGACATGTAGACGATTCGTTTCAAAATACGTTTTTTGTTCACGTATAGGAAAGCTTCTCCTTTAAAAAATAAAATTACATGAGCATTTGATGAGTAAATTACATGAAAATAAAATAAGTTTTTGAAATAAGATAAAGCCAACGCGAAGAGAGGGCGGGAGGTGAGTTGTATATATAGAAAATCTATACATATAATACGTTTCTGAGTCAAATCTGTAGATTAAATATTTTTTGGAAAATCTTATTGAAATAGTCATTATTATCGATACAGAGGCCGAATCTATAGTTTTTGGAATTTTGTCTGTCTGTCTGTCTGTCGGAGAACGCATCGCGAGAAAACCACTGGACAGATTTTGATGAAATTTGGTATGATGATAGCTGGTTATATTTCACATATATATATATATATATATATATATATATATATATATATATATATATATATATTTCATTTCTGAGACATCTATAGTTACCGTTAAAACGTAGGGACGAACCCGAGCGGAGCGAAGGTGAGTCGCTAGTGTTGATATACTTTACTGTTTATTTACATTGTTATATTAATTGTCTAATCAAGGATTAAATAAATAATTATATTAATATAACGTTTTTATAAGAAACTAGTTACATAATTTAATAATTATTAAAAAAATAACAAACAAACAAACGCACTATACAATTTAAATCAAAGAAATATTTAAAAACAATATGTCAACCCAAAAACATTGTTTTATAATGGTTCTTGAAATAAAAGAAATCTTGAGAGCATTAGTAATATTTTTAAAAGGGTTGGACCCTAGCATTTACAACTGTAGCACTTGAAAATAATTGTTGTAAATGTTTTTTTTTGTTTTTACTACCCTATAATTAAGGGTTGGTTTAAAATACTTTTTCGACTTCATATTTTAAGTTTTTGTGTCTCTGTTAATTAAAGTATAGGGGAGTTTGTGAATGCGTAGATTGAAGTTTGAATTTGTATTAATAGGTGAGGTAGCGCTAATTATGTTAACTAGCGTCCTTAAATGCTTATTGTACTTATAATATTACGCAGCGACATCTTTTGGCAAATTTTACTAACCTGAGTTGAAGTATGCGTAGATTGAAGTTGGAACTTGTATTAATAGGTGAGGTAGCGCTAATTATGTTAACTAGCGTCCTTAAATGCTTATTGTACTTATAATATTACGCAGCGACATCTTTTCGCAAATTTTACTAACCTGAGTTGAAGCCTGTGTTATATTCTACTCAGTTATAGATTAGTTGTCTCAAATTCATTTGTATGTGCAAATATGTAATTACTCAGTACATTTTTGAAGCAACTAAGTACATTGTGAAATAATTTTTTTTTTTTATATTATTTGAAGCCACGCTTGGGCACAAGTTTAGTATATGGGAATAGCCGCTGGAGGAATGGGTGCTATTTTGATGGATAGGGATGGAAATAATTTTGAGGAAATGAAGGAGTCAAAAGATATAGAGACTTAGTTATAATGTTTGCTTACATTATTATGACGTTTGCTGTCATATTATTAACACTTTCATTTTTTTCTGACACTCTCCAAAGGCTAAAATTTCCCATTCAAAAGGTCTAGATCGTACAATTAATTTCTCATACATAAAGTAACTTCAGTGTGAATATCTCTTTTTTAACCGGTTAATACATCTACACCGTGTCTTCTCCATTCTACACGCCGTTGAAGTAATCTGTGCCCAATTGGCACGCCTAAAAGCCAAATAACAAAGAATTGAATTGAATTCAATTTATAACTACCACCTAAAAAATAACATAGCACATAAGATATTTGGGGTTCTGGGTTTGAAATAAAAAATATATAACCAGAACGCTTATAAACCCACTTCTCGAAACTTCGCGCCCCATATACATATAAACTGCAGCTCACACTTTTTAATTATTATGGTGCCACCATACTTTCAAACCATGACCTGCATTCAGTTTAAAATGGAGGCAAAGTAACAGAAAATAAGTAGTTTAAACGTGTATTAATATATGGAGAATATGTTATATGAATTTGAAATGTAGGTCACAGATATTTCTATAAAATGTAGTAGGTAATCAAGTGCTGTACGTAACATAATTTTAAAATAATTTTTTCACATGATATTTTTATACTGATTGCACTTACTGTTTTGTTATAAATTGTAATTAGGTTATTATTATATATTATACTTGCAAATCACCCTCGCTCCGCTTGAGTTCGTTCCTAGTTACGTTTTAAGGATTAGTATAGATTTCTCAGTGATGAGATATTTTCCCGTAGTAAAAAGTATCCTATATGTTGATCCAACTGCCTTGGTGGTGTAGTGGCTAGCATGTACGGCTGCACACTCGGAGGTCCTAGGTTCGAGTCCCGGGTCGGGCCAAGTTTAGTTATTGAGTCTTTCTGTACCGTAAGTCTCAGTAATAGCCCGGAATTGGGAAGTTGGCGGTGTTTCACCCCCGTGCCTCGGAGAGCACGTAAAGCCGTCGGTCCTGCGCCTTAACTCTCACTGGTCGTGTCGAGCAGTCGTCCCACCGGAGTATGAGAGTGACAGGAACAGAGAGTGCACTTGTGTCTGCGCGTACACTTGTGCACTATAATATCTCCTGCGCAGTTGGCTAGTCTCAATGAGATTGGCCGCCGTGGCCGGAATCGGCTAGGAGAACATCATCACATATGTTGATCCGAATAACCAGCTATCATCTTAGTAAATTTTATCAAAAACCCTCTAGTGGTTTTTTCGTGATACGGTCACAAAGAGACAGACAGATAAAAATACTAAAAACTATAGATTCAGCCTCTGCATCGATAATAATGTATATTTCAAGGAGATTGTCTCACTTAGAATTTTATTATATGTATGATATACTTTGTTATGTAGGGGTCAAATTAAAATTAATTAGCGGTACGTTTCGATGGTTAGTATGGAATAGATATACTATATATTAGTACATATACCTATATACATAGATATGGTGAGTTTTATATCGCTTGAGAAATTATTGATTTCCCATACAAAATTTCATCACCCTTTTTACCCCTTTAAGGGATGATTTCCGGGATAAAAACTATTCTATATCCTTCCAAGGTTTTAAACTATCTTCATACGAAATTTCATCTATATCGGTTCAGCGGATATTTCAGTTTATCCATTACAAACTAACACGCAAACTTGTAAACTTTATCTCTTTATAGTATTAGTGTAGATAAAATAAAAAGAAAGTCTTTTTGAGGCATATTTGGATTGATTGAATAAAATTTTTCAAATGGGAAATGTCTGTTTGTTACTTTTTCACGCAGTATCCTTTAAACATATTTCGACGAAATTTTGGCAATGGCATAGATTGCATAATGGAGACAGATCTATTCTATATTTTATTATTATTATTACACCCCAGTTAGCATGTGGGCGGAGTCGCAGGAAAAACTTATTATTATATATTTATTTCTACTGACTTATTAAATGAGCTATTCTTGTATATATACTTATACATTTATTTCGTGTAAAGCGGAACCGGCTATAACGATTTGGATCAAATTTTGTGTTTATATAAGGTTTTGCTTTAAAGTTTATCTGTATAAAGGTGTTAATTTTGAAAAAAAATGCTACTTATATATCTTTCCCGACAGAAGCTTAGTCGCCTAGGTACATGTTTATCATGGGATATAGATTTAATGGTTTTTTTTATTATCATGGTAAAGATCTTAAAATACAACATGACTTTTATTACCATGGAAAAAATTTAAAAGGTAAATTTCCTTGTATTATGTAGTCCACTAGCGATTGATTCCTCATGCAAATTTTCATCCCCTTTTTCACCTCCTTAAGGGATGATTTTCGGGATAAAAACTATCGTATGTCCTTCCCAGGGTCTAAAACTATCTTGGGTGCCACAGCAAGCGTAGCCGGGTGTGCTAGTAATACTAAAAACCAATACAAAAGACACCGAGAAACTAAAGATAATAATTAAGTATATTTGTTCTTATTTGTTTCATTCAATATATTAAAAAAAATTAAACACATTAAAGATATTAAAACGTTATTTGAAAAATTAAAAAAATATTACATTTTCAAACGAAATTTCTAAGTATTCATATAAAGGAATGAGAGTAAATCATGAAATAGATTAGCTTCATTCAATCATACTCAATGTAGCCCGCGGATCTCTGGATTCCGGTTCAGCCATCACTCACGCCGCTAATTCCCGTATTAATGCGGGACTCGACGATTTCAAGACGATTCATTGTAACTAATTGTAATTGCAAATATAAAAATAAATTGTACGGGAATGCTTAGTGATAAACCAGTGGTAACGCGCTTGCTTGGGAAACCTAGTGAAGCGGGTTCAAATCTCGGGTCTCGCACCTCTAATATTTTCATGTGCGAATCATTTCCAATGTGATTACGACTTGTTTTACAGTAAAGGAAAACATCGTGAGGAACAAGTTTTCAAAAAAACATGTGAAGTCCGACACATTAAAACAAGGGGGCCCGGTCCATAGTAACATGCTGGCCAAATGTGGGCTTTCACGTCTTTCAATTCTTCGTGGCTTGACAGACATGCAAGCTCCATTATTTTCATCATCGTAAAACAAGTGGCACGTAATCATGTGAAAAATAGTTTGCGTAAGAGAATATCAATAAGTCCGCAAACCCGCACTCGGCCAACGTGGCGGACTATGGCCTGATCCATCTCATATTGAAGGGAGGATCCCCATCTGTCCAGCAGTGGGACGCTAAAAGGCCTAATGTTTCTGTCTGTCTTGTTAAATCTTTTAGTCAAGTTCGAGTTATGTGTAGTTTATGGGTTACATAGTCGCTCGTGCCGAAGGAAAGTACAAAAAGTCGTTGTTGGTCATCCGCCAGATCTCTCACAAGTCTTGTCGAATGTAGTATCATTTACCTGACGTACAATATTTTTCTATGCAGGTGTCGACTTTCTAGTCTTAAAGATGTAGAAAAGAAATAATCAAGTAGTAGTGTTACAGTATAAGATAAAGGACTTCCAGTCTAAAAATAACTATTTGGGTTCTGAACTCTGTCAATCTTCGAACTGTTTAAAAGGAGATAAGTCACGTCTGTCGCTTTACTTGTCACTGTTTTATCTCACCACCCACATACTGTGACAGTTTAGAAAGCTTATCATTTAAATTAGTCCAAACTTCAAACATTTCTTTGATATGAAGATATGGCTAATTTAACATCCATACTATTTAATATATTAGTAATAATATTAAATACTATAATTTCTTAGATTTACACGAATATTTTGCATTTTATCTATCTAGAATATCTTTTCGGATTTTTTCGCGGATTTATTTTGACATTTGGTTTCCGACGTTTCGGTATCTGTAACAACTATAATGAACTTTGAGACGTCTAAAACCTTAGTCTCTCGCGACCATGATTGATGTAAAGCATCCGAATTAATTCGTATAGTTTATTTATTTGTATGTGCAAGCGAGCGATGTACCCTCACTTTGCTGAGCTAGGTACCTAATATTAGCCTATGTTGTTCCAGGATTGTCTTTCTGTAATTAAATTTCATCTAAATCAGTCCAGCCATTTCGTGAACAAGTGACATACAAACACATTTTGAATATAATGAATAACCTATCATGAAATTATTAAGACTTAATTATAACTAATCAATGAAAATTACTGGCGTTCAGTTTTTAAAGGAAGCTCAATTTCTCTCCATAGTACTTGTGTTTCTTTATTAATTGCCTCATCCCAATTCCTTTTGAAATATAGAGGATGAAATATGAACGTTTAAACGGAAAATATGGCTCTCTCCAACTGTAAACACGATTCAATTTTTTTAAGAATGTTTGTTTAAGAGAACAGATTGGGCTTTTCGTATCTATTGCAGCTCGGAATACTAACGAATATGTTACATGAATAATTTTGGATACTTAGTTTTTGACCAATTTCAATAGAGAATTTGCTCAAATTGTGTGTTTTTATGTATTTTCTATATAATCCGCAGTTGGAAAGCCACTTTCAGTCTTTTTTAAAGGTTTAAACTCGAATGTCTTAGAATTTTTTTTTCTAACCAGTGTAAATTTTAGTGCGAATACGCTCTATGCTAAGTTTGGACTTAAAAAAATGCGGAGTCCTAAGTTTATTAAAGATTAAGAAAGTAGTGGCATTTATTGTTGCTTGGGAGAAGGATAAACAAACATACACTTTCCGTATTTATAATATTAGGCAAAAGATTTGATTAATAACATAAATACAAATACGATATATTAAATATGTATGTTTACTACTTGGGTGACCGAGATTCGCTCGGCGTAGGCGCTCGTTCTGTAGAATAGAATCCATTGGCGACAATGCAAGTACCACAAACATTTACGAGATGGCGGGGTATGACATTGTCAGCGTGAGGCAGATCGAAAAAGGCTCTAATAATAATTAGTAATAGTGAAAACTGAAAAGTATTTCTTTGTAAAAATGCATTTTTTAAGGAAATACATCTATAGTACGCAAAATGTTAGTTGAATATAAAATTTGATCCAAATCGTTAGAGCCGTTTCTAAGACGCATCAAAATAAATGTATGTATAGGATATACAAATATATGTACAAGAATTGTAAGTATATATAAGTGTTAGTTTGAGGGTAATTGGGCTTGCTAAAAATGGCTTTGAAACTTTAAACTTAAAATATAAGATTACTATTACTTTAGAAAATTAATTATCATTCTAAGTCGTACGAATGAGGAATATTCATCAAAGACCTATTTTTGCGAACGCGACCTGACTAAATATGAGGACGAAGTTTTGTTGTCAATCTCATTCCTTTTAAATACTTTTGGAATTCCACTATGTTAAGCCATCAAAGAATAATACTCATTGAAAATTTAATCTACATATGTACGTATTTAAGACTAGATACAAAGAGCCTAGATGCCTTTTGCCCTCTCAGAAGTAGCTAATTTTCGCAAAATGCCTTTAATAAATAAATAATAAATATGTTGGGACATTAACGCACAGCACATTCTAGTTCCATGGGAAGCTACGAGGCTTGTGTTATGGATACCAGTTGGTTGATACACTACACATATATAACTTTATATACATATTATAAATATAAACAGTAACACCCATGACTGGAGTTCAAACATTCGTTCGCATCACACAATTGAATGCCTCGATCCGGACTTGAACCCGCGACCGCTGGCACAGCAAGCACGGCAAAATGAGCCAAATGTGTCGTCTTTTTTTATTAGAGAAAACCTTATGAAAATTCGTATATCCGTTTCTGAGCTAAGCTCGAATACAAGCTAATTTCCGCGGCGCTGACTTTAATTTACAATAATGTAGTCATGATATATAATATTATCAAATTTAAACATTAAATATTTTTTCCATGTTCAAGATTTAATAAGAGCTAAATATAAACCAGTTTTAAGATTTTTTGTCCGTCTGTTTCTTTTTTAGCTTTTAATATCATAAGGGATTTATTGGTATTAAAGCAATAACCTATACATCTATACAGATAAATAAAATTGAAGTGTCTGTAATTTGAAAATAATAGCGTTTTACTAAATGTATATGAAATTATATAGGGTACTATAAAATTTTTGTCTGTCTGTTTGTTCTGGATAATCTCTGAAACGGCTGCACTGATTTTGACAGGACTTTCACAGGAAGGTAGCTGATGGTATAGGGAGTAACATAGGCTACTTTTATTTTAGAAAAAGAGAGTTTCGCTCAAAAAATAAAAATGTACCTAGGGACGAACCCGAGCGAAGCGAGGGTGAGTCGCTAGTTTGTATTATATTATACTATCGACTTACTCTCTACGACGACACGACGACGTACTTCCTTAGGTACGTTTAAACAGTATAGAATAATCTATATGTACATATTATTATGTAGGTTATAGGTATACATAGGTATAGAAAAGTAGGTAAGTACTTAAAAAAAAACTTAAATTTTTACCTTTTTCACCTGGCTTGGTGAAAATTTTTAAAAATGATTTGTTCCCAATTAATTAAAAACAAACATTCAACCTTTACTTCACTCCCTTAAACTTTTATTTTTGCGACAAAAAGTAGGTATGTCCTTCTCCAAGATCTCCATCTCTATACTAATATTTATCAAAATTGGTTCAGCTTTTTGGGTGTGAAAACGTAACAGACAGACAGACTTTTGCATTTATAATATTAGTATGGGTTGTACTTTCATTTCACTTGAAATAATTATATTCAGTAAGAGTTTGAGAACTAATAAAAAGTTAAATAATATGCAGAACCTTGATTCGTAGTTATGAAACTCTCATAACCCCTCGTAATCAATATGAGCGATGTCAACGTAATTGACTTAAAAAACTCCGTCGAGACTAAATACTGAAAAAGTTGCTTCGTTCGCTATACTTCTAACTAGTTCCGTTATACTATCACGTTACGACATTTTATTGGTTTGTAGGAAAATGTATTTTAATTAATAACATTTTCTCCTAGCGTTGCCTGTCTTTTTTCTGTGTTCATGATAACTTTAGAAATAAAGTTCCATACAAAAAAGCTGGGATACGTTTATGCGAAACTTTAACCCAATGCGACATTGAGTTTAAGCTTTTCTCTTGGTTTTTTAGAGAGTGCAACATTTTTAACTATTCCCAGTATAGCTCTTGACGAGCGTATATGAAGAGATTATGGAAGAAGCGGAAAAGATATACATATAAGAGTCGTCGATATTTGGCATGATATACTAATTATCTTGCTACCATACTCTATGTATTAAACAGCATGCCTGTAAGCTAGAAGTTAACTAAAGGGACGAATGAAGTGTTATTCAACCTTTAATGGGATTTTTCTCTTGTATAAACAATTCTATAAAAAATACAGTCAGATCGACATCCTCGTTTTTGAATCCAATTCAATTCAATTCTCTTGTTAATGGCTTCAAAACGTGCCAGTTGAGCACAGATTACTTCGCCAATGTCATGTAGAATAGACAAGAAATGAAAAAGATTCTTGTCAAATTAAGTTCATGAAACATTTTTTGAAGTCAAAAAATCAAAATTGCTTCCAGTTTAGAAAAAAATACCTCATTCCTAAGAAAAACACGCAAATGGAAACGCACCCTAACTTACATTCGATGTTTTGCAGAGTTTTTCTTTCACAAACTTAAGTTTACGACATCCCGACCTTTCGTTCTTCTTAGATCAATTTATTTTTGCCTACTTCACTGAAGTCTCAAGTTTCGCGCCTAATATAACAACTTTTATGTACTCAACTGATAATTGGCTTATAAACTCGAAGTTTGATTAAAAAAGGTAATTTGCGTATATATATTCTATATATTTGCATGTTATTCCCAAAGTTATTAGGTAGGAACTTTTGCTTGTTTAACTACTAGTGAGCCTCGCTTCTCTAGAGCTTTATTTTTTATTTATTAATACCAGAATTACATTAATTTGTTTTCATAAAACATTGCTTAACACATTTTTACTTGTTGTTTACACAGTGTGAGATCAGGTGTAAGAGCGACGGCTTTACATGATGCCAAACAGGGCACTGAGGTGAAACACCGTCAATTTCCCAACTCCGGGCTGTTACTGAGACTTTCTAAACAGATAGATTCGATAACTAAACTTGGCTCGACCCAAGACTCGAACCGAAGACCTCTGGATGGCTATACATACTAGCCAATAGACCAGCCAGGCAGTTTTTTAAAATAAACATTAGTTTACTCTATAGGTAAATTTACTAACGGCAGCTACATTTAATATTGCGGTTAAGTTAAATGTGAAGTTATTGCTGATTTTATTAGTTCGGTTCGATTCGCCAATATTATTTGCTTGTTAATACATTTCAGATATAAGTTTTTGGATGTAATTTGATAGATTGTTCGTCGGATGATATTTCTCAAAAAAAAAACCTTCGTTTTTTTTTAAATTAATACTATAAATAAGAATTATGAATTACTAGCAATATCCGCAGATTCGCCCGCGTTCGTAACTTCCGATCGCTACCAAATTTCACAGGATCATCCGCTAGGCTAATTTAATGATTACCTGAAAAATTTCATCAAAATCGCTTTAGCCATGTTTTAGTCCATAAAGAAATACATATGAGCACCCTATTTTTTTATAATATAAATAGACTAACTCAAACCTTCCAACCAACCTCCGCTAATTTCTGGAAGAAATTCTATAAATGTTAGGGAACAATGTGTTAAAATCCGTCGCTTAGTTTAGGAGAAGCTAGCGTACAAACAGATAAACGCGGACAGCGAATTTGCTTATGATATTAAAAAAAAGGTAAGGTAACATTACTTTTTAAAAGAATTGTTTGAACTAAACTATCTAATGAGTTAACAATGTATGGGAACTTATGAATTTATTGTTTCAACACCAGCTTATTAAACAAAAGGTTATGAGTATAAAAACCATTAAATGATAGGTATATTATCCTATGGGTATTTTTAACATGGAAATTAAAAAAATATTACAATATTAGTTAAAACCTTTTTAAATAATAAAAATATAGTTTAAAAAACATCATCCATTTTTTTTAGTGATGAGGATAAAGTCTATATACATATATACAGAAACGGCTAAATCGATCTGAGTGCGGTTGTCACTAATATATTGTAGTAAGCTTCACTTAACCTTTAGTACTTGTTTTATTTTAATCGGTTCATAAATAAAAGAGTTATATCAATTTGAAGAGGCACTAGTAAAAAACTAAAATCTATAATTGTATCACATTCAAGTATAAAAAAAACTGGACAAAATCATAATTAATTTTAGAAATTTAGTTTAAGATTAAGCACATGGAAAGTCCTAAATTACAATTATCATATGGTATATAAAGTGTCAATCATGCTTTAGTGTATAAAGTATCAATTATCCTATTGTTTTGGACAATTTGTAGGGAGCTGGAATCGAACTGACTACAGTTACTTAGTTTTATTTGCATTTAGTGAAATGTTGGCTTAATTTCACGGGTAGCTGAAGTCGCGAGGAACATGAGTGACAATAGAAATAACAAACAGACTGGTTAATTTAAACGCGAAGCGTGAAACCTACGCTTAGCCTGACAGTGTATACTATGCTTCATTTTTGTATAATTTACAAGAGGTAGCGTGTATTATTAGAACGCTTTAATGTGAAAGCGGTAACGATTTCAATGTATATGTTGTGAATGCTATTTGTTTCACTCGATCAGTCTTAGTAAATCCTCTGCATCCTTCAGTGCCTGATAATATTGTAAGGAAAACACTTGATGTATGGGGATAAGTTGTCAATTTCGATGGTAGACCGATGCTATCAATGATTTTCTTTATATGATCAACTGTTACGACGACACGTTTGGCTCAGTTTGTAGTGAACCTACTTGTTGTGCCAGTGGTCGCGGATTCAAGTCCCGCTGGAGGCATTTATTTGTGTCATGAGGAATGTTTGTATTCTTACGGTTATATTTATAATATGTTTATATATATATATATATATATATATATATATATTATATATATATATATATATATATATATATATATATATATATATATATATATATGTAGTGTATCAACTATCTAGTATCCATAACACAGGCCTCGTAGCGTACCTTGGAACTATATGGTGCTGTGTATTAATGTCCCAACATATATATTTTATTTATTTTGTTATGTATGACATTTATCAAAATGAAGCAAATGAACTCAAATTATTTACTAGTACCCATTAAAGAGTTAGACTATCCACCTCCTGGAAATATAATCAGATCTGTTCGATAGTACAGAATTATAGCTTTCTGCTCCGACTTCATATACTTACAAAATTTTAAACAGATAAGACTTAATAGTAGTAGAAAGACAGATTATGTACTGAACTAAGCTATCTATACTTATTATAAAAATAAGTCCCCCGGCCGCGTCTTTCTGTCCTCCTGTCTGTCCTCCTGTCTGTCCTCCTGTCTGTCTGAACGCGATAAACTCGAAAACTACTGAACGGATTTTTATACGGTTTTCAACAATAGAAAGAGTAATTCTTGAGGAAGGTTTAGGTATATAATTTATTATGCTTTTATGTAAATTAGCTGAAATACGGCGACAAATGTTGAAGAGGTCGCAAAAAATCTCGCCAAATGGGAACTTTCCACGCGAACGCCGCGTAAACTAGCAAAGATACAGTTAAGTAATGTACTAGAGAATTCAAAATCTATAAAAATGCTACAAAAAAGTCCGCGATAGCATATCTCTATCTCTTACGGTTGACTTACAATAACCACTTTTATGTTAACATTTTTAATTAAAAACATTACGTTATTTTCAAAGTTATTTTCTTTAGTTCGGTATTAATCCTTATCCAAATGAATATTTTAGTTAGCTTAGTCATTTAATGCAGATTAAAATTGCTCTTTACACTAAATCAATCAGATGAATAGTTTTTGAGATATCGTTGTTAGAAGTAATTAGTAGCGAAACATTTTTAATGCTTGGCGAGCATTGAGATGCCTACGGCGAGTCCATCCCCTCTGCCCCGCATCGCTCGACCGCCTGCTCAAGCTATATAAACCGGGCGATGTAGCGCGCGATCCTAGGATACTTTTTACCGCGGGAAAATATCTTATTTCTGAGGAAAAATACAAAAACTGCAATGTAAGAGTATACTAATATGTAACACCTAAGAATTTAGTTTTTGGTCATCTGAACGCGGGCGGAGCCGCGGGCAATGCTAGTTCTTACTAAAAACCAAAACATGTTTGTTAGTTTATCCTTTTGTTACACAGCAACGGCACAATGGACTAAAATGGGTTCCACATCATTTATAGGTTCGAGAGCATTGATATATATATAAAAACATAGATACACGGCTCCATTAAGTCAATGTTCTTCTAATGAAAAGGTGAACAACTTTAAATTTTTTTGGTCTTTCCTTTGACCTACAAATATCAATGATAAGTATTCCTTGCCGTATGAAGGATGTGTTCACCAAATCACATTTATTATTAAGTATCATTCATTCTGGATATCTGAGCTTCTGACCTAAGAAAGCTTTACTAGGTTTTTTTTCATCTTAATTTTCATCTCATTCTTGCATCTTGCCCCACAAAACCGCCGCCAGCGTTCGTTCACCTCTCTAGAGTTTGTCGCGTCGCCTTATAAGAACACTCGGCGCCCACTAGGTATCGTATTAGCCGATGAAGCCTTTGTGTCTGTTTAGATCACGCTTTTTGTATCTTCTACCTTTTGTTATTTTTTGAGAAGTTTTCCTTTTATATTATGTTTTGAAAGGGTGAGACTTCTGGTACTTCAACAACTGGAAGCAGTGTGTAGAGGCTTTACTGCGCCTGGGGTCGTGTTGATTCCTGTTTGATGTTAAAAATGTAGGCTGCTACCGTTTCCTCACATGTAGCTTATTTAAGTATGATTACTTCGATCCTACATATCACATTTATCTATTTTTCATATATACATCATGTTGTGCCTAAAACTTAGAATTAGAATAGTGATTATTTGTAATCCGGAAGTTTATTTCCAATTTTATCACTGTAACTTTACCATATTAGGGGTCAAATTTTACAATCTTTTCCCAGGGGATACCTTCTTCCTATGAGAAATCTACATGCCATATTTCAAGTTTCTAGCATTTTACTTCCTGAGATATCGTGATAAATTAAGCAGTAGTGTTTCGTTTTCATATAAATTACTTCTGGTAACATAAATTACCAGAAGAAAAGAGGTAAAGGAGAAATTATAAAAGCTACAATGCTACGTTTTAGTACTACAGTAAAACGAATTTCGGTCTGTTAACAACTATTATATGGTTCAGGTGGAATAAGAAAGGGTAGCAAACTTTATGTGCTTATGGTTACGATTACTACTCTTAATAAAACACGTATTTCAGTTTTTTTATTTCAACATTTGAAGGGACAGCTACAAAATTTTTGTATCTTATGTAATTATTGTATCAGATCACTGTTCGAAAAATTTTCGTCAGATCACAAGGAAATTTTCTAGAAAAACTTTTATTCTAAGCATTAAATATAAAAGTGATATGCAAAATGTATGTCCCCTCATACGAACTAAGTGCTCTCAGAAGGAAACGTGAGGGGCACACGTAACTAACGCGTATAAATATGCATAGGAATCAAGTTAAAGGAGAATTTCATACAAATATTATCTCTACTGTCTTTAAATATAAAAAACTAAGGAATATTGGACAAGATTTGTATATTTTTAATAGGTAAAATAAAAGACTAAACTAAGTACTAAATTTGGCTGTACTCAGATGTGTAATATCATGTTTGATTGTATGTACGTATAGAGACAATAGTGACGCTTTCCTCATATGTATTACCAATGTTATAGTAGTTTATAACCAAAAGTTGTTTTGGTTCGCCTTGTTTTAACCAAATGAGATCATAAAATTCCATACAAGTTAAATTTTTGTAACAAAAGAGTTTGTGTTTATGTTAGTTAGTCCTTTACACTGGCTGGACGGATTTGGATGAAATTTAGTATACAGATACATTATGGTCTGAAGTGACATTGGCGATAGAAGTAATAAAATTTGCCAAAAGGTGGCACCGTCTGTATATAATACTAACGACTCACGTCCCTAGGTTGCTTCCCCATACAAAATTTCATCCCCATTTTTACCCCCTTAAGGGATTATTTCCGGGATAAAATCTCTCTAACCATCTTCTTACCAGATTTAATCAAAATCGGTTCATCAATTTCGGAGCCTATTCGGTACAAACAAACAAACAAAAATATAAATCTTTCCTCTATATAAGTATAGATTATAAATACAAGGAACCTCACAAGCGAAGCGAGGGTAAATCACTAGTGCATTATATTTTAAGTATATGCAGAGTTGCAAGGTAATGAAGTATCTACTTAATAAAAATTCTAACTTCATTTACTATCTCATGTACATCGCACAGCCTACACTACACTATTTTAAGCTAAAATTAAGCCTATAAGTTAAGCTAACGAAGCATTTTAAAAACTTTATCGTTTATATTTTTGAAGTTACATATGGAAATGGATGTTTAAGCATTTGTTTATATTGCCGATGGGAAATCCCAGCTTACTGCATGTTCTCAACAAATTGGGTAAATTGCTCATATGCTTTAATTGAAAAAATATTGTTGGTAATCTAAAAATATAACTGATATTTTTTTCAAAATATTCTGTGGAAGCTGCGTTGCTACTACGTTTTATGTTGTGAAAAATAATCCAAGAGTTGAGGATATGGAAGTGCTGTCTGTCCTTCATTTCAGACTTATCCCTGTCCCACATCTGATAATCGCATTAGTTGGCTTAATATAGGATAGATAATTATGGCATAACATTATGATCGAGGGGAGTTTTAATAATCTTAACAAATGTTTAGTACATATAGTACTAGCAACCTAACTTCAATCGATCACTTTTCTTAAAATGTAAAATTTTAATAAAATAAATGTGTTTTGTTGATTGTTTTAAGCATTATGCGTAAAATGGTATTTTTGGTCTTTTTTAGGTTCACTAAACATTCATCGTAACAGGTTTCTATGATACATAGTATCCATAGTTATATATTAAAATTATATCTATGTGTTACACTGATGTAAAGATTATCGAGTTAAGCATGACAGAATTGGTGACATTATTGATATGTTAAGCATTTTTTTTTAACATCCTACTGCTGACCACAGGCCTTCCTTCAATACGAGGGGGATCAAGCCATAGTGTAACTCCGCTGGCCAAGTACGGGGCGGACTGAACACGTCTTTCGAAATATGGCTAGGTTCTCTCAGAGATGTCGGTTTCCTAAAGATATTTTCCTTCTTCGTAAGATAAGCGGTAATGATGTTGGAAATGATTCGCACACAAAAATATCAGAGGTGCGAGACTCGGATTTGAACCCGCTTCACTCGGTTTCCCAAGCGAGCGCGTTACCACTGGGCTACCACTGCTTCACTAGTTACTAGAAATATAAAATAGTCAATTATTTTGAATCAGTCTTGAATCCAATCAACACTGGATGTGTGCGATCGGTCCCTGGAGGCAGATTTTCAATTGTTCGATGTAAACTCATCTCGAATGCCTTTGTGTCTTAGTGTATATATATGTAGTTCATTGCTAATGGTACTTATTTAGTGATGTCAAAATAATTTATTATTTTAGACGTTTTAATATTGGGCGGGTCAACTTTTAATATTTTATCTTTGTAGTGATTATTTATTTATTATTAAGTTTTTTATAAATAAGTTTAGTTGTTTTTAATTCGCTTACATGTATGTATGTTTTGTTTGTTCCTTCTATATCTGTCACTACTTCAAGTAGTAACAAAGGTACACACACGTATTTAATAGTGAAATTAAATTTCACTTGTAAATACGACTTTTATGATGTTTTATTTTAAAATATATTTCAACGTTAGTAGAAAATATAATAAAACTATATAGTAAAGTATAACTTCCCCTGGCGACGAGTGGGCTGTCATGTTTTTTGCTCGATCAATAACGGTGCAAGTCCATTGCTGTCATTCTATGTTTGCGATTTATTCACATATTATACATACACTAGCGACTCACCCTAGCTTCGTTCGCATTCTTTTCTAGGTACGTTTTAACTGTATGTACGGA
The DNA here is from genome assembly GCA_951806755.1 of Brenthis hecate. Classification (NCBI taxonomy): domain Eukaryota; kingdom Metazoa; phylum Arthropoda; class Insecta; order Lepidoptera; family Nymphalidae; genus Brenthis; species Brenthis hecate. The sequence goes on from OX638257.1 coordinate 7,811,358, forward strand.
ATAGATACACTATAGTATATATTATATATAAACATGATGACCTGTTATAGGTTGTATTATAACGAGTTTTCCCGTGGGGATGAGATAATCTCCCGTCTCTCCAACTATCTCCTCACAAACAATCACGCCAATCCGTCACTATTTCGGAGTGAAAGCAGGACAAACAAACACACTTTAACATTTATAATATAAAAAATATGGATGAGTTTTTGTATCCTGTTCTATGGATCATAATTTCTGATGAAGATTATGAATTAAGAGTTGAGTTCTTATTCCGTTTAGCTTTTATGAGAGAAGCCGGTTTGATCTCTTTTTATCCATACATATAATAAAATTGTAACTAAGCTGAATCTGTACATTAAATATTTTTTGGAAAATCTTATTGAAATAGACATTATAACCGATACAGAGGCCGAATCTATAGTTTTTAGAATTTTTGCCTGTCTGTCTGTTACCGAATCACAGAAAAACCACTTAAGGGATTTTGATGAAATTTGGTATGGAGATATCTGGTCCGTCCGGGTCAACATATAGGATACTTTTAACCGCGGGAAAATATCTCGTTTCTGAGGAAAAATACCAAAACTGCAATGCAAGGGTATACTAATGTGTAAAACCTAAGAATTTGGTTATTAGTCATCTGAACGCGAGCGGAGCCGCGGGCAATGCTAGTATCAAATAATTGTTTTAATCATACTCATATAATCTAACATTTGCTGTATGTGCGTCCGTGTAGCTTATGTTATCATTATGACCTGCTTCGCTCCTTAAAGCAAAAATTTTATACACTATAAACTACATTAAATTGGCTATAAGATACAAGAGGATTTTTTCAAATAGGAATGGTAGTTAAAACTATTGTGCTCAAAAACCCACGAATCTCAACAATTCTCCAAATTTATTCAAACTTCAAAATAGTTTGTACGTATATATTACTGTTTGCTTTTTGCAATCGTTTATAGAAATATAACTGAAATTTTAATTAATATTTTCTTTTCTTGTTGCAGTTTTCACCACAGCTAAGTGCTTCCAACAACAGTACTTCAGGGTACCTCCTAGAAGTCTTCGAGTACAAGAAGGCTCGGAAGCTGTATTGGAATGTGCTGTCGCAAATCTAGCTGGACAAGTTCAGTGGGCTAAGGATGGATTTGCTCTTGGTAAGTCGTTTTTTTGAGTATATTCTTATTTAGGAAGATTTTGTGCTACCAGAAATAATTTGTTAGTCTCGTCTTTTTTGTGGAAAAAGCTTACGCGGAATGACTTTAGAGATGGACAGGTTATGTAAAGCTTATGTTGGAAAGCTTGTCTTCTAAAACTTTTATTTTTAATTAACTATTTTTTATCAATGAACAACAGATTAATCTTACCTTAAGTACAATAAGTTCATCTTTAAAATATATGATAAACATCATTGAACCGGGAGTAGAGACTCATTGCTCTTTGAAATTTTAAAATATTTAAATAAAAACAAACCGAAAATATTTACACCTATCATTTGAAAATTTGGTAATGATCAATACAAACATAAAAAACGTATGCATTTTAGAATTGACAGAATTTGTACACCAATCACGTATTCGTACACAGTTAATTCCCTAAGCTTTATTTTTTAATAAAAAATAAAATAAAAATGTTGGGACATTAACATACAGCACTACCTAGTTCCATGGTAAGCTACGAGGTATATGTTATGGATACCAGATAGTTGATACACTACACACATACAACTTTAAATACCTACATATTATAAATATAATTAGCCATAACTGGAGTACAAACATTCATGCTCATAACAAAATGATTACGCCCAACGGGACTCAAACCCGCGATCGCTGGCGCAGCAAGGGTCACAACAAACTGAGCCAAACGTGTCGTGTTTAAAATGCAGTATTAATTACAGTACTATAAAAATAGAGGGTGAGCTTTGATGAATGAAGTGTCAAAAGCTTTAACGAGTGACGTTCAAAAGATAAAATTTCGAAAGATATCTCGCAAGATAAAAAATACCCATAAAAGATTGTAAGAAGCAAAAAAATGTTATCTAATTGTGATAAGAAGGGAACCATAAAAAATTAATAAGACATGTTTTTTTTTTCTATTCAATCTGTCGAAATATATTAAATAAATAAATATGTTGGGACATTAAAACATCACTATACAGTTCCATGGTAAGCTACGAGGCTTGTGTTATAGATACCAGATAGTTAGGACACTGCACATGTGTAACTTTAATAAATCTATACTTATATTATAAAGAGGTAAAGTTTGTGATATTGTGAGTTTGTGACGTTGTAGGGGGCTATCTCTGTATCTACTGAACTGATTTAAATGAAATTTGGTAAGAATATTGCTTGAGACCCTGTAAAGGACATAGGATAGTTTTTATTCCGGAAATCATCCCTTAAGGGGGTGAAAAAGGAAATGGAAGCTTGTATTTGGAATCAAGCTGTGCGAGCGAAGCGAGAGTGAGTCGCTAGTATATAATAATCATGCCAATTTACTGATTACAGATGGCTTACGCTTATTAGAAGTAGTTATTACTACAAATTACTTATTATTGAAATTTCTGAGTCTGTACACTTGAAAACACCCTTGTTCATTTGAGTTAGACGGCATAATTGATAATTTGTAGCCATAGAGACGAAAGTTTTTGGAAAATCTATTTATAAATAGGCAAAGATAAAACAGTTCTGTACCTACCTTTTTTCCTCTGACAATCGTTTTGTTTTGCTTAGTAGCTTTTGACGAGCTTTCGTGTTATCAATTAAATATATTGGAACCAGTTAGGTTTTTTATATAGATAGGTAAATTCTATTCCTATATGTTATTCTCTTCAATAACGTTTAAATGTTTATTTTAGATTTATCAGAGATAAGATATTTTCTCACAGTAAAATGCATCCTATATGTTGACCAGGATAACCAGCTATTATTATTGCAAATTTCATCAAAATCTGTCCTGTAGTTTTCTCGTGATGCGTTCCCAGACAGACAGACAAAAATTCTAAAAACTATAAATTCGGCCTCTATATCGATAGTAATGACTATTTCAATAAGATTAAAAAAAAAATGTATGTATAGATTCGACTCAGAATTCAAAAGGTATACGATAAAGTATAATGTAAACGAATTAAAAATGATACTTATGCGAGGAAAATAGTTTAACTTATTCACTTTTATATTAAGTCAGATTATAACTTCGTCGTATAACTTTTATATGTATGGTGATTAAGCTCTATAATACCTCGAAGTTTTCCGAAGCTACGCTAATATTAGCTAATACATAATTTATCATATTTCATACATAAATGACTACCGGCTCACCCTCGCTTCGCTCGCGTTCGTTCCTAGGTACGTTTTAACTGTTAGTATGGAAGAGATTACTATATATTTTATGATATACTTTTTCAATAAACGGGCTATCTAATGGAACAATAATTTTTCAAATCGTATCAGTAGTTCCTGAGATTAGCGAGTTCAAACAAACAAACTCTGCCTCTTTATAGGATTATTTTTAACAATACTTTTGCTTTTTACTTATTTTCAATTTATGAAGTCTTAGAAATTTTTATTTCCGTTTTAAAAGACGCCATTTTATATTTTTTGCTTGAAACGACCTCCGTTGACAGTGTTAGGATTCTTTCCGGTTCAAATATATTTAAAAAAACTTAACATATCCTATACAAATAAATGAAAAAAATTGAGTTGAAATAATTAAAAGTTAACATAATAAAGCATACGATACTAAAACATAGAGTGTAGAAAGAAATAAAGATGGAGAGAGAAAAAATGAGAGTAATTTTATTTCCGCATTGCTTACAAATGTTAGCATCTGTATGAATTGTTTAGAATTAAAAATTATATTCTACTAGTTTTATTACGAGTAGTAGGTATATTATATAAGCATATCCATTAAATTACAGTACAAAGTTAATGCGAAAGCGAGTTTCGTTTAAAAGCTGCTTATGAAAGCCCTTTTGTTTTCGTAACTTCATTGTAATATACTAATATATTTTATTGTAGTACTTGCAACTTACCTTCTGTAGGTACAAATCTAGTTGTTAATACATCTCATACATAATCTATCTGTATGCTAAATTTCATCTAAATACCTCCAGCCTTTTAAACTTGAGGGAGTAACAGTGCTTATATAATTTACTACTAACATCAGCTATCTGCCAGTCGAAGTCATGTTAAAATCGATTCAGCCGTTTCTAAGATTAGCCGGAACAAACAAACAGACAGAAAGACAGATATTTTAAAAATGGTTTTTTTTTTACTTTCATCTGCATTTAGTAAAAACCTGTTATTTTGATATTACAAACAGACACTTCCGTTATATTTATTTGTATAGTATATTAACATTGAGACCATCACCCAATGCTCTAAAAAACCGTGGAAAATAAAAACAGTCTATTTTAAAACAGATAACACATCTCTTAATAAAACAAAGAGAAAGAAAGGAATTGGGTCAACATTATTGTACATTTTAAGCACGAAATTATATGTATAGTAGGTCGACAGCTCTCATAATGTACTGACCGCTTCGAGGACAAGATGCCAAACCGATACTTGTATAAAGCATACTACTTGTTTTCCACGACTTTACGTGATATCTTCTTAACACCCTTTTGACCGACTTTCAAGTTGAAGAGTATATTTTTCTTTGTATTTAAAGCGACGTTTTTGCCAATTTTCATATAATTTGCGAATATTTATAAGTTTTTATTGTATTAAATACAAGTATTTAAGCTTTTATAGTCGGTAAATATTTTTTTAATGTAAACTGAAATTCTTACCATGTTTTTCACTTACTTTCATGAGTTTCCGATATTTCGGCACTGTCACGGGTCATGGTTCCAGCATTGGTATATTGAAGTTTATTGGATTTTTTAAAATTTTCCCACCCTATAATTTTACTAAATATTTTATTTTTTCATGGGTGGATTAATTACTTTGTTAATCAATTCGATTTTGATTTTGAATACTTTTTGTTAATACAAACTTTTTAACAAAAAAATAAAAACCGACTTCAAACAAAAACACTAAAAAGTAAAAAATAACTGATTGGTAGTTTTCATTTACTATACATACCTAATCAAATATTTTCGAAGTCGGTGTGCTTTGCTTTGTATGGGCTGGCACCGATTTCAAAAGTATTTGATTAGGTATGTATTTAATAGGTAGGCTTTAATTACTTAGCCAAAGCACACCGACTTCGAAAATATTTGATTAGGTATGTATAGTGAATGAAAACTACCAATCACTTATTTTTTTCTTTTTAGTGCTTTTGTTTGAAATCAGTTTTTATTTTTTTGTTAAAAAGTTTTTATTTTTCCCTTTTTAGTGTAGACAGTAGCAGCAAAGTAAGAATTCTAACGTGTTAGGCTTGTCAAATCAAACAAAACAAGCCCAAACTCAAAGTATCTACTATTAGCCGTTGAAGAGTTCCACCTATCCACCTTCTGACCTTAGCATCAGATCAGGTCAACGATACCGAACCACTGTACTATCAACGGAAATAGAAACACTTGTAAAGTTTCAAATCAATATGACAATTAGAAGTAGGTTAAATTGATCATTAGCTATTTTTCGCCCTTAGGGGTGGTATTTTTTTTTGAAATTTAAATGGGACCAATCTGGAAGTATACACTTTCAAACAACACAAAAATTGTCCAAATCGGTTAATAAATGACGTAGTTCTGAGGTAACAAACATAAAAAAAAATAATACAGTGGAATTGAGAACCTCCTCCTTTTTGAAATCGGTTGAAAAGTACTTTTATGACTCGTACTTTTGTTACAAAGGTAGGAGACTTTGCACTTCCTATATAAGTGCGGAATATTCTCTTAGATCAAACCTTTAAAAAATAGTGCGTGTGTGCCATTCATATACATGGTAGAAGTGAAACTTCAAAAAATTAAACTACGAGAGAATGAGATGAATATAGAGTATCAGGAGTAGTAAATTGTCAGGTTTCTTTTTTTAATAATATTTTTACTAAGTTTAAAAGTTATTTTACATTTTATTTGATATAAATATACATTACATATTATTCAGTAATTCTTTTTATTATTTTTCACTTCCTGTGTAATGTATTCTGTCTCAAATAACAACGGTTACCATGGCAACATCGCAATGTATTCTATCTCATTCTCTCATCAGCTTAATCCTATATATTTTTGTGTTTGTCTCTTTTTAGTGTTGCATTACAGTTTCATCTAGTTTCAAATCACAAAGATTCTAAAGAAGTTTCACTTCAAATAACACTAACTTAGGCATTTACCTATACCTAACATAATTTATTGTCATAGAATTCAACATTTACATAACAAAGATAATTGTTCCAGATAATCAAAATATTCGTGATACAATTTAATGGATGTTTAAAAGAAACACATTAAGAAATCGTGGCATACATTATAAGTGATATGATAAACTAATGATGGTATTTCCGATACTTATAGGTATTAGCGACTCACCCTCGTTCCGCTCGGGTTCGTCCCTAGTTACGTTTTAAAGTTTGGTATAGATTTATTAGAGATAAGATGTTTTCTCGCAGTGAAAGGTATACTATATGTTGACCCGGATAACCAGCTATCATAATACCAAATTTCATCAAAATCTGTCCAGTGGTTTTCTCATGATGCGATCTCAGATAAACAGACGGACAAAAAATCTAAAAACTATAGATTCGGCCCTTCTATATATAATAATGACTATATCAATAAGATTTTTCTAAAAAAAAATGTACAAATTGGATTCAGAATTTTATTGTATGTATAGATTCTATGCTTCTGACTTTTTAAACTTTTTAAATTTAAAATTTTAACATAGTATTTGTATCTTATTTTAGTATACTAGATGAAATTCGACCATAAACATTATTGAAAATTTGAGGAAAATATATATGAATAGATTGTGTTTTATTTACTTAGATAGGAATAAAAAAAATATTACCAAATATATATATATATATATATTGATAACTAAAGCTCGTAAATAGCTACTAAACAACTGTCGCAAGGCACAGCACTGGTAAAAAAAAATCGGTTGAGAAACAGAGGAGAACGCTGAGTTTGTTTTTTCTAGTCTAAGTCAGAAACTACTGAACAGATTTTCATTCGGTTTTTGCCAATAGAAAGCGGAATTATCTAGGAAGTAATATTGCAAATAAGTGATCAGTATGATATATTTTTGTATTAACTCGGAAAAAAAGTTTTTCTAAGAACTTACATATCGTAAATGCTAAAGGCTATCTAAGGACGTTAGGGACGTTAACTAGGATGCATATACTATATGTACGTACATAGGTACGATAAGTTTTATATCCTTTACTTGAAAAAGGATTGATTCCCAATACAATTTTCCACCCAATTTTCATCCTCTTAATGGATGATTTCCGGGATAAAAACTATCTTACGTCCTTTCCAGGGTCTCGAACCATCTCCATACCAAATTTCATCAAAATCGGTTCAGTAGATTAAGCGTGAAAAGGTAACAGACAGACAGAACTTTATAATCTTACTAGCAGGAAAACAAGAACAAACCTATCCCACTAGAACCGTATATTTTTCCGAAATAAAAAGTGACTAAGTGTTATTCCGGACTATAATCTATTTCCGCGCCAAATTATATCCAGATTCGTTCAGCCGTTCTGGCGTGAAAGAGTAACAAACATCCATATATCCAAACTCACAAACTTTTGTATTTATAATATTAGTATGCATTTTTTCTTCGCCATATTAATTAGTAATTATTTTGAATAAGACATTCGATGAAAAATTAAGACATTTGGTACTAGGTGTTTGAACTAGCTTTTTTACCTATATTTAAAACCTGGTTGAATTATTTAAGAAAAATATTATGTATTCAAATATGTATGTACATATTAAATATAACATGTCGTCATTCATAAGTTCGAATCAGGTTGAATAAATACGAAACAACTTGTTTTTGATTGAGTAAAATAACATGGCGTCGATATAATTAATTGTTTTTTTTATATATAAATAAAAATAGATATGTTAATGCGTAAAGTTTATATATATATATATATATATATATATATATATATATATATATATATATATATATAAGTAGAGATTGAGTTTTTTATTCTTAGAGCGTTTTTCTTTTAGATGTTTAAAATTCAAGTGAAGTCAACAAAAGAGTGTACATTCACAAAAATATTACCTATTTCGCTATGGTTCTTTCTATTTTTAGGTACGTTTTAAATAGATATAAATACTTATTAGCCAGCGTTTAGTAATATAAATTTAAATGTTCATTTTTTGTAATTTTTTCTGATGTTTTATAGTTATTCTGCTATTCGGGGCGGAGGCAAATCTAACAAACTAAAGATGATGAAAAAGGTCCAGCAGTTCTGGAGTAATAAGCACTCTGTTATACATAAATTTATCTGAATTACTGTCTGTTTCTGAAAACGTTTAATATTATCCCATACATCAAAGTTTCATCGTAATCGATAGAATAGTTAGAATTGTACAAAAACATTAATTTTCAAGCTATATACTTACATATAGATTAAATAATTATTTTTAGGAATAGAATATATATGAACATATACAATGCTTAAAAATACAGAAAGTGTCTTTCCGACTTTGAAATGCATACCTTTATTACAAAAACAAACTAGTGACATACCCTCGCTTCGCTCAGGTTGGTCCCTAGTCCCGTTTTAACGGTTAGTATGGAATAGAAACAGACATACATTTCGAATATTAAGTACGGATTCAGTTCTAAATATATCAATAGATGGCGCTAAACGACAACATATAAGCAAAAAGCAGCCGAATAAGTGGTCGAAAGCTAGTTTACAATAATTTAATCAAAAGCCGAGTTCTTACGCCGAACATTTGTGTAGACATTCTGATAATTGTATTGTCACTTCAACGTAGCAGAGTACGCAGTGTAATGTCGAACGTTCTCCAGATGTTGACCGATACTGAATATCATAGAAATGCTTAGCGATTTCGACGTAAGGCCTCCAATAATCTAGTTGAACTGATGTAGGTATTTTACCGACTACAATAAATAATAAGTTCTCAATTTTTATGTATGTCTTTGTGTTACGCGAAATCTTCGTAATTAATCTATACTAATATTATAAAGAGGTAAAGTTTGTGATCTTGTGAGTTTGTGAGTTTGTGAGTTTGTGACGTTGTAGGGGGTAATCTCTGGATCTACTAAACCGATTTTCAAAATTCTTTTACCAATAGAAAGCCACGTTCTTTTTGAGTGTTATAGGCTATATATTAATCTGAAAAATGAAAAGGCTTTTTCGTGGTAGTCGGATTTGCAAAGTAAGTCGGAGAAAAAACGGTCGAACGAAAAAGTTTCTTACGAACGCTGCCTTAACGATGAGAGATATATGATTATGTTCTAGAGAAAAGTTGTAGAGCTTAATAATGCCTACAAAAAAGTCAGCGACAGCATATATCAAACTTTTATATTTAAGTCACAAAAGGTAGTTTTTTATATTAAAAAAATAAGTTTAATCGGTAGGTCACGTT